>QGSO01000176.1:512747-1017129 GCA_011037825.1 Carya cathayensis
AGAGTATATGGTAAGGAAGGGCCAAAAGCCTGATGTAGCTCAAGCAACTCAGCTCTTGTATGATCTGTGCAAATCAAATAAGATGAGAAAAGCGGTTGGAGTAATGGAGATGATAATTGGTTCTGGCATTATACCTGATGCAGCTTCATTCACGTACTTGATCAACTATTTGTGTAAAAGAGGGAATGTTGGGTATGCAATGCAATTGGTTGAAAAAATGGAGGAACATGGCTTCCCAACCAATACTGTTACCTACAATTCGCTTGTTAGAGGACTTTGTATGCATGGAAACTTGAACCAGAGCTTGCTGCTTTTGGATCGATTGATGCAGAAGGGGCTGATCCCAAATGCATTCACATACTCCTTCTTGCTTGAAGCTGCTTATAAGGAAAAAGGAGTGAATGAAGCCATGAAACTATTAGATGATGTAATTGCGAAGGGTGGGAAGCCTAATTTGGTTTGTTACAACATATTGTTAACTGGGTTGTGCAGGGAAGGAAGGATTGAAGAGGCGATCTGTTACTTCAGGGATTTCCCTTTAAAGGGGTTCAATCCAAATGTTGTGAGTTATAACATTTTGTTGAGGAGTTTGTGCCATGAGGGGCGGTGGGAAGAAGCAAATGAGCTTCTGGCTGAGATGGTTGGCGACGAGCGCTCACCATCAATCGTGACTTATAACATATTGATTGGTTCGCTTGCTCTGCATGGAAGAATTAAACATGCTCTTGAGGTTTTGGATGAGATGATGAAGGGACCGTTCAGGCCTACAGCAGCTACTTACACCCCGATAATTGCTCGTCTCTGCACAGAGGGGAAGGTAGATCTTGTGGTTAAGCATTTAGACCAAATGATGCATCATCAATGTAATCCTAATGATGGAACCTACAATGCCATTGCTCTGCTCTGTGGTGTGGGGATGGTGCAAGAGGCATTCTCTATAATTCAAAGCTTGGGTAATAAGCATGATGCCTCCGTGCATGACTACTACAGAAGTGTGATTACAAGCTTGTGTAGGAAAGGGAACACTTATCCAGCATTTCAGCTTTTATATGAGATGACAAAGCTTGGATTTAAGCCAGATTCTTATACCTATTCCTCTTTAATCAGAGGATTGTGTACAGAGGGAATGCTAGAGCAGGCCATGGAGATATTTTGGGTAATGGAAGAAAATAACTGTAGACCTGATACTGACAATTTCAATGCACTTATACTTGGGTTTTGCAAATCAAAAAGAACAGATTTGTCTTTGGAGATTTTTGAGATTATGATTGGGAAAGGGTATACGCCCAATGAAACAACTTATACCATTCTTGTGGAAGGGATCGCCCATGAAAAAGAAACAGAGCTGGCAGCTGACGTTTTGAAAGAGCTGCAACTTAGACAGATGGTGAGTCAGAGTACAGTGGAAAGACTTGTTATGCAGTATGACCTCGAGGGTTTGCTAATATAGATAACCTGAGGATACCGGGAGTATAGAAAGAAGCAAACAAGAACATGGGTCGTGCAGGATAATGAGTCTATTATTTGGTTGGGAGCTGTAGATTGCACAGTGAAACAAAGCCACTTTTGAAAGATTATCAGTATTTCAAATGTTTAGAAGTAATTGAGTTCATGGCTAGGATCTCAGCTTTGCGGTAACGAGGTTTTTGCTTCAACATTTTTACTTTGTTTGTAAGTACTTTTACACTCATTCCACGCCATAATTTTAGTCTAACAGCTGATATGGTATTGGTGGGTCAGCTTAATCTTTGGAGCTCCTTTGTAATTGTAACTGCTTAACCTTCCTATCTTTTATTTCATATATTTAATAGCTGTTACAAAAAAAAAAAAATTTAAAGAAGAGAAAATAAAGATTTATATATTGCTTTGTGCTCTTGAGCTTTTTCTATACTCGCAAGCTTAAAAGTTAACTGTGATTTGTAGAGTGTCAGATAGTAACGGGATCATACACTGGGAAGCTGGTTGAGGGAGGGAGGGAGGGAGGAGACCATTGAGTGACCACGGTCACTGCCATGTTGCGTTCCCTTTTTCTTCCTAGTAATGAATACAATGCAGGGCTTCCCTTTTAAGCATGAAACACCATACCATTGGGTTACCACAGTCACTTGTATGCTTCATCAGTTTGACGTTGTTTGCGGGAATTTGAGCAACTTAATTTGAACGTAGACAAAAGGTTGAATGGCTAGCACAAACCAGAACCATAAACATTTCCAGAATCACTAATCTACTGCTTCCTAATGACTTCGCCGTCACAGGCGCACTTGGTCCCCGGGGAATGGAAGGTGGTATCATAGATAAAATAGGCACATATTCCCCACAACTAGGGAAGAATTCATGGCAATTCCCCTTTGCAACTCACATATTGAAACAAGTAGGCATCTTTCTAGTTTCCAGTTTTATAGGATGTTCTGATGAGAAATCGCAGTGGCCAGTGGACATCTTAAATCTTGCCGGGAAGCCAACCATGGATTCCATCCGAAATCTTGCACCCTAATCCTACTCCCTAATCCTACTCTTCAATCTCCACTCGGATGACCTTCGTCACTTTCCACAATATGCTGTCAAAGAAATGGATTTAAAATGGTGGGCACATGCTCTTCTAGTTTGGTAGCTGTGTGACAAAAGACAATACTGCAGAGAAAGCTGACACTTTCGTCTCAATGTCATTTAGCAGGCATCACAGATAAAAACAGTAGTGCAGAACACTTAGCAAGCTCGGGCATTCTCTTCCCCATCTCCAAACAAGTCCCCATATGGCACCTCCATCCGAGAATCTCGTAAAACCATATCACAATGATGTTGCTGTTTATGATATGTTTTCCATGCATGCAGCAGCTTTTCTAAACCATCCATTCATAGGCCAGGAAAGATTAGATTTCAAAACCCCATAGGAGAAGCACATGGATGTTTAATAGCTTTTTCCGAAGTGGCCAATAAAAGGGTCCTGGATTATCATTTCTTTTGCAGAGTGATATCTGAGCTATCAATTTAAGTACTTGACTTTCTTATTTGAAATTTAGGTTGCAATGTGCTTATTCCATGTAATTTTCAGGTGAAAAATGAACACATTGACCCCAACTTTTCTTTAAAACGATCACAAAAATTTGGCCAATCCAGAAGTACCTAAAGTTTTCAAACTCAAAGGTCACACTATGGCAATTTCAAGCGTTGTTTTGGGCTTGAGTTGAAACACAGATGAGGTGAAACCGTCTCGTACGGTGAGACCATCTCAGAGCATTGGCATTGGTTTGGCCAAATTCATCTTCAAATTTGGTTAATATCAACATTTATTTGCATTTGCCTATTCGATTTAAATTCAATCTCCACATTGGATTAGCCATTCATTCTCTATATAGTAATAAAATATTATTCAATTAATAATTTTTTTATTTAATTTATTTTATCACATTTTGTAATTCTACCAATTAAATGTTAATAATAATTATATTCTAATCTAATTAATATTAAAAAAGTATTATTAAATGTTAATAATAATTATATTCTAATTAAATTAATATTGGAAAAAGTATTATTCAATGTTAATAATAATTATATTATATTAAATTAATATTAAAAAAAGTATTATTAATGTTAATAGTAATTATATTCTAATTAAATTAATATTAAAGAAGTATTATTAAATGTTAATAGTAATTATATTATATTAAATTAATATTTAAAAAAGTATTATTAAATATTAATAATAATTATATTATATTAAATTAATATTACAAAAAAGTATTATTAAATGTTAATGGTAATTATATTCTAGTTAAATTAATAATAAAAAAAGTATTGTTAAATGTTAATAATATAATTATATTCTAAATATTAAATGTTAATTATATTCTAATTAATTTAATTTATTTGTTTGGAATGAGAAATTAATATTTTAATATTTGATGAATGAATAGTGGTCTTCCATCTTTAGCCAACCACTGTAGCAAAAGTCCAAATTATTTTAGATTTGGCCAATCTAATGTGAAGGGTTTTTGAGCCAAATTATGTAAAATTTAGCCAAACATTCCATTTGGCCAAGCCAATGTGGATGCTCTCAAGTATCCAAACAAAATGTGAAACACAAAACTATCTCATCCCACATTTTTCAACCTTTCTCATGTTCATTAAGAAGACTTTTCACAACTATACAGTAAACTTGTCTCCCGAGTTTTTTGAAAATATCTGAGCTATTGTGTCCCTTAAGAGCATTCACATCTCATTTTCTATTCTCATCTCTATAATTTAACTTAAAATCACATTTTCTCAAATTTTTTTCTAAATTTTATACATCTTCTAAAAATCTCTCACATCCCATTCCCCATCCCTATATCTATTCTATTAAATAATATTTTTCTATTCTTTTTTTATTACTTTTTTCTCTCTCTTCCATTTACAATCTTAACTACTAACTCTTTTGTCTTATTATCTTTTTTTTCAAATATCAATTTCTATTAAATTTTTTTACAGTTTTGACTATCAAATACAATATTTTTTTAACCGAAATTCGTATTATAAAAATAGTAATTTTTTTATTTAATTAGTTCATTTTCTAACGTGATGGCCATATTTTATTATTTAGTATTCTTTATCCGTTTTTTTAATGGTCTTGAACCTAGTCACGTATTGAATATAAAATTTCCACTCATTTTTTTAACAGTAACAGTGGCCTCGTATTTCTTTGATATAATAGTGGATTAAATTTGAGGTAATTTATAATTGATCCTATTGATGCAATTTCTCACTAAAAATGTATCCATAGAGAAGCCCTTTTTTAACATAAAAAAGGGAATACTAAAAACTTATGCCATTCAATTATTGTAATGACAGCAGAGAAATCCAAAATCAAAAAAGGATTTCTAATTGGGAAAACATATGTTCTATCTACCCAAATTTTTCCACAACAAGGTGCTTCGACAGAAGTGACAATGACAATGCTCGACATAATCTGTAAAAGTTAACATCGAGTTTGGGTTTCATGCCATCATTTCGGGTAGATTAATAACCCACCAATAACCAAAATCAGCAGTGACCAAACATCACACAAAAGCAATGGAGAAATCCCCAAATCCTCAAATCGGCAGTTACCCAAAATGACAGTTTATAGCATCCTCAAATCCACACATCTTCAACATCGGCACAGACCCAAAATCACAGCAATAATATGATAAATTCTTACTCATAGCACATTTATATACACAATAAGAAAAAAAAAATCCGCAAGAAAATTATATAGGTGCCTTTCGGATTTTGCCCCCAAAATGCTCGGTTACAAAGACAAGAAACACTCACATGGTATGCCGATAGAAACATTCCCATCAGAAAACCACAACATTCCCTCGCCGATAGAAACACAGGAGGCACAAAACCATAACCAACGCCGAAATCAACACAGAAACCAACCGAGAGGCAAAAAAAAATTTCCTTCACATGCAACAATGGGAAACCAAAGATCCTAATGCAAAAACCACAAATCGGGGCAATATAATCGGAGATTCACCTTCGATTGGACCGAGGAGGGGTGCAGGTGCTACGTTCCAAGGAGGGGAGGGAGAAGAAGTCGTGGGTCGAGCTCCAAAACCGTTGGGGCGAATATGGGATGCGGATGTACAGTGGATCCCCATATATGGAGATTTACTATAGTGCCCCTTAAATTGGACCGCATTTTGGGGATCCGGATGGAGATGGGTTTTATGTAAAAACTCTAAAAATTACCTCAAAATATAGAGATGCGGGACTGATGCGGGGCCGGATGGGGATGCTCTAACTATAGGCTTACATGCACCACATGGAATACTTACCCTATAGCACTATCAATAGACCAGTGTGTGACATGTAAACTTCACGTACGCCACATCTAACCACAAATCTCTAAGATATGGCCCTTCCCACAATCGCTGCCATGTGAGCCCCAAACGTTGGCATTAAGCGATGAGATGGAAGAGGAAGCTAGATAAGGCCACCATAGTTCCCCATTCGGCATTCACAATTGCAACCTTACCTCTACCACCAAGGCCAAGGAACAACTTTTATACTGTCGTTTTGGTTTGATTTTTATTTTATATTGTTAATTGATGAACGACACACGTACAATTTATTTTTATAATTTTTAATATAATTATATTTTAAATTGACGATACTTCTTAAAAATGATATTCTTTTTATAAATTATTTTTAAAAAATAATTCATCATTTAAACAAGGTTGTATAAAAGATTGTGAACAAAGTTATACACATATCATTTTTTTTTTGTTTAATTATAATTGTAATATATGACAGTAAAAAGAAATTGCTACATCTGTAATTAAATTTAAAAAAAAATTCATAAATTGACATAATTTTATATAATACTTCATAATTATTTTATAATAAAAATTGAAATGATTTATTTTTATACAATAGTTTTGTGGCGAAAGTATTCCTAAAAAAAAAAAATTGTAAAACGTAAAGAGTTGTTTGAAAAGTTAGTTTGGATTGAGTTAAAAAGTTTAAAAAATATTTTTAAATGTTTAAAAATTCTTTTAAAGAAAAATGATATATTTAATAAATTTATAAAAAGTGATTTAATCATCTAAAAAGGCTAAAAGTATATTTTTTTAAAAAGCACTAAACTTTTATCAAAAAGCTTCTGTAGAGTGCAGATAACTATATATTTATAAAAAAATTATTATAACAAACTTTAAAAGTATTTTAAATACATATTTATCAAACAGTATACAACTTTTGAAATATAGAGTTTATTATTTAAATTATAAGTTATAAACCCTAAAACTATAATCTATATTTACCTCTGCAATCCCAAACCAGCACTTAAGGTTCGGTTTGGCCATCAAAATTTTTATTTTAAATTCAAAATTCTCATCTCATCATTAAAATTTTCTCAAATCTCGATATAAAATATAATAAATAATTTAACTCTTTTTTTACTTTTTCAAATCTTAAAATAATAATAATATTAAAATATTAAACAATAATAATATTAAAATATGATATTTTAATATTATTATTTTAAAATTCAAAATTCTCCTCGACTTTTCATTTATTTACATTTTTCTGGGCAATCCGCTTGAGCATTTGGGCGATGCCATACATGTAAATGTTGGATTTGATTGGGAGGACGAACAAATCCCCAGCAGCCAAAGAACCGATAATTGGAAGATCTCTGCTGAGCCAAATTAATGGAAACTGTGGACAACAGCAATTGCGATACCACTGAGAATGATAGCAGTGTTTCTTTGCAAAATCAGACTCATGTTTCTCCGAATTCAAAATCTGAATCCGATGTTGTTAAGAGCTCTTCTGATGCTGTGTCCAGAGGGCTGTCTTCGACGCTCGCCATTGTAATTAGGGACTTCGATTCCAGAGCTGAGGACGCTCTCAGAAGCCAGGACCAGCTCTCCTCCGCCCTCCAGCGTCTTACTCGAGGTTTAATTTGCACCTGGATCACTCTCGCATTTTATCTTTTTATTTTGTGTTTTATTTTTTGTGTGCGCGAGTGTACTTGTTGAAGTGAATTGCAGTATGATATGAATAAGCGTCACCAAAATCCTTCAACAAGTACAACTTCCCTTACTCATTACTACTGGATTTCTAACTTGTAAATCAGAGCCAAACTCTATCATTCAAAGTGCGTGCATATTCATGGGTATTTGTAAGTATCGGTGCATTAGCGCACTAGGCTTTCACATATTTCGTCTCTTTATGATAGCCTCGGGGACCTTAGGTGTTCGGAGGTTAGAAGCATCGAGCTCTTCCACAGTGATGGCTTTTGAATTATGTTCTAGAAAAAGATGCACTCTTTCTAAGCTTGAGATAAGGAAGAGATGTGCAGATGGGATGGTTGAATGGCCTGATAGGCTAGTGAATTCTTACTAGTGGGCATTTGGAACCATTTGGTATGGCATAAGATGGGAGATTCTGGGGCCTAGGGGCTCGGTTCTAGCTTGATATTTGTCATGGGGAGTACCTCTGTAATTAGCATTTCTTACTTCGTTTGATATAAATGAGGACAAGGATGCATTTCTGGCTACATGGTTGGGCAGGTCTCCAATAACCATTATCAAAATCTGAAATTCGATTTGGAGTTGGATAGAGTTGGTAAACTTTTGGCTGCATATCTTACATTTTATGGGATGAAGGTGGGGTGTGGGTGGCAAGGGAGGACGAGTAGTTGTAGAGGCACTAGGTACCGATAATTGTAAAGAGCATGTGATATAGATTACAACAGATTAAGGAATGGTAAATTTCAAGACATAAGAAACGTGGAAATACAGTCCAGAGTTGATGAACTTGCTTGTGATTTTTCAAATCTCTTAATGGAGTCATAATGTCTTATTTATTTTACATTTTAAAGTTTGTGTGCTGTTGGTATTTGTTTAATGTTCTTTGTTTGTTCTAGACATTTTTTAAGCTACAATATTTCTGTGATTTTCAGATTTTCTGGGCTGACTGTACAATGGTCCCCGAGTTATCGATAATGTTTTGGTTGTTTTATTAGTAGGTTTAAGTATATTCCTGCTTAGTTTCTAGGTAACTCGACTAAGCCTTAATTCTCATTGGGGCTGCCTATGTGGATTAGTTTTTTTCACTCCACATGGCTCTAGGTAGGGATTGTACTTTTGTTTACCTCTATAACAAGAAATAGCCATAATTGAAATAGAAAAAGACACGGCCCAATTACCCTGGGCATACAGGAGTAACACCTAATTGAAATAGAAAAAGATATAAGAAAGTCATGAAAACTTGGCCCATATCTATAGTGGCTGTACAAAGATAGGGCATCGAAGAAATAAATTCTAAGTTCTTCCATTGCTCACAATCTTCAAAGAATGTTAACTGTAACTTTTTACATATAGCCATAGAAGTAACTGTAACTTCAGATGACGGTTTGAGTTGCTTTGAGTTAAAGTTCTGGGGGTAAATGACAATGGAGTAATAGTTTGTGGACGAAAACTGTTATTGTCCCTGGAAAATAATAACTGGATAATTATTTGATAGAAAATGCTTGTCTACTTAATGAGGCTTTGCGTGCCTTTATTATATGATGTAAAATTTGATTGCTTCCGGATTAATATATATATATTTATATATATAGAATCCCTAAATTCTAATGTTGGCTTTCAACAATTTAAGAAAGTTATATAGAATCACCTCCTTCTATGATTGCCCCCGATCCCCGCCTATGCATTCAATTTCTTCTTCCTGCGATATGAGATTTGGTTTAAACTAGCTCAGTTAAGGCCAGAAGGGGCCCCACCCGGAATCTGGCTTGGTTTCCATAATCTCCCTAAATTGCTTCATTTTTTTGCAGTAAACCTTTCATCCAGAATTGTATTGTCTTACATATTACCTTATAACTGAGGCTGACAATCGGTTGTCAGAGCAGCAAGCCCAAAAATGATTTTGAAGAAGCTTTCACAGAACCTTTTGACAGAATACCTTAGAAACCATAAATATGGACAATGGTCCAATGGTCTTAATTAGTCAATAGAGGACCATGATACTTTGCTGGTACATTGCTTATAGACTTGTTCAATTCTATAGTTCCTTGTTTTGGATGTATGTGAGGTAATTTACTTACACTCAGATTCTATGATGTGCTTTTTCCTTGTGTAAATAGAAATTCTATGTTTTGAAGTATTATATTGACATAAGTACCACATGCTTTGACAGAACTTGATCAACTGTTAGAAGATGCACCGTTACCATTTATCATGCAGCATGCTGCCAAGATTTCGGGTGTTAGAAAGAGAGTTTCATCACTGAATTCAGTTTTAAAATCCATACAACATCGATTTGATAATATAGATCGAATGCTATCTATGGGCGTGTTACACGGTACTCACAATTCTCCCTGAACGGCATGCTAATGTCTTTTTATTTTCCTCATCAATGAGTTTTTTACTCTTTCAGTACTTATATCTTCATTGTTGTAATATATTCAGTGATTAGTATACTACGCTAGGTGTAGTCTACATCAATGGGTACCATTAGAATTTCTCAAATTCCTAATCTTTTAAGCTCTCGCAAGTGAAGAATTTTGTGGATTGTAATCGGAATCCTGATTATACTCATTCTTGATGATTTGTCAATTTATTTTACTTTGTTTTCTTATTAGTTCCCATTCTTGGAACTGAAAAGGGTTTTGTATCATGCAGAGAAAATGGCGGTTGAAAGTTCTGGACAACATTAGCATTGGTCATGTATTGCGGGTGCTTGGAATCTTTGGTACATGTTCGATTTTTATTCTTCCTCCTTTAACATACATTCCGTGAGAATTATTTCAGTTTTGATGGTGACTGCAAGTTAATGAATTATGATTCTTCCCCAAGAATTGCAAACTACGGTTCTTGGACAAGTATTTGCATTCCGTCCACATATCACACACATAGGTTCAGTTAACAGCCTTTGAATACACAATGTCTAAGCATTAATGTGAAAAGAACCACTGTTTATAAACAAGTTTTTTTCCTTGTCATTTTCTTTTTATTTTTAAATAAAATCTGGCCGACTACCACCTTGGTCTGTAAATTTTTGGTCATTGGAAGCCTTTTGCTCCCAATTTTTATGGAAGATCTCGGGAGTTAAGACTTAAGAGTCGTCTTGCCTACCATGAACACCCACCCGCATGCCATCTCAACCAATGCTTTCTTCAACCTTTTTTCTCCATTCACTTAGAAGCATGCCTTTATCACCTCTTTTGTCGAGGATTTGAAGAAAGGAGTGGGTTTCTAAATCAAACTCCCCAAAATAGTGACAGCAGTGCATCTCGTCAATCCGCCAAATGGGTAGCCAAATGGTTCAACCGAGGAATATAGGTCGAGACCAATTTATTATGCTGATATGATTATTTTTATTTTTATTTTCATTAGGACAACCTTTTTTTGTATTGTTATAAGAGTAATTATTAAGTAATCTCTTACTTAGTATTTTATATTAATATTTTTAATAGCATGATATTTTGTAATAAGATGAGATTAATTCGTCATCCATATTTGTCAATGGCTTGTCACGAGCCATATCTTGGGCAGCTCCATGGCTGTGCCCATTTAACTTCCTCTTCGGAATACCTTAGCCAAACCATAAAGAGTTTTGCTACTTATTATTCTACATACTACACTTATTTTTGTTTTATTTTACGAGAGGGTGTGAATCCACAAGATCGTTTGTATCCATGAGTAATTGGACCTTAGACCTTAAAGAGATTGACAAAAATAAAAACCAAAGTTCAGATGAGATGAGATGAAATGTTTTGTTAATAGTTGAATAAAATATTGTTATAATATAATTTTTTAATATTAGTTTTGTTTTAAGATTTGAAAAAGTAAAATTATTTATTATATTTTATATGAAAATTTGTTAAAGTTGTAATGATTATATGAGATGAAATTATTTAAATTGTATATAAGCATCAAACTGTCTACATTTTTTCCAAAAATATCAAACCGTATCTAAAATTATAGGGAAAACCCGCTTATAATCCACAAACTCATAAACACGTTCAATATAGGTCATGAAGCTAGCCAACTAAATCATAATTGCATCAAAACGATCTCTATTTCTGCTTACTCGGCAGAATCACGACTTCAGCATGCATGATATGCCGCCTTCAACATCTGATTCACACCTCAAGCATGCATGAATGCCGCCATAGTTTTGCAAGAAGCGCTCCGAAACTCACCAAGTGATTTTTTTCACGTGCGGTACTCGATCACCGAAGATGTTATTACAAGCCATGTCGATGAATAAAAAACCAGCTTTTGCTATGAGGTCATCTTTTCTGGCATATGGTCATGCCATCTCCAATAGGTACCTAACAGTTCAAAAAGTTTTGAGGTTATGGAACAACTAAAAGGAGTCTTGCAAGAGCTTGTCAAAACATAGGCAGCAAGTTCAGACCTACCATACTAATGTTTACACGCTTGTCCTCCAGTAGAAGTTTGTTGAAATTCCTGATGCTAACTGTCTTGGCATCATTTACCTACTCAAAAGAGACTTTGAACAAATCAATTTCATTTCAAACGGGCAAATTTATAAATAAAAACTCTATGTGCACTCACTTTTGTGTATTCCTTACGCACTTCACTGATATGATTGGTTGTATCACTTTTTTTTTAATATAAAATAATTGTTTTAACCAATCATATCAATGGAATGCGTAAGGAGTATACAAAAGTGACTGTATATAGCAAAACTCATTTATAAATAAGATCATTGACTCACCATGGGGTCAACAACTTTTCCATGCCAAAGGACATTATCAATCACAATGAGACCCCCAGTCCTCACCTGCAAAAGGAATCTAACAATTAAATCCTTACCAACTGCTTGCAGGATAATGGATCGGAAATTTTGTGAAAGAAATCAAATGGTATGGGCAAATGGATTCGTATCAGATTAATTGTAAAAATAGTTACTCTTACCAGTTGTATAAGCAGTTCAAAGTATTCCTGATTCATCCTCTTCTCGGCATCAACAAATGCAAAATCATAGCTGAGTAAAAAGTAAATAGTTGCAAAAACAATAGTTTGTTATCACTGTCACTCAGAAATAACGAAAAATCTGGTAACTTCTGGACGCCAAAAATAAAGTTTTTAGTGAGAAGTGATATGGTAACAGGACTTCAAACGTGTGGATATAAAATGTTCACACATATATGGACTCAATTCTCAGTGAGAATTGCTTTTTTGTTGAGACAAAACTCACAAGGAAGAAAATAGATTTATCAATTGAATAAAATATGCAATACATGCTGAAGCATAAGTGTGGACTAGTATTGCTCTTTACTAGAAACGAAAAATAACACTGACAACAAGCTGTCTATGAAAAATGTAATATAATATAAACATTGAATGCTGTGTTTACCTGCATGCTTCACCATTTAGAATCATTGATTTTAGTGCATCAGCAGCAAGTCCATATCTAACATCCACCTAATGGAAATAAATTGTTTGAGAGGATAGAGAAAAAATGAAAAGAACTAGAAGTATCAGAAACAGTAATGATCGGATTGCATTGCTTGAGAATATTATTGGCTCTTCCAGTTTAATTGATGCGGTTTTAGTACACTTCAATTAGTACAAACTGTATATGCCACATAAAAAATTAAAAACGAGATAACTACTACCTTGTGCAAAACACCTGCACGCTCATAGTACTTCTTTGCTATCTCAAGAGACTTGGCATCTCTTTCGCAGGCAACTAAATGACCTGATTCTGGGAGGACCAATGCAATTGCCAATGATGAATATCCCTGAATTAAGATTTATGTTGGTAAGTAGCTACTTCATTGAGTTTGTAAAAAATAAACCTCTATACAAAATAAAAAAGGGAGCTTCACTCTGGGTATTTATAATATATCCATTACCTTAAATTAACATAGACATCCATGATATTGATGTTCGGACCTTTCTAATAACTAAAATGAAGAAAAGGAAAAAAAAGAAGTGTGTTGGACCAACCATCAGCAGTATATTTTGGGAGTTCATTTAACCTGGATGAAAAGGTTCTACCAGGTTCAGCAAAAAAAAAAAAAAAGTTTCTACCAAATACCATTTGAAACTAGTATGTACTTTGAAGAAAAAAAGAAAGGGGTAAAAGAAGAAATGAAGAGAAACAATGTAAGCATGTTGGTCACAGTAATGTTGAGTGGATATTGAGTTGGTAACTTCCCACCATGTTATACCTACAAGGCAGTTTTTCACTAAATACAAAGCACAAGAACTTTCTTAGTATGGAGATACATGACTGGCATAAGAGCCAGTACAAGGAAGGAAACTATTTTAGAAGTCAGATTCCATGCAGCCAAAGAAAACAAAGAGTTGCCCTATCCATGTATGATACCACAAAATATTGTTTTCAAGTCCTAGTTCGATCTTGAGGAGCTGCCAGTATTTGACGTAACCAAGATTTGTTTTTAATAAAAAAGTGCTTTTCTCTTGGAAGAAAACATGAGGTGGGAAATGCCAAGTTCGAGATTTTTCTCAAGGATTTTCTTACAGATGCGGTTCGGGTTGGATATTTCCACTTTAGCATCAGATTTACATGGACATGTGACTTTGTTCAATTCATAATTTTGGTGAGAAAATTGCATTAATTTTGAGTAAGGTAATTCCTTGTATTGGGCCCATTGTTGGCATAGATCTCAAGCTTTTGGTATAGAGTTGATAAGATACTACAATCTATTTTACAATAGCAGTTTATTCATATCCGTCCCCCCGTTTTCCCTTCAAGTTGAAAGCAATTTCCACATAAGTATTGGCTTTATGTACATGATTCATTTGTTCTGTGATTGAAATGTGTTCTCTGATTGATGATTTCGGTTAGAATAGCTTTTGAGATTGCTTGAGATTTTCTATTGGGTTTTAATTTTCATAAGTTTAAGGTGTGGAGTTGTTATATCACCAGTTGCCTCAAAAGTTTAAGTTGATGAGAAGATGTGAATTTTGTCATTTAAGTGATATCTAACCATAGTGATCAGCAGCAAATATGATTCAAATAGAAAATTTGACTCCTAAGTGTTCTTTGTTGGTCCAGTGAGCAAAGGGATACTGCTGTCTGGTGGTAACTGGTTTAGAATAAAGGTACTTGTTCAACGTATAGAAGGTAGACAAACTTCTTCTAAAGACTTCCATGCCACCAACCTTAATGGAACAACAGAAATGTTCACCACACATTATTTGTGAGAGCCAAATGGTCAACGATTTTTTCCACTATGTATGAGTATTCCTTGTGAAGTGCTACCAAACTAGATGCAATTTGATAAGAGTAATGCTACATACAGTCGTGAAGTGGGCAAACGCTGCATAATCGTTTTGAAAAAGAGTAAAGTCCACTGCAAAAATTAGTCTTTTTTCATGTAGGTTTTGTATTTACTCACTTTTTCAAAGAGATTTCGTGGCACTTGCGCGCTTCATAACTGTAAAATCATTTCGCTTTTGATAAATACTTGCGTTGAGCATATGTAACTCTATTTCAAATACTTGAGAATGTATAATGCAGATATTTTAGTAAATTTCATTCACATTAAGAACTTTGAAATTTGGTTACATAGGTATTAGGCATATGTAACAAACTAGACAATTGAAATTTTGCTTACATAGGTATTAGGTATATGTAACAAACTAGACAAGAGAACTTAGAAACCAAAGGACCTAATCTCATGGAAACTTGTCTCAGATGATAATAAGAAGTAGAAACCAATACTTGTGTAATCAGAAAAAATGCATTCAGGAGTCTGCTGAAACGACTCAGTTAAATTCAAATGAGATATACATACAGTATAAACACCAACTTCAATGCACCGCTCTGCCTTAAGAATCTGAACAAGCATTGCAAGAAGCTGTGCCTGATCAGGAGATACCTATTAAGAGCAGTATGATGTCAAATTTCATGTACAAATTAAGGAATTAAAATAAAAAATTGGACATTCCGTACAACATTCTACTGAGAGAAACTAATTTATTCTATGAGTATAAGGCATTGATTGAATTCACTGAGATAATGATGACACACCAGTTAAATCGCACACAACTGCTTAAAAATTCTGTAATAGAAATATAATTGATCAGGACCCATGAAAATAAAACATTTAAAACTAATGTACCAAAAGGCACATCACATTCTGTAATAGAAGAACGTTATTAAGACCAATGTACTTTCAACAAACGTATCTTCATCTTGAATCAATTAAGCTGACACAAGTTATTAAGACTAATGTACTTTCAACACAGATGCCTTCTTCTGTGCAGAATTGTACCTGACACAAGTTACTTAATGGGAAAAAGAAAAGAACAGAAGTCTCTGCACGCTTAATTCTTTCCTTCATTTCAGCTCAAGCTTTACGACTGTTGCATTTGATAGAAATTATTATTATGTATCTGTACCGATAAAAGGTGGCTTACAGAGCAAATACTCATACTCCCATGCACCACAAACTGAAATTCAGGCACCAGCCAAACCCAACAAAATTCAAAATAGACTAATAGGAGGAACTAGAAGCCTCTGCATACTATAATAATTAAGATTTACATACTATAATAATTAAGATTCTTGGATGTATTTAAATCATTGTTAAGAATCCTGCATCCTGCAATCACAAATAATATACGCAACAGAAGGGAGCAGAAATGAATGCCTGCATCTGAGAACCACGCATAGAGGCAGTCTCCTCTCGAAGTTGCTGTAGAATCTGAAATAAACCTCCAAAAACATTACAAAAGGCAAGTATACAAAAACTAATTGATAAATTGTTACATATAATATATATGCAAATATATATATATGTATATCCACACAAGATAATATCTCTTGAGTAAAACTAGAGGGTGGAATAGGAAATAACTTCAATACCTCTGGCTCTCGAGTGTTGTCAAGTATGTAATCATAAAGGCATGGAGTCACACTAATAACCTGCTTATTGCCGTACTTTTCATCATCAACAACAACAAATGCATTGGTGGAGCATCTTCTTAAGAACTGGTTTGACTTACTGTTGGATGTCCGTAAGCCAAGGCGACCACTACTGCACCACTCGGAGGAGGCCTTGACTGTTGAAGAAGTAACAACAGCAGTAATTGCAGATACTGGATTGAAGTTTAGCATTAGTCTTGGAGATCTCCGTGGGCAAGCTAGATGTTGATAGGATAACAAAGACCAACAACGATGAAGCACCAAGCTGCTGCTGCTGGCCATTCATGAATGAACTAAAGACAAGAAAAGATAGCGTCTAACAACAACAGCTGAACCGATGAGCTGATATTCAAAAAAAGACAAATGTAGAACATCAATAGTTTGAATTGAGTAGTGTTAGTACCTAAGCTACCTGGGAGTTTTGCGGTAGGTTTAGGACTTATCCTCTTTTTTCTAAATATTTCGACTTGGCAAAAAAAATTACTTAATTTCAATTTTACTACTTTGAAGTGATAAGAATTCCAACTAAGCTAATATTTCAACTACTAGAAATACAACTAAGAAGTCTATTCCGATTAAAGAACCCATAATAATAGAGATTCCTCCATTAGGGAAATGCATATTAAATCTTCTTCAGAACATGGACATAAGAAATTGACGATAAAGAAATTATTCAAACACCTGGGCGGCACAAGTCAGACGGAGAATAATGACGAACGAAAACAATCCCAAACCTGAATTTATGACAAATCATAGGTATCTACTAGAAATGAAATTAAGAACATACAGTTGGAAGGTTGCTCGAGTTCTAGAGCTATTTATAATACACTAAAAAGAGCTCAAAACAGGTGGCAGGAGTGGTTGGTAAAACAAAGTGACATAAACCATCAAATTCGGTAGATTTTAATGGCGTACTCCACCTTTACGTTCGCAGTCATATCCGCAAGTAAAAGGCTCATATGTTCCAGTTCTTAAGCTTATAGAACATGGATGAAGATCAAAGAACAAGAAAAAGTCGACGAATAACGTTACCTCGGATGCGCACGTTAACACGTTAGAAAATGCATTTCACATCCACCCGCGCACTCTATTATGGAGTATGATTCTTTATTCTTATTGTGGTGCACAGAGAGAGAGAGAAATTAGTCATGGCTTAAAGATTGCACATGAAGTCCCGTTAGAGTATTGGAGCCATGCAGCATCCTTCTTAATGCCCTATTTTATTGGATAAGAAATTATTTGTACACGTGTATATAAATTTTATTCATAAAAAAATCTATTTTTTTAATAATAAATCTCACTATTATTTAAAAAAAAAATTACTTTAGATAAAGAAATTATATAAAAATAAATCCACAAATTAATGTGGCTTAATATGGTATGTCAGATTGTAAAGTTAACTTTATTGTAAAATAGATCTAACGGATTCTATGAAATTATATCAATTTATAGATTTACTTTTGTGTAATTTTTTTGTATATGTAACAGTTCTCTTATTTAAAATGAGTGTGCGAATTTCTAATTTTGTAGTTTTTAAGATTATATTTAAGATTACTCAATTTATCCAACTATATTTCTTTTTTAAAAATGATATTAACAGTCTTAGAGTATGTAAATTTTAATAATTTTTTGGAAAAAAGTTAATAAAATTTTGAAAAGATTATTAAAATTGAGACATATATAAAAAAAATATTTTTTTAATGATGAACTTCACTTTTTTTTTTAAAGAAAATTTGCAAGAGACTTATACGCATCAAGACTAAAAAAAATAATAATAATGGATATTCTTTCCTCAACTATGATATTTGAAGTTCAACATAGGAAATAACTCCAACCCTTTGCCTTGTGCTTCCCAAATTTGTCCACGTCTTGCAAACAAGTCCTATTGTAAAAACGAGTGGACGTAAAACATTGATTCATATGTTCGATATTTCTCTAGTAATATCCATAAAGCAAACCTTTGATCATTGCATCTAATCTTCACTTCTTGTACGTACGCCACATCTTCTCCTGCTCTATATCTGAAAGAACCATGGCTGCTTTCGGCATCTTCAAGCTTTCACTTCTCTTGAGCCTCCTATCGAATTCGCACCTGGGTCTGTGGTCTCGTGCTAGTAATCGTGCAAGCGTAGGGAAATCTCCACCATCGTGTAGCAGCATCGAGTGCCCCAGTTATGATGTGATTCATGTTGGCGATGGCTTTGAAATTCGCCGCTATAATTCCACTGTCTGGATGTCTACCTCTCCCATCCAAGATATTTCCCTGGTCGAAGCTACCAGAACTGGCTTCTTGCAGTAAGATTATTCTTTTCCTTTCCTTATATATATATATATACGTGTGTGTGTTAGCCTTTTCTTTTTATTAATTTCACTGGTTCATGTTGAGGATTCTCCACAATCCTCCTCTGATTCTCAGTCATTACCTTGATTGTAGTAGTTGACCCATGATTGTAGAGATGCTGTATTTATTTTTGTGACTGTTTTCCTTTCTTGTTGTATAGCTTTACATGTCCGTATATCCTCTATAAATGGAAAACCATCTCCACCTTTTACTGTGTGGTGGATTTATAAATATTCTCATGGTATCGATAGCCTCTCTGGATTAACATCCGATATCATTTTTTTTTTCCTCTCATGGCCGAATCTCTTTCTTTCAATACGATGGTTCCCAAGGTAACTACATCCGATATCAGTTTTTTTTTTGCCTCTCATGGCCGAATCTCTTTCTTTCAATACGATGGTCCACATGGTAACTATCAAACTTTAATCCAACAACTACTTGCTTTGGAAGAGTCAGCTGGTTCCTTTTCTTGAATGTCAAGACTGTCTCAGCTTTGTGGATGGCTCTCTCCCCAAGCCCTCTCCTACCACCACCGATGGCTCTTCCACCCCAAGTTTCTTGAATGGAGACTCAAAGACGAACGCATCTTCAACCTTCTTCTCTCTTGTCTCTTGAAGAAGCCATGGCCAAAGCTGTTGGCCTCACAACCCGTTGCTACTCCTATGGTCGTGGCTCAACGACCCGTTGCTACTCCTATGGTCGTGGCTCAACGGCTCTCTTCTAATGGCTGCTCTTTTGCCGATATCACTCTCTGTCGCTCTCTTGTCAGTGCCTTGCAATATTTGACTATCACTCAGCTTGACATTACCCATTCTGTTAATTCAGTCGGTCAATATTTGCATGCACCCACCAATGACCATTTTCAAGCTGTCAAAGAAACACTTCATTTTGGCTTGACATTTACTGCCTCATCCTCCACTGGTATTACTGCTTACTCTGATATTGACTGGGCAGGCTGTCTGGACACTCGTCGCTCCACTTCATGCTATTTATCTTGATGACAATCTTGTCTCTTAAAGTGTTAAGAAGCAACCCACCGTCTCTCACTCCAGTTGTGAGTCCGAGTATCGTGCTCTTGCCCTTATTGCTACTAAGGTCCTTTGGTTAAACCCATCTCTTTCATGATCTCCATGTTCCTACCACGCATCGCCCTCTTCTTCTATGTGACAATAAGAGTGCTGTATTCTTGAACTCTAATTCAATCTCTTACAAGCGTTCCAAACACATTGATCTTGACTACCATTTTCTTCGGGAACTTGTGGTGGTTGGCACTATCAACACTCAACATGTCCCCTCTAATCTACAAGTTGCCGATGTCTTCACCAAGAGTGTCTCTCGGCTTTTCTTTGTGTTTTTTCTCTCCAAGCTTTGCATCTGCTCTAATCCCACGCTCAGCTTGCGAGGGGGTGTTGAGGATTCTCCTCAATCCTCCTCTGATTCTCAGTCGTTACCTTGATTGTAGTAGTTGACCCATGATTATAGAGATACTATAGTTATTTTTGTGATTGTTTTCCTTTCTTGTTGTATAGCTGTACATGTTTGTTTATCTCTATAAATGGAAAACCATCTCCACCTTTAACAATGTGGTGGATTTACAAACATTCTCAGTTCATGTAATCTTACTTAATCAAAATCATTGTTTAGTGATTTTTCTGGCAAGAAAGAGAGAACTTTTGGTGTCAATTAATTCATTCCTCTCCTTGATCAATACATACTTTCCACATATATTCTACTGCTTGCTTTCAATCATCTGCATACCTATAAACCATAGCAATAGCTACGCAATAACAATTTTTTTTTATAAGTAATAATTGATTGAAGAAATAGGTATAAGTCCAAGTACACATGATGTATATAAAGGAAATACCTACAACTTCCAAAAACAAAAAGAAAACAAACACTAGAAAACTAAAACAGGTTCAAAAAATTATCCACCATTACATAAGCTTTAGCCCCAAAACCCAAGGTACTCAAGAAAAAATATCTAAGATCTCCTAAAAAGCATTCTTTATCTTTGAAACATCTCCCATTTCTTTTGATCCATATGCACCACATAAGACAAGGGGGAATCATCTTCCAAACACACGCCTCCTTCTTACAGCCCTTCAAACCCTTCCATCCTACCAATAAATCCACCACATCTTTAGGCATTACCCAATGTAAACTTGTCCAGCTCAAAACCTCACCCCACAAGAATCTTTTCACTTCACATTGAAGGAAAAGATGATTTACCGATTCTCCGTCCCTTTTACACATGACACACCAATTTGTAATAAACAATCATCTCCTTCTAAGATGATCAGTTGTCAACACTTTGCCCAAAGGGTCCCACCAATAGAAAAAAGCAATATTGGAAGGAACTTTCACTTGCCGTATACTTTTCCGAGGGAAACACAACTACTATGACTTGACAACGTAGCTAGGCAATAACAATTGAGTTCTCGTTTCTTGTTACTGTTGGGCATGGAGCCTGTTTTTGTTTGTGGTGACTAATTAATCATCGATAAAGATCTGTTGCAGCTTTTTCTTGGTGGATTCTGAATGAGGTTTGAGCCATGAGTAGTACTCCGGCTTTGGCTGAAATTTTTTACCCACTTTTGACTCTTTATCCAATCCAACTCGTTGGATTAGTTCTTGTATCTTGTATTATACCCTTGTATCGTCAATGTTTGGTTTTTTGTTTTTATTAGAAATAAGATTTTTTGCAGCTATATGGATGTAATCACGTTATTAAATCACGTAAATTTGTCTCGCATGTAATTAATTCTATTTTTCGTTTTAGTTTCCGTTCCTAACAGTTACTTTGTCTTTCTGGTAGGCTGTTTGACTACATCCAAGGAAAGAACGATTATGAACAGAAGATAGAGATGACAGCCCCAGTGCTAACTGAAGTTTCACCAAGCGATGGACCTTTATGCGAATCATCATTTGTCATCAGCTTCTCTGTGCCGAAACTTAACCAAGCAAACCCACCTCCAGCAAAAGGACTTCATCTCCAGAGATGGGAACCCGTGTATGCAGCAGTGAGACAATTCAGTGGATTTGTGGCAGACTCGGATGTGGGAGAGGAAGCCGCCGCCTTGCAAGCAAGCCTTGCCGGCACTGTTTGGGCTGCTGCCATTGAGAAAAGCCATGGAGCTGATCACAAATCAGGCTACACTCTCGCGCAGTATAATTCCCCATTTGAATTTGATGATAGGGTGAATGAGATATGGATGTTGTTTAACATCCAAGACGAACTTACATGTTAATGTAAGAAGAATTTCTAAGATGATCGATGACTCGACTGCGCTGAAAACATTAGTAAAAGAGTTGTAGCCTCATGTATGTAGAGAAATAATAGGTTAAGCTTAATCTGCTGGGTTACTTCAAATATTGTACTGCTAAATATCTGAATTTCTCGCTAATATGAAATAATTGTATAATGAACTGACGACCATTTGTGTTGTAATGATCTATAGAGTTGTGCTGATCATACAGTTTAGTTCTCCAGATCATTTTGCCAAGATTATGAACCCAACATACAAGAATGAATGAGAATCCTATAAAAAAAAAAAAAGCACAGAATTAAGACTGATTCTGGGTTTTGACTGGGGAGACATGCATGTACCAATGGTTAAGTCAATAACTATCTTTTCTCATTGGTAGAAGATGAAAATCCTGCATGGTTTAGCTTTGCGTGGCTTTTCCTAATTTTGTTGCATTCTCATGAACCTCAGATTACCCTATTAATGTTTTGTTAAGGGCATGCTCCAAAAATTCTGAATGACATGATGACTAGTACTGCTTGAATAATCTTGAGTGATTTTCCCCTCCATCTCACCCTTTAATGCTTATACTGTATTGTGCCTCTTTTTTGCCAACCTCTCATGTTCTAGTTGAGCAACTTCTGAGTCTAATTTCCCTGGATTCCGTTATTGGGTATTGTCTGCTTTCATATGGGCCTAACCAGGTGACAATAGGCATATCATAGCATATGAGGTTTTTTTATTGTAATAGTTTAGAATTCTATCTTTGCCTAAAATTCCTACGTTCAGAATTCATGATTTGAATTCCAACATTTAACATATTTCCTGTACAGTAGAAAAATTATTAGGTAGGCTGGGAAGATTTCATGATGTGATACTCTCATCTCATTACAAGATGTCATGCCATTGAAATTGCTGACATGAACACTAACTTTTAATGACATCATCCTGTTATAGAACTGAAATACCACGTGCCCGAACCAAACCTATCTAATAAATAATCGTGCTTTTTTCAAAACTTGAGTTTTAAAAATGACAGGTGAAAATCTTCAAACTGTGGGCCTCACAAACCCATGGGGTGGTTGAACCACCCTGAAAAGGATATTTGGGGGTGGCTCAATCTCGCATGGCCATCAAACATGGCTTATGAGAGCCACCACCAATGGTCAAAAGGATGGCAACTCATGCTGTCATGTTAGGTTCGGATCATGTCAAGCCTTGTTCGTGTCCTACGTAATTAATCATAATTGAGTCCATTTAATTAAAAAAATCAAGTCCTTGAATCTTAACTTACTAATTTCTAGTTGAACTCATGTTGGGTTCATAGGTTTTCCATGTGGGAGTCCTGTGTTGTATGAAGGATTATCAGCCCTATCCAACCCATGTAGGTGACTGGCGCGGCCCAACCCCAAATGGTCACAATGGCCATGCATAGGGCGGTCATGCCATGCACCTATGAAAATCATTTTGGCCATGGCTATTTTCAAGTAGTTACCCATATTAATTTCCCTATACCTTTAGGCTTTAAAAACAATAGAAACGTGATTTTCTGGGTAAGAGGTTTTAATATAATTTCAATCAAGACATTACGTATAGTCATTAAACAAAAATAAGAATCTTCCTTTCAATTTTTCTATTCAATCTACCTATGGACTTGTTCTTTGGAAATTAAAATACTTAAAGGGATAAGCTGTCCTCCACTTTGACCTGCAAAGTATAAAGACTATATTTTAAATGTGCGCGCGCATTCCTCATACACCTGGCTCAAGTTTCTTCTACCTGTTGTGCCAGGACATGAAGAGAAAATCTACCCGGCCAGAAGCCGATTTAAGACCCCACATCACACATCTCATTACCTGGAAATTACCGAGTTTGAAGAGAAAATAATAAACCGGGCCGTTTGGCTTAATCAGAAAAGAGGAAAAAAGGCTGGAAAAAGATACACACAGAACAAATTACTGCATTCACAAATTACCTTGGGTTGAATATCACTTTTTGCAGATTTTCTCTTGCAGAAAAGACCCGGTTTGCCTGGTAATTAGGTGTGTGGTGTGGGGGTATTAAACCAGCATCAGAGTTAATTAAATGATTAGAAATAATTTATTATATTTTACTTATAAATCTATAATTTAATATCACATTATAAAATAATGAAATGATAATAAATAAGAATACTCATTTCAGAATCCTAGACTAGGTAGTCTGTCTCGTGCGTGAGATTTGGGAAGGGGACATGGGGGAGATTTTGACGTTTATTTAAAAGAGAAATGCTACTCATAAGCCCCTACACCACACACTACATATTTTTTATTTTTTTAAATTTTTTTTAAATTTTTTTTTAGATTTTTTCTTTTTAGAATATTTTAATTTTTCTATTTATTATTTATATAATAAATATTTGATAAAATAAAAAAATTAAAAAAATTAAAAAAATAGGTGGTGTGTGGTGTAGAGGCTTATGAGTAGAATTTTTCTATTTAAAAATAAAATTACAGGCGTGGCTACCACGTAGGCGGTGTGTGGTGTAGCAGATCAAGTACTCGATGTGAAATGGATGACGGTATTTGGGCATGAGCCATCAGCCGAACGGGAAAGTACTTTTCTCGCAAAAACAAACAGCTTAAAAAAAATGATGATAGTATATTAGCAGACGTGGATAAAATCAGTAGTACTTGTTTCATAATTAATCAAACTAAAGAATTAAGATGTTTCAAGCCTGATCGTCAATACACAGTTGAAGCCATATCATATATATATATGACCCACAAACAATCAGATTGGAAATGAAAACAGGAAATTAACGACCTTAATTAGATTTGAATAGTGAATTTGATATAATGCTATATACATTTGTAGAGTCCAATCTTTTTAAAAATAAGTAAAGTTCACTATTAAAAAATTAATTTTTTTTATATGAATCTCATATTTATTTAATTTTTTTAAAGATGTGCGCGTTTATACAATTCACGACTGTAAATATCATTTTTCTTTAATATTGCCTAATATCTATCTCATAAGGACCCCATAAATTAAGGAATTATATATCTTTGGTCCTTAAAACGACTTCATTTTCTCTTAAAACAAACATTGGTTTTAAAAAGTGGCATATAATTGGACACTTTTTCGTCAGGCTGGCTGCCGGGATGTCAAGAAGAAGAAGCTTCCCCTAGCCCACCACCCTATATAGGCATGATTTTTAAATGTGTTGTGTCTGTGAGATCCTAAATTCAGAGGATAAAGACGGATATCATGGGCGGTAGACTTAAGCCGAAAGGGCATGCATGGATGCATGCAGCCTTGACTAACTGACTCAAACATGTCGGCTTTCATGCACGCGCGCGCGCGCACGGCCATCCATATACACATAGCTACTAGCTAGGGCCGTAGGGCGCACCTTCTTTTTGACTACTATAATTAAGTATAACTATTACTACCACCACTGATATATGTGTGCATGCACGCTTAATTCCTACCTCTATCTATCTATCTAGATTGTCACTTTCCAGCACATTTCCTCATCTACTATCCAAAAGTCTAGTTGACAGAATCATGCCGCATGTCTTCATGATCTTCTTTCTGTGGATAGGCAGTACTTCAGAGTGGATATTTTAACTAGATATCAATTATATATATCTTGAGATGATCAGATATGTTCGAAATGATATGTCTAGTCCGGCATTATGCTCTCTCTCCTCTCTCTCAGTCTCTATCCACGTATCCTATGAGAATGGTATAAGAAAAACGAATACTTATAACGTGTTATAAGTAACAAAATGATTATTTATAACGAGAATATATAAACTCGTCTAGATAAGAAATGATCTTTTGATACATACTTTCGGAATATTTATCCAATTTGGCACGCATTAATGGAGGATAATGTTTTTGTATCAAAGAAAGTGAGACTAATCAACAATTAAATCAAATCATGGTTGATGACATAATCATGATCAGGAACAATATCTTTGAAATTGACAACCTCTAATTATAATGCGATCGATCCTAGCTCCTAACAATTGACTAGTATCGGAGCTAGGCCCCGTCTCTCCAAGTTCCAGCCAAATAATCCATGATTCCTTTAGGAATATAACATATACATGGGTTTTCCATGGCTCTAATTTTCTGATGTAGATCTAAATTGATACGGGGTATCTATTATTTTTTATAAAATCATTCAGAATAATATCAGTTATTTTTTTTCAAATCATATATTTATACTCATTGTTGTCTTGTTAGCAAACATTTAGTTTTAAATTTGAAAGTGATTATAAGTTTGATTTTGACCAAATTTTTTGTAAGATTTTTGTTTATTTATGTATTAATTTCTTATACAATAATATAGATTTTTTTATTTTTAGAAAATTCTTCATAATTTCATATTTTGTAGCTATTTAAGTTCGGCTTGTGGCTTCATAATTTGATTTTGAATTTTATTATAAATCAATAGTATTCAGAGTTTTTTTTCTGTGTTTTGGGCAAATCTCTTAACTTCTTCTTGTAAATTATCTGTTGAAACTAGTCTGCAAAATAATTGTTATTCTATCCGACATCAGTTGGCATTAGAGTTTTCGCATCTTTCCTGGAGTAATATCTCATTAATTTTCATGGCTGGTGGGCGTGGTCATGGTCGTCGTGAGCAGGTTACAAACGAGAAAGTCCCCCACCATGATCTTAGCTTTCAGAATGTGATGATTGAGGATTTGCAAAGGCAAGTTACAGAGTTAACCCTATGTCTAACGACACAGAATATCGGTAATTGTGAGATGGAAGATCACAATTCTGATTCCAGTTTTGAGAATCCGTTAATCGTGCTCTATTATGATAGCACCGTGGGCAAGAGGAGCGTCAAGGAAACCTCAATCTTAGAGTTGATTTACCGGAATTTTCTGATACTCTTCAGTATGAATGTTTCATTGATTTATTGCATGAGATTAAGTGGATTTATTACTCCATTGAAGAAAAGTTTGAGGATAGACATTCTTCCATAGGGTAGAACTCCATACCAATCTACGATACCTATCCTGAAGAAGATAACCTAGTGGATGACGTAACTATTTTTATTGAAAATATAGAAAATTTGGTAAAAGAAAATGGTGGTGAAATTTTGAAGTATGAATATCATAAAACAACTTTTGAGACGATTAACTATGTTGATTTTCTTGGAGTTGAGGATTTTTTTTTCAAATTCTCTTATGCAAAATATTTATTTTGGATTTGAGATGTGGGAAAGAAACTTAATTTTGGAGTATAAGATATTTAATATTATTTTATTTCGGGCCGATAAAATCAATTTTAGTTTTTCCATAATCATCGAGATGATACAACAAAAGGAAATAAAGATATTGGTCTAATTGGATATCCAGAGGCAAGAAAGTTTAGAATTCGATGACAAATTCTCTCCAACCCAGTGAGAATAATGCAGATACAAATTGATATGGGATATCAATTACTTTCTCTAAAATCATTCATAATAATATCAGTTATTTTCTTTCAAATTATATATTTATATTCATTCTTACCTTGTTAGTAAATATTTGGTTTCAAGTTTGGAAGTGATTCTGAATTTGATTTTGACCAAATTTTTTGTAGGATTCTTGTTTATCTCTATGTATTAATTTCTCTTACAATAATTTAGATTTTTGAAACTATTTAAGTCCAGCTTGTGAGTTTCATAATTTAATTTCAGATTTTATTATTAACCAATATTATTCAGAATTTTTCTCTATATTTTTGGCAAATCTCTTAACTTCTGCTTGTAAATTATCTATTAAAACTAGCCTACAGAATAATTACTATTTTATCCGGCTTCTTAGCCCTTGGTCCAAAAAATTAATTAATTAATTAGATCACACCAATTTTTTATGTTTTAGATGTTAATTAAGTACTGCTCATGTGTTTAATTAGTTATATTGGAGTAGTATTTTAGGGTCTTTATCACTCCCCCTTTTTTTTTAATAACATTTCAGCTTGCAATAAATTGTTAAAAGTATTTAATGGATAAAAAATACAGGTCTTTCTACTCTATATGCTATATATTATATAGTACTCATGTATCTAGCAATGCCCTCGTGAGCTCTCTATAATTTATAGTGGAGGAGTATTTTATAAGTATATATAGCACTATTAATTTTCATCTTAAATTTTTATCATCTTCAGTCATACTTGATTTTCAGTAGTTTAATTTCTTCTATCAATCACTTAAGATATGCTACATTAGTACCATGAAGAAGAACATTACTGATCAAATATATATTAATTATCATATATTATGGACCTCCATACATGACACTATATATATAGAAATTAAGAACACATATGCCACTAGTTTGTAAATTAAGCCTACCAAGCCTAGACCAAGATTTCCTAGAAACTTTATTTTTTTTTAAACGATTGCACGACACTTGTGTATTTTACGATTGTATCTAACATTAGTATTCATCTATCTC
This sequence comes from Carya cathayensis, assembly GCA_011037825.1. NCBI lineage: Eukaryota > Viridiplantae > Streptophyta > Magnoliopsida > Fagales > Juglandaceae > Carya > Carya cathayensis. Next base: position 541,190 of record QGSO01000176.1, read on the forward strand.
TTTTCTTTCAAAAATCCTAAAACTCGAAGTAGGAGATCGAGCTCTAGTTAGGACATCCAAACCTATAAATTCATATATTGCAATTATCTCTAATTAGTTAATTTACTACAATGTGATTAGATATATTTAAATAATCTCTAAATATATATATATATATATATTAACTCTAGATCATGCATTAAGATAACATATTAATATATATATTAATATATAGGTGAACGTACATCATGCATATTTTAATTTAATTGATAACCAACGTACGAAACCAAACACATGATGCAAGATATTTCAAGAATGGATCGAGCAAAAGAAGAAAATATCTCTCCATACATACGCAATTATGCATGAAAAGTCATACGGTATATATAGTTTCTACGTCGGGAACTCTATCTGAATCTTTTTTTCTTGGTCCATCACGTTTCACCTATAATATATACAACGTGGCCTCCTGAAAATAGCACATGGTTTGAGTGTACCTTACGTTATATAGATCAAGACATGTCTTGATCATCAGAAACCCTACGACCAAAATAATAATAATTAATTAATTAATTAATACTATATAATCTGTGAATATTTTAGCATATCTCTTAGACGTACACAACATCAAGATTGAGATATTTATTTCTTTTATTGCGAGTGGCTTGACTCATGCTAGCTACTTGTACGAGTCCTAAGTCTATAAAATTGAACTTTTTTCTCTATATTTGTAATGGCTTTCATATATATATAGTGATTAATTAGGCAGCGTTTTTCGTGTTCTTTGTTCAAATTAAGCATATACTTTTCCAACGGTCTTAACGTTATAATTACTGATCATGAATGAAAAGGATATATCATTGAAAAACTTGTTTTTATAAATTTCTTCTATTGAAACTAATTTTCGAATAGAGATTTGTTATTCATCATTCCGTCAACATACTACACACTAAATTTATTTTTATTTTATTTTATTGAAACTAATTGAGTTCTTCTAAGAGATCAAAAAAATTATGGGTTGTGCGTGGAATTTGTGAGGATGCTGAAATCGTCGCATATTCGCTTTAAAAAAATGAATAAAACATAAGACATACATAAAAAATAATAATATTTTAATAATAAATTTTATTTTTTTTAAGTGATTATACAGATTTCACGATTATATATATATATATATATATATAGAATGCATTGTTTTCTATAATGTTGTGTTTTTCTTTATTTAATAGTAATAGTAATTATTATCATTAGGGAACTCATGATAGTTTGGATCACTCATTCAAAGTACTACGTACGTACTGCCTCCTTCCGATTTGCACGTTGAAATTGAATGGAATATTAGAGATTATTGAAGATGATTTCAAGAGGATGCACGTGTGACGTGTCATGAAAGAGATATTATTAATAATGACATGGGTTGAATAATAATTAATTGAGAAGTAGTAACGTCCACGTTGGCACAAAAAATTCGAATATCCGACCAATATTATTTTTTGTTATTTATTTTATTTTATTTGTTAGGGTAGGTAGGTAGGTCAACATTATGCAAATATTTCGTGTTCAGGCGTTCATGTGCGTGCTATTTGAATAATCCGTGCTAGCTGCTTTTTAGCTAGCTAGGTTGTTCAGATGTCATTGCTATTTTAAGAATAGTGCTTTCCATATAAAGGAGGTGTATTTCTATTTATGAACGATAAAAGTGTGATTAAAAGTTTCAAAATATAATATAATATAAGTAATTAAATTACTTTTTTTTATTAGACAAAGTTTAATTTTATTTATCATAATAGAGATATTCAATTCTAATTCTGATTTTACGTCATATTTAATTAAATATTTCATTATTTATTGAAGGGAGGTTGACTCACACGTAAATAATTAAATTTAAAATAAATGGTAATTTTATAAAATATAAAATAAATATTTTTAACCCAACAAAAAAATTAAATTTCAATTTTGATTCCAAAAAATCCATAATGAAAAAACTTATTTATAAGTACATATTATGATGGGAAATAATTTATAAGTTCAAAATGTTCAAGTCTTGAAAGTTACAAATTTAAAAATCACATAAAAATATCTATTTTTTTAAGTAAATCACATTTTTTTTAAAAGAATATACGAAATTTGGATACTTTAATATTGTATATAGTATGAGAAATATTACACATACAAATATCTCATAAAAATAAATTTATAAATTAATATAAATTTATATAATATGTTATATTTATTTTATAATTTAATAATATAAAAATATTTTATTTTAAATTTCTATGTAAATAAATATCATAAGATTTACGTGTTGCATCTGTTTAAAAGGGACTGTTTACTCTGGGAAATTTAATTAGCACATTTATAACATCATGGGTCAAAGGTACATGGGTCACATCAGAAATGTAAGCCGATCATGCATTCAACCAACTGATGAGCTGTGTTCTGTGGCCAAATTATTGTAAGGTGTACGAAGCGTGTGTAATCTTTCTCTTGTTTTTTATTTTTTTTATTTTTAAAAAAATAAAAATATAATATTTTTGTAATGTTCTGGTAATGCGTGCTGTCAGACTGTCAGTATTCTGAATGGGAAAATGAAAGGACGATTTCATCTTTAAATTGTGGGGACGTGTTCCACGTAACGTAGATATGCTAATTCTGCAATTCTATCAGATTGAGGGGTCCTAGTAGGATCTACAAAAGATAAACATGACGAGGATGAAGAAAAATCAAAATTACAAAATATTCTTAATATTATATATATATATATATATATAAACAATTTTTTGGGAGGAACATGATGCCTCTAAGATTCCCTCTATATATGTTTATATATTTATATTACATTGGTCAAAATATAAGATTTTTGTCGGTGCATCGTGGTGAAATGAGATAATTGAGTGCAAAGAGATTTCTTTGGTTGGTTTATAATTTGAAAGAAAACACAATAGAATATTTCTAGCACAGCTTATCACTAAAAAAAAAATAAAAAATAAAAATAAAAATAAAAAATTTATGATTAATTTATTGCAACGAAAAGATTATTTACAATCAATATTGAGTTAATTTATAAATTTATCGAGTCTTAACAATTAATCCAAGAAGCCCCAAACTTCTCCTTTTAATAACGAAGAAAGGAGAAGTGAATTACGTAGAATAAATTAAAATAACACTAAATATATCTATAATCTAAATACTTTAAAAATAAAAATAAAAAGAGAGATTATGTACTTCTTTTGAAATTATTTAGAATCATCTGTCTTCTAAAAAAAAATTTAGAATCATCTGTGGGGCTATATATAGCCCTCATGTGCATCTCATTAAATCATGCAATAAAGTGGCAAACAACCACTTTTATATATTCTCAAGCATGCCGTAGCCCTTTATAGCATAGGAGAGGTTTGCTGGTGTGGGCGTCTCTCCATCTTACATAATTGATATTATAATCTTTTTTTTTAAGTGTTAGATGACTAGTTATTATACAGTATCGTGATATAAAAGAACTGATATTTTTTCACAGCATCAGAATATTATATATCTATTCATATTCTAGAGGAGTTATATTATATACCATCTATTTTATATATTGTTTATACACTTTATTGATATGATTGATTAAAATAATTATTTTATATAAAAAAAAGTGACGCATCCAATCAAATTAATAAAGTATACAAGAAGTATGTAAAAATGACTGTACATAAAATTTTTGTTTCTAGAGTACCTAATTATTATTTGTTAAATTTCTTTTTAAGTGTAGCGAAGAAAATGAGTACTCCAACCCAAGTGTACAAAAGATGAAGAAGTCAAGATATATATATACATATATATATATATATGGGAGTTTTGTTTGAAGAAATTACCCTAATACATGGTTATATTCGAGAAATACATGTTAACATTAGAGACCTAAATAATTCATCACTAATCCATGATGGAGGTTATGGTATGGGAAAAGATTGATTCTTACATTGATTTGTAATTGATATTGTCATCTTTAAGTATCTTACGGGAAAATCGCTATTAATTTCATGATGCAAATGACTTTGACATCTTAGAAGTTGGAAATATTACATGTTCATATTTCAAAAGTACATAATTATTACTCATTAGATCTTACGTGTGTTGTAAAGAAAATTATTGCAACCCATGTGCACAAAAGGAAAATTGGTAAGACATGAGAGCCATGTTTGAAAAAAAAAAATACTCTATTTATGAAGTAATGATAGATACAATTATAAAAAATGCAAGCTCTGCACATTTTCTTTAAAATAATTTTTTTCCTATGGATCCTAGATTTACTTACTTTTTTTAAAAGAAATGTATAGAACTTTCATAACCTAAAACTACAAATATCAATTATCCTATTTATATATCATTATTTGAGGAAATCTCAATAATTCGCCAAGCATGGATTCTACTGTGAAAAAAAGCGTTATATACATCACCCACGAGAGAAAATTGAATCCTTAGTTTTCTATTCAACCGACAAGTTTCAAGCAATTTATGAAATCCATTGTATGCCATATATACATGTTTGGCATGTTCGATTGCATTCAAATTCTGGCTGGTTTAGAACTTCATTTCAAAAGTGACAAGTATTTTGCAAAACACCTTGGCTTGTTAAGGATTTACAAGCTTTACACCTTGGCCACTTAGAGCACTGGCATCGGCCTGGCTATATGCCCGGCCAATGCAAAATTTGACTAGTTTAGGCTTAAAACGTTTGGCATTGGACTAGCTATACATATGAAGTTTGACATTTATGCTACAGTATTTGTTAGTGCCTCTCCAAGTCTGGCGATCTACTGTAGTAGCACCAAACAAATATTTTATGATTTTTCATCAACTTCTTTCTCTTTCCCTCAATCTTCTCTCCATCTTCTCTTTATTTTCTTCCTCACTCTTCTCTCAGTGTTTTCTTCCTCGATCGAGATTGAAAAATACTGGGTCCCTTTCATTGTTGGTTTCCGTCGCACCTCTCCTCCTCACTTTCCTTTTTCATTTTTCTTTTTTTTTCCAGTTACGCCGACTACACCCTCTCCTTTCTCCCTTTTCATACTCTCTTATCAGGAAACCATTTTCGTCTTCTTCCAAGCATAAAGTTTTCGCAAATCACATCTTCTTCGAAGCATTGCATTTTTGTCTTGCAAGCATTGCCTTTCTCCCAAACCATTTCCGTCTCCCTCCCTCCCCTTCTCTGTAGTTTTTTCTTTCATTCAATTTTTTCCAACTTTTTCTCAATCAACGAAGTAGTTTTGCAAAGAAAATTGTAGCAATTTTAACTTTGTGTTTGAAGCATCGGGTATGGATGATTTAAGGCTTGTTTCTAGTGATTTAATGCTTTGTTTTTTATTTTTTTTATTTTTTGGATCTGGTTCCAGTGATTCTCCTACTTGTTTTGCTGATAATCTTGCAATAATGAAAAAATACTGATAATCGAGTTTTGAAAGGTAGATGATACTGTTACTAATCAATGGTTATTTGACTTAAAAATTAAAATATTATTAATATATAGAGTGATTTTGTAAAATATAAACAAAAATAAAAATATATAATATTATATTATTATTTTACTTTTAAAATAGCTAGTCCAGTGTAAATTAACTTAACTAAAGGTTTTGGATCTAGTTAAAGCTTGAAGTTCTAGCCAAAATTTAGACTTAACAATAACTAGACCATTGCCAATGCTCTTAAATGCATGCAAGATAAAAGGCTGGCCAGCCATTATGGCCAGCAAAATGGTAATCGTGGGGAGGGCTAATAGTGAGCCTCTCCTTACCATTTGGCTAGTACTACACATGAAAAAGAAAAAAGCTCTCTCTCAATGGATGGGTCTCTCTTGATCATGGAACATGCATGTGGATGTTCCTTTCATTTTTTACGACATAGCACAGCCCACTACCGATATTCGAGAAAGATGAACTCGAACTAACAACAATTATGGTAAAACCTATGGAACAACCATATTAGATTCAAGATTTATCGCTAGAGGACCAAAGGTAATATCTCTTTCGTTATACTCTGATCTAGAGTTTCTAACATAACATATTAACACCCATTTTGTCCCAATTTCAGTTTCTTTTAAAGGTATTTATTGTAGTTTCACCAACAAGCTTAATTATGATCAATAGCAAGATATTGCTTATCCTATTTATCAGTAACTTTTATATCTTCTATATATAAAAAGTGTGTATGAAACGGAAAATCTTGTTTTAACGGTTTTTCTTATTTTTCCGTTAAAGTTAACACCGTTTGTTTAAATACGTGTAAATGTAATCGGCATATAAAATGAAGACATAAATATTGAGAGAGATAGCATTCAATGTTGTTATATGATTTATTAATCACAATAATTACAGTACTTAATAGTTTATATAATAATAAGTAATTAAAAATTAGTTATTATATTTTTCTCTTTCTCCTTAAAATATGCACGTGTATTAGGTGCATAAGATATGAATCCCTAAATATAATACACGAGTATTGTACGTTTCATTAACTCAGATTATTGAGTATTCTAAATTTAAAAATCTCATATAATATATAATACAAGTGTGTTTAATCAAAGTGCTTTCTTTTTTCCCCATGGTAGTAGGACGTAGTTTCCGCTAAGTCATGTCCACACGTGGGCTTGCTATGATGGGCATGTGACAAAAGCTGTAACGCCCCCAAATTCCGCTTGGGATTGAACGGACATTTGAAGCGTCGAGACATGCAACACAAGGTTACCTGCCCCCGTTCATGACATATAAGATGCAATGTTCCTAACATGCATCTAGCATTATGCAATATTCGCAGCGGATAATCTTTTTCTTTAGCAATACTATGCACCAAACTAAATATATCCCAAATACTTGAAACATAATTCATACATAAAGGCATACTAAAAAGCCGTGATCATCACACTAGTCCAAAATGGTTGTGATCAAAAGAATACTTGAGATACAACTCCAAAAGTACAAGTATTAACCTAAGTTAAATACTATACCATCATCAACATCGCACCGTGGCCTAGTCGACCGTATTCAGTTGGTCAGATTCCAATTCTCCTTTGGGTCCTGTAACAAGATCTACCATTCGGGGGGAATGGTAGTTGGGACTACCACAGTGAGATTTGATTACAAATCTCAGTAAGTTAACATAAAACTCACACACAGGTTAAAAATGCATGCATGGCAGTAAAAGCATAAATGCATAATTATAGTCATACATAAACATAGTATAACTTGACATATAGCATGACTTAACCAGAACTTAAGCGTGAACTGAACTTGACTTAACATGGCATGAACTTAAGCTTAAAACATAACATGAACAAACAACATAACATGAACGTGAAACATAACATGGACTTGAAATATAGCATGAACGTAAACCTGCATAACATAAATAAGAACTTGAAAATAACATAAACTTGAACATAACATGTACGTGAGTATAACATAACATGGACTTGATCTAAAACTTGACTTATCATGTATTTGATCTGAAACTGGACTTAACATAAACTTGGAATCTTATTCAATTGTCTTGATTAATAACGTGCGTTAATACGTACTCCACAGTTGTTGTGGCCCCACGTATTCAAGTAACATAAAACATAATACGTACTCCACAGTTGTTGTGGCCCCACGTATTCTACATGTCACAATTGCTGTGTCTCATGTAGTGTATGCTCCACAGTTGTTGTGGCCCCATACTTCATGCTCCACAGTTGTTGTGGCCCCATGAATACACATAACATAAAATATAATACGTACTCCACAGTTGTTGTGGCCCCACGTATTCTACATGTCACAATTGCTGTGTCTCATGTAGTGTATGCTCCACAGTTGTTGTGGCCCCATACTTCATGCTCCACAGTTGTTGTGGCCCCATGAATACACATAACATAAAATATAATACGTACTCCACAGTTGTTGTGGCCCCACGTATTCTACATGTCACAATTGCTGTGTCTCATGTAGTGTATGCTCCACAGTTGTTGTGGCCCCATACTTCATGTAACATAAAATATAATACGTACTCCACAGTTGTTGTGGCCCCATGCATTATAAGTAACATAAAATATAATACGTACTCCACAGTTGTTGTGGCCCCACGTATTATACGTAACATAAAATATAATACGTACTCCACAGTTGTTGTGGCCCCACGTATTATACGTAACATAACATGTCTTATCTTTCTTAATGCATGAGATATTATTTAATATCATATACTTTTCTAACATGGCGTATGCTTGTAAATGGCACAATATGATTTAATCATAAACATTTAATGGCATACATGTATCATATGGCATACTTAACATGGCATACTTATAACATACAACATTGTATGACAGAAAAGATTGTGTAACAGATAAATATTCATGAGAGATTAAATCATACTTAACAGATAAACATGTAATGACATAGCATGACATGGCATATACGATAACATACATACATAAATTGTAGTTCCCTTACCCATCACACATACACAATAAACTGATAGTAAGTTAGAGGCTAACTTACCTCGATCGTCGCGTTCTATGAGAATAGAGCGCGAAACACGAGGAACTGCACAACAGCTGGAAGAGGAACACTCAAGTCCTTAAGATTTTCACTTCTGAACTCAATTGCCATATTGTAAGCACTTGCAACACCACGGCCAACTTGAGGTTTCACTATACTCGGAAGAGATAAATTGACTTCAGAAAGCCTTTGCACTAAAACAAGTTCATTAAAATTATCAATAACAACCAAACAAACAACTCATTTCTCAATCCATATACTCTTAGCCATAGTCAACCACAAGATGACACCAGTCACCCGGACTATAATCCATATCATCACTGCTTCGGGACACTGTCATACAGTTTCCCAACATTACACCATACGCTCCACACTTCTCTGCTACGCCATCAACCCTTCGTGACACGCCATCCGGTGTATCACGACTTAGTACAGAGTACACTCACGTGAACTCTCTTCCATTCACACTACAAAACCCATCACTGCGATACACGTCTCACGGTGCATCGCTACGCGACACGGAGTACGCGCTACGCGTACTTCCTTCGCTACAACACTCATCAACACGATGCACATCACACGATGCATCGCCATACCACACGGAGTACACTACATGCGTACTCCCTTCCTTCTACGACCCACATCACTACAGCGCACGTCGCGCGGCGCGTCGCTGCATTACACAGAATACGCTACACGCGTATTCTCTTCACACAACCCGCCGTATCACATCTACGGCATCCATCTCACGCCTATACTTCACAGCACAGTCCACAAAACTACAAAATCAAGCCTAACACTTCACAACCACACTTCGTTTCACAACTACGCAGCGAACTCCACAAACACTAACTACAAGTCTACAGCCAACCAAATCAACTATTTAAACATAAATAACTAAAGATAGAGGGTTATACCATCGACGGGATAACCCGTGCGTCGCTCGCTCTCGTCACGAACATGCGTCGGAGGAGCATACGTGGCGTACGGTGTCTGTCCACCACATAAAGTGGTAGTTTGGGCTTGAGAAAGGCTAGGCGTGGTCTTGGAAGACTCACGGTCGCCTTGTGATGGTAAAGGTGGCGGAGCACGGCGGCATCACGCCGTGAACAGTAACTCCGAACGGTGAGCGGAGGAGACGCGAGGTAGCGAAAAGCCATAGAACTTCATGGAAAGCTAGGGAAAGGTAGAGGAACATGTGGTGGAGCTGTGGTGGCGAGGTGGTGGTCGGACGGTGGCTAACGGCGGCAGATCGGCCGTTTGAAACCATTTTTGGCCTTGGAGAGTGCGGGAGAGTGTGAGCTCTACGAAGCTCCGTTGGCCATGAAATTTCTTGGAGAGGTTCATGAGGATGAGAGGAACAAGATGGTGGTGGTGAAACACCACGGGTGGCCGTGTACGGCGGCGCACGGTGGTGCAACCGAACGGGTGTTTTGAGAAACCCATATGAGAAAAAGTGAGAGTTTGGGAAAAAGAAAGACATGGGGAGGAAGCCCTTGATGTGGTGAATCCAATGGTGGTGCTTGGTGGCTGATTTGGCCGTGTATGGTGGTCCAAAATGGTGAAAAGCCTTAAAAACCCATTTGTTTGGAGGCGAGAGTGGCGGCTAACCGTGGCTCGGATGGAGGTGAAACTTGGAGGGGATGTTCACCGGTGAGAGGGGAAGAAATCTGGGTGGGTGGTGTAGTCCACGCCGCCGGCGAGCGGCGGTTCTGGGCGGAGAAAGAAATCGGCAACAGGGGAGAAAACAGGGCAGGGGCAGCAACTTCCGGGGGCTCTCGGCGACTAACGGCTGGTCCGATGGCTCTGAAAATTGGTGTGTATGAACTATGGTGAAAGGGGAAGAGAATGGCGGGGGTGGTGTACGACACCTCCACCGGACGGCGGAGAAACGGGCGGTCAAAGGGGCGGCGACGGTAATGAGACAAGAAGGAAGAGCACGGGAAGAGAGAGAGAATTGGTGGCCGGCGTTGCACACCTCCGGTGCAGATGTGTTCGCCGGTGAGGGAGGGACATGCCGGAGGTGGAGGTGAGGCACGGCGGCCGGAGGTGGCGCCGGTAGGAAGCTAGAACCGATCAGCTATGGTGGAAGGGTGTAAGTCGACCATGGAGAGAAGGAGAGGAAAGAGAAGGAAAAAAAAGAAAAAAGAAAAATGAAGGAAAAAGGGTAGGAGCCTAGGTAATAAACTTCAATCCTACGTTTTGGGATCCTCAAATAATTCAACGGTGAATTAAAACACTGATTAAAAACGCGTAAATGTTTTATTTTAAATAAAACACTTTAAATAAAACACCACGATGAATTAAGGTAGAATATTATTTTATAAACTAAAATTTATAAAATAATATTTCCTCATCATTATATAAAATGATAAAGTACCGTTAATTAATCGAAGATGATAAAACCAATTAATTTAAATAAGAGTTTTCAACGTAAAATTAAACATCTTAATATCTTAAAACAACTAAAATATTTAATCTAAGTAATTATCCACAATTATAATATTTTCAGAGCTCATTAAATTATTATAATTGTGCTACTTTAAAAACAAGCTTATCTAATACTTTGAAATTCGATGGATAAGATCCGGGAAAACGCCATCGAGGTACAACGCTTAGGATAAAACTGTTCATGATTTTACAGCTGTCGGTGAAGAACAAATTACGTGATTTACGGAAAAGATAATCTATACGCGTGATTCCAGATGAGGGTAAAGACGAGAGAGATGTGATTGCTGTCGGGAAAGAATCTAAAACTGATAATTTTAGCCGGCTGTTACAAAAGCCGTGATCCTTGAGCTAATCAAGAAAGAGTAAATTCGGCCAACAACTTCAAAATATATTTTAGGATTTATATATATGCTATATATAGAAAATATTATACCACAAATTTTATAAAAAGATTATATTTTAACTTTATGTTGTCCCTGATCGACTCAACCAACAGTAAAATAAGAATTTTAATGTTGTCTCTATTGGTCGTCTTCAGGATGACATAAATTGATGAATTATAATACAAACATCAAACGACACATATTTTGAACTACCGTTTGTGTTAGACTTTTATTAAATTTTTCGTATACATCTTTGCTAAAATTATGGATGTTATAAACATGTATTGAATTATATGATATTTTGAACTAATTTTTTTTATCTTCTCTAATATGCCTTAAATTATTAAGTGACATCAATAATTTTTATAAAATATATATTATTTTTTACAAATAATTATTTCATAAAATTAGACGTTACTCCCACTTAATTTTTAAAAAAATGCCTAAAAATCTAAAGCTAGCTGATGATCATAACAAGTACTTCCTAAGTTATTAATTTTTTTTTTCCTCTTTTTCTATATTTTTTTTATTATTTCCAAAGAGGGCGACCAGATGCTGAGATATTTATGCAGCCATACCTAAATAGCTAAAGCTCTAGACCGACCAAGTTCAGTACTTTTTAAATTGGAGGCACCGAATGTCTCCTGGCTGCTCAGATTCATGCACCGCATGCAGACCAAAAGCCGAAAACTCCCCGACTCCCTAATAAATATTTAAAAAAAAAACAAGTACGCATCATCATCATCATCAATTCAAGACTATAATTATCATATAATGATTTTTCAAATCTTCAAAACAAAGAGAAAAAAAATAGTCATGTATTGAATTCAAGATATATATTGAAGATTCCCAAAACGTGGACTTTGTGTTTATTAATGCATTTCTTTCTTCTTCTTCTTATTTTCGCACAAATGACGTCTGGTAGATTCGACCTTTCGTGGATAAGATCATGTTTATCCGTTTCTATAGTACATAATTTAGTATCATATTCTTTATATTATAGGATGATGAGAATTAAAATAATGAGTAATATTACTTATTTTTTTTATTAGCACTGAAGGTCTAAAAATAAAGTTCTAACTAATTACAGGGGTGCACAGACTCACGACAATAAAATTTTCGTAAGTGTAGCTCCCGTAAGTAGGGCTGGGCTCCGACTCCGACAGAGTCGGAATTGGAAATTCCGACCTCCGACTCCGACCAGAGTCGGAATCGAAATTGCACTCCGACTCCGAGTCCAACTCCGATCGGAGTTTGGAGTTCGGAACTCTGATCGGAATTTCGAAGATTTTGGATGGTGTGATGCAGGCAACTCGGCGAGGCGGCAGTGCGGCACTGTGTTGACGGCTAGGCTTGCAAAATTGCAAATGTTGATCCCAAGCGGCAGAGCTACGACGGCAGCACTTTCAAGAAATGAAATGGCGATGATAAATGGCGTTGAAGATTAAAAACAAGACAGTGAGATTGAGAGAAGAAATAGGGATGAATACGAGTGCGAAATGCGAATGGAAGAAGGGACGAAGAAGAAGCAGCCTCGTTCCTATCTTAAAGGAACGCCGTCGTTTAAATTAAGAATGTAAATAACACAGAAGCAAAACGACGTCGTTTTGATGTGTTATTGTTTAAAAATATCGGAGTCGGAGTTCGGAGTTGCTCCGGGCTCCGAACTCTGACTCCGACGCCGTTTTCAGAGTGGCTCCGATTCCGATTCCGAATTCCAAAAACTCCGATTCCGTCGGAGTCGGATTCGGAACGGAATTCGGACGGAGTCAGAAATCTCAGAAATTTGCACAAGCCTACCCGGCAAGTTCACCTCAGATAATTCAAAAGAAAGTTTCCCTAATCTGATGGCTCTTAGAAATTCTATGCGTTCAAGAGGATTCGAGTTTTAGACCCGAAGAGAGTATACAGCTAAAACCAAAACCTTTACTACTTAAGCCTCGAACAAGTAGGTGATCAAATTATGAGAACATCAAAATAGATAGGTGCAATATTATTTTTCTAGAGCATGGTCTTTAAACAAGAAAATTCATTAATCTTAAGCCTTGACCTTTCATAGATTCCTTGCATGCATTATTATTATTATTATTATTAATTTTTTTTTTTGGAGAATGACATGAAAGCTGATCGATCGTATCTTTCAATCTGGATATATATCGACATGTCCATACACACAAAAATAAATATCTTTAATTTCATAGTTAGTGGGAATAATAATTATTGTTATTGCTATTTGGTCAACTCATAAATGAGATCGGTTGAATTCTTGGAATCAAGGAATTATGAGAGAAAATTCAAAGAAAGATAGTTATATATATAGTTGTAGAGAGTATAAATGTTATGCAATCGTTTTGAAAAAGAGTGTATTATTATTAAAAAAATATATTTTCTATGTAAGTCCTGTAGTTATTTACTTTTTTTTAAATGATTATACAGCACTTACACATTCACGACTGCGACTATCATTTTTCTTATATTAATAATTATCTAAAGAAATAAAAATATAAATTCATGATGCCAATTATATGTGTAATATCTGAACTATTTTTTATTTTTATTTTCTTTCAACATATAAAAAAAAATGGTTAAATGTTATTTTTGTACTTCTCTTTATTTTTTAAATGCTCTGTAGGTTTCTAAATTCTATTATTTATTATCTTTGCCGAGTCTCTGCCTCCCCAACCCAGAGCATGGCCCACCTGGGTAGGCCAGGGAAGGGATATTTCATTTAAAAATATTACTTTTTTAAATATTATATTTATTTTCATTTTATTCCTTTGAGACAACCAAACAATTATTGACACGTAGAGCATCTCGATTGCTATTATCTTGCAATAAATATACATGTCATGAGATAAGAAAATTATCATAAACTTTCAAAACCGCCCAAATTATTAAAAGAAAAATAAGCAAATCTTCCTTTTAAAAAAAAAAATATATGTAAATAAAAAAGAATATAAGAATCTTACACGTCGACTATATCTGATATTAATTAATTAAAAATAATATCTTACTCCAAAAAAAATATTAAAAAAATGAAATGGAGTCAGGGAATTTGAGAGGAAATAGAGAGGGGACGGAGGATGGAGATGGCCGACGTGGCACTGACGGATCTGAGCAAAACAGAAATAGAAAATAATAATAGAATGACCGACACGGAAAGCTGAGGAATGGAAGGAAGCCACGTCATGGCAAAAAATAAAAAAAAAGGACATGGGGGGTAATAGGCATCCATGCACGCGTACTTAGATACCAAAATACACGCTGACCTTTTTACACGTGTGCTTTCTTCCTCCTGTCCCCACACACTGCTCCCATGGCCTTAGCCGACTCCTTCCCCCTCTCTCAGTCTCAGCCCTTTTCACCACATTTTTTTTTGGGCCTCCCCCATTATTGTTTATTATTATTATTGACCATTAATATTAATGGTCCCCTGCAGACAGCAACAGAGGCTGCATTGACAGGAACTTAGAAAGAATCTTTACCCTTTTTTTAAAATAAATAATAATTAATTAATAAATTAATAAAACTGTTGGTCATGTCCATCCCTTTCAGTCCTGTTCATCTCTGGACCCTTTTTTTCAGTTGAATCTTATCTATGCTGCTCTTGTTTACTGTCTAGTGTCTCTTGAATTTGGTGCCTTTATGTATCCACTGTTCAAACTGTGGAAAAGTCATCTTGATTCTTTGATTCTCACTTTGCATGTTGCATCATTATACACAAGTTGGAGAATGGTGTCTTTGTTGCGTGTATCGATTTTTATTTTGATTTTGATTTCCATCAATTTTTATAGAATTTTTTGTTTGATTGGAGAGAAAAAAATTGAGGGCAATGCTTTATTTTTATTGGGTAGATTATATTAGCATCAACAGCTGCATTACATGCATCATTATACACAAGTTGGAGAATGGTGTCTTTGTTGCGTGTATTGATTTTGATTTTGATTTCCATCAATTTTTATAGAATTTTTTGTTTCGTTAGAGAGAAAAAAATTGAGGGCAATGCTTTATTTTTATTGGGTAGATTATATTAGCATCAATAGCTGCATTGGTAAAATTTTAAGACATTCTATCTTTAGACCACTCTTGGTCAACGGATCTTAATGAAGTTGTGATTGAAAGGTACCTATAATTTTGAACGATTCTTGAGAAGATTTTTCCCTTTCAAGAAATTTAATGTGGTTGGGTAGGACCATATCCATGAATGCAATTTTTTCTCCGGATCTGTTGCAGAGACAGAGATATATATAGAGAGGGAAAGCTCATGAGAAAATCCCTGTTACCATTTATGGTAGGCTATGTAGAAAAGTCTTTAATGAACAGTATTTTTAGCAAAGAATGGTGCAGAGTATAAGTTTATTTGCTTTTATTTTCAAATTTAGGTGCCAATTTTACTGACTTTCAGAAGGGTTTAGGTAGAAGTTGCAGAACAGAAGAGCAGAGCAGAGGTGTGTGCAGGCACTCAAATTTATTGTTTGAAGTACAGAAAAGAAGTCTTCTTCGTCTAGTCATATTGATTGCAACTGATAGCTCTCCACGTCCCATTTATTCTCTCTCACGATTTTTAAACCCACAGGAATGCAATTGATAGCTCTCCAACCAGATGGTTAAATAAAATTTTAAGGACGAAAAGAACATCGAATCTAAGGAATCTTATTGATGTGACCATTTCCTTTTCAACGTTGTGCAGTAAACTTGTCATGTCAATTTTAATAAAAAGGAAATCCAACTGCTCTGTACTGTGTCTAAAACTTATTATTATTTTAAATATATTTTATAATTTAAAAACAATTAATTTGATTATATTTTCGATTTTAAATTTTAAATTTTTTACAAAATGTAGAAAATATTTAAATTCTTACGTGATCGCATTTTAGCGGGACTGTAAACTACGTTCTATTTTAAAAAGTTGAATTGTAATCTCGAGTATTTGCTATCAAAGTACACCCTCTACTCCACCTCGTGAAGTTTGTCCTATAAATAGCCAAGCACCCCAAACCATGTGAATCAACCCTTTTCATGCTAACAATACCATTATCCATCAACATATACCCAAATCTATCTCTCTTCTCTAGCTCTACCTTTCCATCCAAATCTCTCTTCCCAAACACAAAATAGTGAAAACAAACACGACCAGCACAAACAACAATGTTGGTCCTTTCCAAACCAGCAATTGAGCAGTACTCTGATATCAGAAACTGCATACCCTCCACATTATGCTCCGGAATTCCTCTGATAGACCTCTCAAAACCCGACTCCGGGCACCTCATAGTCAAGGCCTGCGAAGAGTTTGGATTCTTTAAGGTCATCAATCATGGGGTCCCAATGGAGTTCATCACCAACTTGGAAGCTAAAGCTGTCAGATTCTTCTCCTTACCTCTCTCAGAGAAAGAAAAAGCAGGGCCTCCTGCTCCACTGGGGTATGGCAACAAGAGGATTGGACTCAAAGGTGACACTGGCTGGGTGGAATACCTTCTTTTCACAACCAATCCAGATTCAAGTTCTCAGTCATTTCTCTCTGTTTTTGGAGAAAACCAAGAAAAGTTTCGGTAAGAAAAGTCATACAGAATCATCCTCAAGTTGAATTTGATTCACATGGTTAGTAACTCTGTTTTTCTTGTCTCTGCTGTTTTTATTGCTGCAGCTCGGCTTTGAACGACTATGTATCAGCTGTGAGGAAAATGGGCTGTGAAATTCTAGAACAGATGGCTGATGGATTGAAGCTCCAACCAAGAAATGTGTTCAGTAAGCTTTTGATGGATAAACAGAGTGACTCTGTTTTCAGGCTAAATCATTACCCTCCATGCCCAGAGCTTCAGGCCTTGAAAGATTCCAATATGATTGGTTTTGGAGAGCACACCGACCCACAAATCATTTCTGTGCTGAGATCTAATAACACATCTGGCCTCCAAATATCTTTAAGAGATGGGAGTTGGATTTCAGTCCCACCTGATCAGAACTCATTTTTCATCAATGTTGGGGATTCTTTACAGGTACAGCTAGCTACAGTTCTAAAAAACAAAGAAACTTCAATATGAAAACTAGGAAAGAAATTCTGGACAATCTCAGTGTTGATTACCACTGTCAAGAATGGGGCTTCTTTCCTCTTCCTTACCAATATAATCTGTTTTTATGTGTTTTTCTGTGTTTTGTTGGTGAATTGCATGCAGGTTATGACTAATGGAAGGTTCCAAAGTGTAAGACACAGGGTTTTGGCAAACAGCATGAAATCTAGAGTTTCAATGATATATTTTGGTGGACCACCTTTGAGTGAGAAAATAGCTCCATTACCCTCACTCATGAAAGGAGAAAGAAGCTTATACAAAGAGTTTACATGGTTTGAGTACAAAAAATCTGCTTTCAATTCAAGCTTGGCAGATAACAGGCTTGTGAACTTTGAGAGAATCATAGCCTCATAATGTAACATGATTGTCACCTTTTAGGAGAAAATGGTGCCTCAAAAATATTAAGATATATCTGCAAAGGTAAAATTAGTCATATTTCCCATAGATGTAATACTCTGTTTTCAATCTTGCTTTTTTTCTTTTTTCTTTTTTCATTTTTACCTTTTGTCTTTGTTTTCCTCTATAAACAATGTAAACTTCCTTTGTTGTTAATAATACAAGCTTACTATCATTATCTTATCTACCATTGCAGATTTAGATTTTCTTTGATATTACTGAGTCGTTGCTCATAATCATATTACATTTAAGTGGGCCTAAGAACTTTTCCCACTCAAACCATTGCCTTCTCCAACATGGATTGGGACTATATCTATTGGCCAAGTCTGTCTGGTTTCAACTGTCAATGATTACAGTCAGCCCCAAGATACTCTACATATTTTAAAGCAAGCTTATCTAAATCAAATAACCATCATAAACAATGCTTGCTTAAAGACCAAAAGCATAGGGTACCAACCTCCCTTATACATATAGAACAAATATCATAAAACACTCTTAAAAAATAATTCATTTGAAGTCCGTTTATTTATATACCAAATATACTGCTGATGTGGTTAACTCCATTATAAAAGAAAATAATTGTATTTTGAGCCTTTTTCTAACTATAATAGCTCTCATAATAGTGTGTTTAAACACCGATTTGCAAGTAGTAAAACTCTATTTCTGAAGTCGCCTCCCGGGAATATTTTACTCAAGTTTTCATTCTCTTGCCAAAGCCATTGGTTTTATATACCCAAAACTGTTTCCAATTGCATAGAGATTGTGGCATCTAATGCAGCAGAGGTTTTCATTTTGGCTTTGTTGATTTTGACATAATGCAATGGAAACATTAAACAAGGACATCATCTAGATAGAATGTGTAAAATGCAACGTCTTTAGAAATTGGAGAAGTCCACGTCATGTGATAGTATGTGGTGAAGCACGACATATGAAATTATTTAAATTTAGTCAAATCAGTGTGATTGTTTGAAAAATAATAATATGTAAGATTAAAAAACATAGTATTATTTTAAAAAATATATTATTACTCTTATTTTGAAAGGTGGTGCTGTAACCCTAACGTGGGATCCAAAGAATCCCACGTTCCCCAAAAATAATCGAAGGACAGTGTCATTCAGTCCACAGACTATTGACCAGGTTGGCCATTAATAACTAGACATGTGCTTGCATGTTTGTCAAAAGAAAATTTTTAAACATATGCTTGTCTATTGCACACCACATATTTTTTTTATTTTTATTTTTCTTTTATCTAATATTTAGTACATAGATAATGAGTAGAAAAATTCAATTAATTTTAAAAAAATAAATCAAAAAAGAATTTAAAAAATTTTAAAAAATAAAATGTGTGGTGTATCAAACTTATGAGTACTAAATCCTATCAATATATATATATATATATATATTTTTTTTTTATTGAGCTTTTTAATTTTCTATTTTAATGATAACGTGTATGGAAAGTCAAAACAAGATAGCCCACAGGAAATTAAGCCAGGCCGTACGTAGCAAAGTGTCAGTTTAGTATCATATTTCCTTTTGTTTTCATTTCAAAAAAAAAAAAAAAACAAAGAAAAAGAAAAGTCAAAATTTAAATTTTAACCATAAAATACCAAAAATAGGACTACATTTGCCCAATGTGAAATGTGAATGCTCTAATGCATTAGCCCTCATAGCTAGTAGTCCAATGTAAATGCTTGTGGTGAATACCCTGCAACCTGTCAATTTAAATCTCAAATCTTATATGGCTAGCTGCTGCTCTTCATTCGAAACAAAATTGTATATCTATTATCATTATTGCTGTTGAAAAGTGTTTCTCAATATGTGCATTTCTTATAAAATGGCTTTTCCTGTAGGGTTAATTTCCCATCAGAATGACTGGTCGTTTCTAAACAGGAAATAGTAAATGAGATGGTAAGAATACCATAAAATAGATGAAAAGCTATGAGGGAAGTGTTTTTCAAGGATAGGACATCAAAATGATAGAGCAAGATATGATTAGCATAGAACAAAGGACTTGTAGTGGGTAGGGCTGTGCTACAAAATGAACCATATGGGGAAATGGGTTCCAAAAACCTAGTCCATACTACAAACATACATCCCTTAAAGGTTTGATATACATGCACCATACGAGGAACATGATGGAGAAACTGTTGGGAACTACTTAAATATGGCGGAAACGGTCTGCAAAACAGCAAGCAACTATTTTGCTCCCCTTGTACACACATCATGACAGTGAATCAAGTTCTTATAAGTTATTGAGTCTCATTTCTGGCTCTTCTTTTTCCACAAGTCTCCAAACTTTCTAATTCCAGAACCCTTTCGCTTTCCACTTCCGAGACCATCCAAATCATCATCCATCCCTGGTGATCCAACAAAGCTATTGTATCCACCAGCTGGTGTCTCAAATACACCACCAAAATGCTTCTCCATGGAGACGCATCTCCCGGAGATTCTCCCGTTCATCTCCACACCCCCAGCAAGCACTGCTGCTGCGGCATCCGCTGCTTTTCTCCACTGCTCTGTCTGTACTCTCATCTTTTTCATCTCTAGCTCTAGTGTCTCCTTCGCTTCTTCCACAGCTTTTAGCTTCTCATTCAGCTGAGCTTCATTTGCTTTGCTTGTTTTCAACTCTTCTCCCAGCTGGCTCAACTTCAAGGCCATTTCCCCTTCTTTTGTTTTAGAAGATGATACCTCTAATACTGCTTCACTCAACTGGTTTCTCATTTTCTCGTTTTCCTGTCTGAACAACTCTAGTTCCTTTTTTCGCTCTTCTAACATGTCTTTCAGCATATCTATCTCGTCCTTCTTCAGAGCCAAGTCATGAAAGGATGGTTTCTCCGGCTCTGGAGTTGCTGGTGCTTCATTACATGTGACAATTTGTTTGGTTTCTTTCTCAACTTGATCAATCAGCTGGCTTTGATCATCCTTGGGCTCTGCTGTTACATTTTCCACTAAAACTTGGAAAACATCAGTTTCCTGCTGTTTATCATCTAGAACCTCATCTCGAGGAGTACTGTCTTTTCTGTTATATTCTTGAATTTCCATAGGAGGATCCTTTCCTTGGATCTCCACTGGTTCTAGAACAACTGGCTTCTTTGTTTTCTTCTCTAATTGTTGTTGAGCTTCTTTCTTTGCAGCCTCTGCTGAAGTTAATTGCTCTTTCAGAATCTTTAGCTCTTCTTGTGCTTGCCCAAGTTGAGATTCTAAGTCTGAAATGCGGGTGCCAAGTTTCTTCTGGCTTAGTGAAGCAGATTGAGCACCTCTTGGGGACCTACGATCTCCTAGCTTGGGACTCCGTTCAGTAATTGGCCGATGATGCTGTGGATCTGAATCAGAACCAGATGTCCTATGTGGATGTGCACCTCGAGGAGACTGCCTTTGGGGCATTTCTGTTCCCCTGTTTATGACAACAATAGAATATATTCCACTCACACAATTAAGAAGAAATCACAAATCCTTGATAGTGCATGAAAATAAATACATAAAACGATATTCCTGTGAAGGGATGACGGTTTGAACTGAGGATATAGTGCAAGAACCAATATTTGTAGTGGCTACTACACCACTCTAAGGGTACAAGGAAACCATATGCCATGATTGGAGTAACCAGGAGCTTATAGAGTTAATAAATAGCAATATATATTGACCGGGAATTACATGCCAAAAATAAACAATGTTAGGACCAAACAACATTAAGAAAGGAATATTCACATTATCAATTGACGCAACAGATAGGAACAAGAGATATAGAACTTTGCTGCATATTTCCATATTTGCATTTATATAATTGAGCCCTATTATGTAAAAATAACAACTTTTATCTTATATTGCCAATTATATGGTTAACACAGTGTCAAAGATGCTGCAACTGACGATTCAAGTTTAAGACACAACATACTCTACAAAATAATTAACTCAACCTCCTCTGATGTGTACTTAATTGATGCCAACAGTTTGGTTTTAAGTTCCCTCAAAACTAGATGATGTTGTGTACAACAGAATCACGTGATCCATTCTTCAGTATAGAGTGGTAGAATAATCTCTGCATACAAGAGACTGCATACACTTAACATTCCAGGACAATGGCCAGACCAGTTGTTATGTCTGCTACTGAGCAACATACAAGAATAGTTCATGTTTTTAATTTTTCCTCTTTTAGTATAACATCTTGCCTCAGCAAATGTCTTTGTTCATAAAACTATTTTTTTTTTATTCTACTAGTTACATGACTATGTTCAAATCTGTAGTAATATGCCCCCATCGCATCCTCAATCTCGATTACTTAATGACCTTTTTATCATAAGTCAAACTTGTAGAGGAAAAATTGATGACTTTGCACAGACTAATCAAAGGTTAATGTTTGATTGCATGCAATTTGGATATGCACCACAATCAGTTCGGAATCTGGCATGGGTAGTTTCGAGGAGCAATTTCGCAATGGATCTGTTAATGCATGCCAATCAAGTTATTTGAAACTGCCTCTAGATATCGACATTATTATGTTAATTTCAATTAGTTTGCCACTAGGATGTACATACAAACATAATTCTGACAACTGTTTTTGAAGCATGCACCATAAAACAAAAACTCTAATAAATGGCATGCATTGTGTTCTCTAACCTTGATCTTGGCATTTAAATAATACTGATTCAAGACGGGAGAAAATTACTTGTAACTTCAAGCTTGTGATCTGCAGAATATTAGCGAAAATCAAAAGGAATAAGAAACAATTTACAAAAATAAAGCACTATACATTAGACTGTCAATATTGTGAAAATCTGACAAAAGGTGAAGGCATTATCTTAGTAGAAGTTAGTGCAAGCTCTAAAACTATCCATTTACCTGCAATTAAGATCCCAACAGAAGGGAAAAAAAAAAAAACCTAACATCAAACCTTTTTAATTCAACATATAAGGCGGGCACAAACACACCTAATAGTAGCTATTTTCTGGCATCTCAGGAGGGGAAAAATCTTTCTTTTCTGAAAAACACATTCCAAATAGTTGGCCAAGAATACAAGAAAAATATTCCAAATAGAGATACAAAAGAGGTGTTATTCATGTTCAAGAGACGGACATTGAAATGTGGTACTTTCACCTGATTAAAAATTCTGTATGCCCGTAACTCTTCCTCATTCATGTTTGGGTAGAATAGTAGGGCACATAAAAATATTCAAGCATTAATAGTGTTGCAAACTTGTGTTCTTTATCAGTAGCATGCTTGATTGCTGCAATTCTGGCCTCTTGGGTTGTCACCTCAATGTGAAAGTTAATCACCTAAAATAAAATTAGTATCTACTACTTGTATCAAATATTATTCAGACAACTTAAAAATTAATGCCTATTATTGCAATCTTAATATTTGGATGTTAATGAATAGTTCACATTACAACTCATGCTTCAACTGGAGGATCAAGTGTCAATTTTGTAGTTTGAAGAGAGGAAGTATAGTTCGACTTTAAAAACAATACTGTTACACAAAAATTTGAGTAGAGGACTCTAGTCAATGAACCTTTTTTTTTTTTATATAAGTACTCTAGTCAATGAACCTCAATCAACATGTTCACTTGATCAAAACAAAATCACCCAACACAAAAAGGCATAAAGGTTTAATGTCACCCACATGTTGTATGAGACAATACGCTATCACTGACCTACCAGGCTAACATCAGATTATGATATGAGACAATACGCTTACATGGTGATCCATCTCATTCAATATTTATCCACCCTATGTGTGGGATCAGATGACACCTATGCGGTGATCCATGTGAAATTAAAGAAAAAACCAATGTATTTAAGCACAAACATGAACATGGTTGACAAAAGCTTTTATATAAGCATACTAGTACGAGTACAAGTTGTCAAATCTTAAATTGAATCATAATCTGAAAAAGTTGAGTTGTTAGAATAACAGAATTATAACTAAATCCATGCAAATTAAATTTATATTCTCCACTACTTTTGAAAGCCACTGCTCAAACTTGTTCATGCCTAGATATACGGTTCAGACAATATATCCATTCAAAGCTTAAGGCCACAAGTTAACAAGTACTAATGGTGGATTTTCATACTCAAATCACAACAGATACAATGGAGTTTGATAGCTATTAAGAAATGAGTTTTTTAGTTTCTCCAGTTTTAAAATTGTCATCTTCTCTCCACCGACCTACCAACCTTCAACCTCTCCAACCAACCACCCTCCTCCCTGGAAAAGCTCTCTTCTTCTTTACAGAGGGATCCTCCCCCTTAATCTTTCCTCCCCTGTTCCCCCACTTTCATCCTTCTGGATAGGCACGATGTCTCCTTCCTCCTCTCTCAGTTTCTTCCCCTACTATCTCCTTCCCCTATCTACTCTACCCCCTCCTTTCTTTCTTTCTTTCTTTCCCTACCAACCTCCTCCATTATTTCCTCCTCTCACCTACTAGTTAGCCCTTTACTACTACAACATCCAACCTTAAAATCTGATCTTTTACAAGGCTCCATGACCGAATTTAGAACGTTTATGCCCTTTTGCTAGCAACCCATAAATAAATGAGAGTTCCAATCTACTTTTTATCAGTACAATGGTTGAATAGAGACCTCCTTTAGTGACTCTAGTTCAATCAAGATCAATGCATCTCTGTAGCGATGCTACTAGATGCTCCAACAACTTTGCAGTTCCTTCTACACCAACAAAAGATTCAAGACAGTCCACATGAGATCCGAAGGACTATAAAGATGAAATCGTCTCCTTTCGCTAATTAGCATCTCTGTACCATTCTTTTGTTTTGTTTGTTCGTTCGTTTCATTCTGGGATTTCGGAAGATAGACCAAGCTAACATCCCAAAATAAAAAGTAAACGAAAAAGGTAAAATTACTGGAAAACAAAACATTAAAAAAAAGGAAGGAAAAAGGTTTAAAAAAAGGCCACATACGCAGTCTCATCTCATCTCCCTCCCTTTTGGGGTATGAAACTGTGGGTAGTGATGAGATTCAACCTTATAATTGCTTATCTTCCTATTTTTACATATCTGAACAGATCAAAGCTGACATTGCCCAAAAAGACATATGCCGTGCTGGACCCAAAACAAACATTGAAAGAGTGTTTTACAACAACAAATAGGAAACAAGGCCTCGCTAAATAGAAAGCAAGAAACCAAAACAAGAACAAGATTCCTCCATGGCAAAGTAGGAGCTAAAAGACGGTGAGTCTCACCTTGATCTTATCAAACAAAACATTGCTTTCGGTCAGCTTGTTCTCTTGGGGAATTCGAGTAGCAGCTGGGCGACCTCCATGAGAAACCCACTTTGAAAAAATAAGACTATACCGGAAGAAAATCTGGGCGACCAGGGAAGAATGTGAAATGTTTAAGGCAGACGAGGGGTTATGGCGATATGTAATTTTCAGGAACACGGACTGAGCAAACAAACCTCTCCCAGTAAAGCTATAAACCTGGAAAGAGAAAATGGAAAGATGGAACCGAGAGAGAGAGAGAGAGAGAGAGAGAGATTTCAAGTTTGAATTAAAGCTGCGGCATTTGTGGGCCTTGAAGCCATAAAAGAAGCAAGGGGAAGAGGACACAACAGGGCGGAGAACGGACTCATAAATACGTACCAACCCATACAAATCTTGGGAAATCCAACGTGCATTTACACACTTTTAACTCTTGTCCTTTTGTCTCTTTTCAAAGTTCAAAACTTTTTTCTATTCACGCACACTGATCATCTCCCGTTCTTCGGTGACACTGACAGTGCGTGCATTTAAAAAAGTTAAGAATGGTTTATTAAAAGAAGTGAGTGAAAGTCTGAGACTGTGCATGGCGACGAGTTCGAACGGCCCTTTGTCTTCGCCGGAAGTTTCTCAACACATACGGCATAACAAGCGTTGTTGTAACTCTATAGTACGAGTAACGCTTTTCGTTTTTATCATCATCACGTTATTTTATTATATGATCATAAATAATAAAAAATTATAAAAAAATAAATAATAAATATATTTTTTCTTTTATAAAACAACATTTAAACGTAAATATTCAAATTAATTATTACAATTTTTTAAACTAATTATTAAAACTTTTTCAAACTAATTATTAAAAGCTTTCCAAATTTCTAAATAAAAAAATAAAAAATAATTTAATTTTTTCAGATCCAAAAATAAAAATAATATTAAAATGATATATTTTAACAATATTTTAACTTTAAATATTTTTTATTCAACTTTTTATCTCTCATTTCTCAAAATTCAATAAATATTTAATTCAAACTATCTTATTACTATTTACAAACCATATTATTACTATTTAAAAAATTCACAATCCATCTCATTCCATCTTACAATTCCTTTTTGTAATTTTTATGTAACTATATATATTAAACAAAGAGTATTTATATAAAATGATGTTACTTTTATAAGTTATTTTACAAAAATATTTCTCATTTAAACTTAGTTGTATAAAATTTATAAAAAATGAAATTGTAATTGTATCATTTTTCCTATCTTTTTGGAAATACAACTATTCTAAAAAACTGTTCTCAATACTCTCTTTTTATGGGTCTATTAGTGAACACAATTGTTCTCATATATTGTCAGACTACTTCACGATTATTTACTATTATTTATAAATTATTTAATACTACTTAAAAATTAATTTACTATTATTTATAGATAAAATGAAATACTTTTAATAGACGTTGATTGTTGCCCAGATGACTAACACAAGAGAGGGGGTAAATTGAGTTGTATTTAAAAAAATAACAATTATAAATCAAATATACAATATAAAATATAAACAAAATATAAAACAACAATAAATATAAAGAGTAAGGGTAAGAGAGAAGCAAATTCAGTATGTTAACGAGGTTCAGCCCCACTGCCTACGTCCTCACCTCAAGCTACCCCTTGATGATCCTCGAATTCACTATTCAACCTCCTTCAGGTGGAGATAGAAACCTATTACACCTTTGAATAATACCGTTACAAAGGATCTGTATAGAACACACTCTACACTTGCAATCACCTTACACGTGGTGATTCAACTATTCCCTGTGTATAACACTTTCTACACGCACAAGGGTTGTACACACCCTTTTACTGATACAAGAATTGATAGTGGGTATGATATCAGAAAACACTCCTCAATGAATGAAATAAAAACAATACAGCACAAACTATATCTCTCAAAATGAATAAGAGTTAAGGCTCAATACTTAGAGAAGAGAGAATGAAAGTTTTGAATGAATATTGTATGCTCTTGGTGTTGTGAATGTAAAACTCTCAAATGATTTATTTATAGACATATGAGACTTTATATTCAAATTTAAAAAGATTCACATGTCAAAGACATCATCATTCACTTTTCAAAAATTTCAAATCTAATCTTTTTACTTTTTGCATATGACAAAAGGAGCACACTTTATTTTTCAAAAATTTCAAACCTAATCTTTTACTTTTTGCATATGACAAAAGGAGCACATTTTACTTTTCAAACAAAGACATCTTCTTTTTGCATAAGTCAAGAAAAATATCAATCACTTTTGAAAATATTCAAATAAAACATGCACATGTGAAATATGACAATTAATTTTCTTTCAAAATTTTCAAATTTAATTTTTAAAATATTCATGCACATGTGGAAAATGTATTTTAATGCTTTATGATAAAATATTAATTTTTGAGTCTTAATTCTAATTTCGAATTTTTAGAGATTTACAATATTACTCTATGACTTTAATGTGAACTTGTTCCCTTCTTGCTCATGCTTGGTTCCTTGATGTGCTTAATCCCATTGTGTGGACAACTTGAACTTGAGACTCCTTTATTCTTTAAATTCATTTGTTATCATCAAAATCCATGTATAGATTTATAATTACACGAAACTTGAAACCTTGAGTTCAACAATCTCCCCCTTTTTGATGATGACAAATACTTGATAGAACCTGAAGCCTGTATTAATACTTAAGCTCCCCCTAAGAATGTGCGTTAGTTTTTCAAGCAAAAATATAAATATAATTCCAAGCATATATAACAAGTTTAGTAATTTAAACAATGTTAATGTTCTAGTCTAAAACTTCTCCCCCTTTTGGCATCATTAAAAAGGATCGGCAGCAAGTAAATATACTGAAGAAAACGGTGCGTTAATAGATACTATAGATAGTTGAAAAAGGAAGTCATCCATGACCCGACAAGTGCTGCAAAGCCTCGAGGCCTAACTCTATGAATTTAGTGCGGCTGGAGATTTAAACAATCGCCTGATGTTGTTGACAAACGTGATTAAAGGCTCTGAGTTTTTATTAAAAAAAAAGATCATTTTTCACCTATTGGATACCAAAAAATACATCGCTTCTTGACCTGAGTTCTATTTTTCCATAACGATAGAATAGCCGAACAATTTTCTTCCACTAATGTTCCAGACTTGAATCAGGAACTCTTGACGCATCAACCATTAATCTTCTCTCCTAAGGCCGTCAATACCATGATAGGAGCAGAGAATCGTTTTTTTAGTAAGGCTGATTCTGAGATTATTGCAGAATCAAGAATGCTCAGTAGTCAATATGCTGCCTCTATTACGATCATGTCTCGGAGGTTAATGGCGATGGTGAGTGAGATTGATCATCTTAACATCCAAATATCTGAGTTTCGACAGAAGCTTGCTAATAAGGATAGAGAGAATAAAAGGCTAAAACAAGAAAACAAAGAGTTGAAAAAATTTGTAGATTAGTATGCTCATAATCTACAACCACGAATAGAGGAACTAGAACGAGAAAAAGTTCAGATATAGGGTCAACATCGGCAGATAACAGCAGAGGTTCATCGTTTACTAGAAAAATAGGGACAATCTAATGTTAATCTCGCTGGTTTAGTAAGAAAACTTTTGACAATGTGTGTCCAGCATATCTTGTATTTCTTTTGACTAAAAAAGATTTGAAGAGACAATAGTTTGTCTTTTTCTTTATACTATCTCTATAAAATCAGTCTTAAAGTTCATCCGATTTGCATCAAATCATATTCTCATCTCTATAACTCATCTGCCGTCCTTCAACATTTTCGCTTTAAGTTCTCAATTCTTTTCTCAATGGCTCATTCTTATAACATTTCTCTAGATCCATCCATGAGGTATTCTACACCTCAATCTCCTGTCCTTTCTGCAGCTACCATTGGTGCCATGTTGCAGCAAGAGAATAATAGTTTGGCTAATAAGTCAGATTCTGATGCTATCTACGACTTGGTGAGTCTCGGGACTCGTTACTCATCCTCTATTGTTGTTTTTTCCCAGCGGGTACAAGCTAAAAACCATGAGGTTGAAAAGCTTAAAGAACAAATTGTTGTACTTCAACGAATTGTTCAAGAGTCTCACACAAGGGAATGAATCCTTCAGCAGAAGAATAAAAAGTTGAAATCTCTATTGGATTTTTCATTCCGCTTGCCAGTTCCCATGAATAGGGATGACATGATATTATATGAAGAGAATGAACGTCTCGAACATGAGGCTAAGAACCTCAAGTTTATGTAAAAGAATTAAAAAAATATATATCTCTCTATTTTTATGAACTCTGATCTATCTTTTAAGAGATATTTATAACATACATCATACCTATTTCTTTTCTAATCATACATAATCTATCTTCTGGTAAATGTTTTGTGAATATATCAATTAACTGATCGTGTGTGTTTGTGAACTCTAGTACTATATCGCTTTTCTGCACATGATCTCGAAGAAAATGATATCTTATTTCAATATGTTTAGTTCTAGAATGTTGTATTGGGTTCTTTGAAAGATTTATAGCACTTGTATTATCACATTTGATTGGAATGTGATTATACATGAGTTTAAAATCTTCAAGTTGTTGCTTCATGTAAAGAACTTGAGCGCAACAACTACCCGCAGTAACATATTCTGCTTGAGCAGTAGATAGTGCAACAGAATTTTATTTTTTACTAAACCAGAAAACTAGTGCATGACCTAAGAAATAGCATGCTCCACAAGTACTTTTTTGATCTATTTTACAACCAGCATAATTTGCATCTGTGTAGCTGATTAGATCGAAAGATGTGTGTTTAGGGTATCATAACCCTAGGTTAATTGTACCACTAAGATATCTAAGAATGCGCTTAATTGCAATTAAATGAGATTATTTTGGAGATGATTGAAAACGTGCACATAAGCACACACTAAACATAATATCTGGTCTACTGGCTGTCAAATATAATAAGCTACTAATCATACCTCGATATACCTTTGAGTCAACTGGTTTAGCGGATTCATCTTTATCAAGTTTAGTGGATGGGCTCATTAGTGTTCCAGTTTTCTTAGCACCTTCCATCCCAAACTTCTTCAGCAATTCCTTAATATATTTTGATTGATGGATGAATGTCCCACTTTTTACTTGCTTAATTTGCAATCCGAGAAATAATGTAAGTTCTCTCATCATACTCATTTCAAATTCTTCCTGCATAGTCTTAGTAAAAACTTGGCATATATTTTCATTAGTAGCACCGAATATTATATCATCAACATAAATCTGAATCAAAAGAATATCATCATTTTCGTATTTAATGAAAAGAGTTGTATCAATTTTTCCTCTTGAAAAACCATTTTCAATCAATAAACCACTGAATCTCTCATACCAAGTTCTAGGAGCTTGTTTGAGTCCATATAGAGCTTTTATGAGTTTGAAAACATGATTTGGAAAAATATGATTTTTAAAACCTGAAAGTTGCTCAACATATACCTCTTCATTTATAAAACCGTTTAAGAAAGCAATTTTAACATCCATTTGAAAAGATTTAAAATCTTTATAACAAACATATGCAAGTAGCATTCGAATAGCTTCTAATCTTGCGACTAGTGCATATGTCTCATCATAATCGATTCCTTCTTCTTGATTGAAACATTGGGCTACAAGCCAAGCCTCATTTCTAGTTATGACTCCGGACTCATCTTTCTTATTTCTACAAACTCATTTTGTTTTTACTTGTGGAGGACTTCATGTATACCTATAAAAACAATTAAAATGATTTTTCTTGGTACCCAAGTTCTTTGGGTCCTTTATTTATTAGTATTAGAAGAAACAAGATTTTTAGGTACCCATATGGCCCTAATAGTCATTGTATGTTTTCTTCTAATAGGACAAGTATGATAATTATGACCATTTCTATTACAAAAATTACAAATAGCATGTGACATATATGAAAATCTTGAATGATTATAATAGTATCCTTTTTTGACAAACTTATTATGAAAAGAATTTTGAATATTAGACTTTGATGTAGAAGGATTATCAAAGAAGTTTTTATAAGGTTTGAACTTTTGTTTTGGCATATATCCCAAGCCTGCCTTGTCAAAAACACATCTTTGACTACCAAGAAGTTTTTCAAAATTTCTTTTTCCATTCGTAAAGTTTTCAACAATATTTTCTAAATCAGTTTTCTTTTTCTTCAACTCAAGATTTTCGTCTTTCAAAACAATATTTTCTTTTCTTAAAATATCAATTTCGTTTGTTAAAGAAGAATTTTTCTTTTTCAAAGCAGTATATTTGATACCCAATTTTTCAAATTCTTCATATACCTCTTCTAAAACATTTTGCAATTCTTCATATGAAGGATTTTCAATATTATCAAAATTTGTTACCTCAATATCATCTTTAGCCATAAGACAGAGATTTGCTGATTCTTCATTGCTTGCTTCACTATCTGAGCTACTTGAATCATCATCCCATGTAGCTTTCATTGCTTTCTTGCCTTTGTTTCGATCTTTCTTTAGCAGGGGACAATCTGGCTTGATATGACCAGGCTTATTGCATTTATAACAAATTAAAGTATCATTTTTACCTGAATCTTTCTTGGAAAACTTTTTGAATGATTTCCTCGGAGGAGTTTTATTTTTCTTTAAGAATCTCTGAATTCTTCTTGTTATCATCGCAACTTCTTCATCTTTATCGTCATTTTCCTCATCTTCATCACTTTCACTTTCATGAGGAACAGCTTTAAGTGCCAAGCTCTTCTTTGGCTTTCCTTCTTCTTCTCCTCTTTTCAATGTGTACTCATGGGTGATAAGTGACCCGATGAGTTCATTCACTTCGAGCTTCTTGAGGTCTCTAGCTTCAAGAATCGCTGTCACTTTTGATTCCCAACGTTTTGGTAGAGAGTTGAGAATTTTTCTTACCATTTCCACTTTGGAATAAACTTTGCCAAGAGCTGTCAAGCTGTTTATGATGTTAGTAAAACGAGTGTGCATGCTAGAAATAGATTCATCATCATTCATCTTAAACATTTCATATTCATGAGTAAGAATATAAATTTTTGATTCCTTAACTTGAGAAGTTCCTTCATAAGTAACTTCCAAGTTATCCCAAATTTCTTTTGCCGTAGCACAAGTCATTACTCTATTAAACTCATTACCATTGAGAGCATTATATAATAAATTCATAGCAGTTAAATTCAAAGTATAAAGTCTATCGTCTTCACGATTAAACTCTTCTTCTTCCTTTTTGACCTTTACTCCATCAACCACTTTTGTTGGAATATAAGGTCCATTTACAATGCATTTCCAGATTTCTCGACCTTGAGCCTGAAGGAATATTCTCATTCTAACTTTCCAGAATGAGTAATTGTCTCCACAAAAGAGTGGAGGCCGACTGCTAGATTGACCTTCACCAAATGAAGCTGCAATGTTAGCCATAAGATCTTAACTCAAAAGATAGTTAATCTTATAATAGAGCTTTAGCTCTGATACCAATTGTTGCCCAGATGACTAACACAAGAGGGGGGGTGAATTGAGTTGTATTTAAAAAAATAACAATTATAAATCAAATATACAATATAAAATATAAACAAAATATGAAACAACAATAAATATAAAGAGTAAGGGTAAGAGAGAAGCAAACTCAGTATGTTAACGAGGTTCGGCCCCA
Organism: Carya cathayensis; assembly: GCA_011037825.1. Lineage (NCBI taxonomy): Eukaryota > Viridiplantae > Streptophyta > Magnoliopsida > Fagales > Juglandaceae > Carya > Carya cathayensis. The sequence continues at coordinate 573,868 of QGSO01000176.1, forward strand.
CTGCTTACGTCCTCGCCTCAAGCTACCCCTTGAGGATCCCCGAATTCACTATTCAACCTCCTTCAGGTGGAGATAGAAACCTATTACACCTTTGAACAATACCGTTACAAAGGATCCGTGTAGAACACCCTCTACACTTGCAATTACCTTACACGTGGTGATTCAACTATTCCCTGTGTATAACACTTTCTATAAGCACAAGGGTTGTACACACCCTTTTACTGATACAAGAATTGATAGTGGGTAGGATATCAGAAAACACTCCTCAATGAGTTAAATAAGAACAATACAGTACAAACTATATATTTCAAAATGAATAAGAGTTAAGGCTCAATGCTTAGAGAAGAGAGAATGAAAGTTTTGAATGAATATTGTATGCTATTGGTGTTGTGAATGTGAAGCTCTCAAATGATCTATTTATAGGCATATGAGACTTCATATTCAAATTTAAAAAGATTCACATGTCAAAGACATCATCATTCACTTTTCAAAAATTTCAAATCTAATCTTTTTACTTTTTGCATATGACAAAAGGAGCACACTTTATTTTTCAAAAATTTCAAACCTAATCTTTTACTTTTTGCATATGACAAAATGAGCACACTTTACTTTTCAAATATTTCAAACAAAGACATCTTCCTTTTGCATAAGTCAAGAAAAGCATCAATCACTTTTGAAAATATTCAAATAAAACATGCACATGTGAAAGATGACAATCAATCATCTTTAATATTTTTAAAGTTCAAACCTTTAATCATGTCATGCACATGTGAAAAATGACAATCAATTATCTTTCAAAATTTTCAAATTTAATTTTCAAAATATTCATGCACATGTGGAAAATGTATTTTAATGCTTTATGATAAAATATTAATTTTTGAGCCTTAATCCTAATTTTGAATTTTTAAAGATTTACAATATTACTCTATGATTTTAATGTGAACTTGTTCCCTTCTTACTCATGCTTGGTTCCTTGATGTACTTGATCCCATTGTGTGGACAACTTAAGCTTGAGACTCCTTTATTCTTTGAATTCATTTGTTATCATTAAAATTCATGTATAGATTTATAATTACACGAAACTTGAAACTTTGGGTTCAACATTGATAAAAAATGAAATTAGTGTATTTGGATGTTGAGATACTCTCAACACTTCTCAACATATTTCACTATTATTTATTATTTTATAATTACTTTTCACCTACTGTTTACTACTATTTATTAATTTTTACTACTATTCAATATTCTATTCTTACTTTCACCTACTTTTTCACTAGTATTCACAATATACCTCAACACTTCTCAACTATTTTAAGCGTTTTCGAAGATTTTATTTTCAAGGTGGGATATTTGATATATAATTTTTAGAGTAAAGTACTCATCATCATCTCGTTATTTTATAATGTGGTATTAGATAATTATTTATTATATTTCACTTGTAAACCTCTCATCTAATGTCTATGTCACAAGATGAGATGATGAGAAAATAGATGATGAATAGATTTTTTTTTTCTAATTTTTATACCCTAAATTATATTTAATATATATGATTGAAGTGAAAATGTATTGAATTTATTTATTTATTTCTTTCAGATTCTATGGGATGACATTGTGCAAAATTCCGTGAAAAGGGAAGATATTTTATAATAATTAGGGTATAATTATGATTTTAGAGTGTAATAAATGATAATAATAAATAATATAAAAATATTATGTTGGCATTTTAGTGTCAATAGTACTTAGTCCATTTGAGTACTTGTAGTAAAATTAAATAAAGTCTAGCTTGAAATTGGATAAAAATTATAGAAAGTGTAAAGTTAATTGTTGTACTCTGAACTCTCGTGAGATCCTATCAGTCTAATTACTAAGATTTTAGTAGTTGTCAAAAATAAAATTTTAGTAAGTTAATTTCATGTTAAACCTAAAAATTACAATAATACGCTATACTCATATTTAGACATGTAGTGAATTATATGATAAATTATATGGGCTAGCTATAGATTGTTATTTAAAACAAAACAAAACCCAAATGAGAAGCAAAACTACACCGGACGTAAATTTTTAGGATTCATTCATTTGGATATTTAGAATATCTCAGTATATCTGTCAATAGTAATAAAATAGTTTTAGTTAAAATGTTTTATTCGATTTTGGCAAATGAGAGAGAAAATTTTGAATATAAATATTATAAAATCAAAAAATTGTTTGAATATAATTTTTATTTGAAAATTTGAAAAATTAGTATTGTATTTTGTGTTTTGTTTAAAAGTTTGTAAAAATTATAATGATTAAGTAATGATTACATGAAAAAACTGAAAATTTAAAATTGAAAAGTATGTCAAATTGTGTTTAGGAAGAAAATATCAAAACATATGTAAAAATATTTGAGATATATTGTGTTGCCAAACAGGACCTTATTCACAACTCTCTCTCTCTCTCTCTCTCTCTCTCTCATGGTGCAAGCAAGTTGTGGTTCTGATTTTGGCCTTGATTGCGTGTACGACGTTGACTTTGTCTTCAGAGCCCACTCCGGCACAGTCTCCTACGAAACCACCAATTACAAGCACTCTACCATAGTCTTCATAATCAATTCCTACTATTCCAGCATAGTCTCCAAAAGTGAAGCCTTCGACATCGTCTCCATCAGCCCATCCTCCATCTCCGAAGGCCACTCCACCTCTGCGACTGCCACATTCCCGTGATGCTTCTCTTTCTCCTTCCCACTCCCCTTCTCCTCCTTCACCGTCTACTACTCCATTGTCAGCCAATCCTCCCACATAGATATCATCTCCACTACCTGAAGCACTTGCTCCAGCACCAAGTGCACTGTCTTTGGTTCCCTGGTCATCGGTTTCCTTGCTACCGCTTTTATTGTTTAATGTTGTTATCTTTTGCCGCATGCCCTATGCCCTAGCTTGCACTAGTTTATTTGAGGACTTCCATAACAGGGGACGAGGGTAACAACTTTCCATGATAGCGGGCTTTTTGTTTTTCTTTTTAACAAACTTAACCATGTGGCGGCCACATGTTATGCCCATGTCAAGTAGTAATAATGAGCGGCCTCGATAGCATTTTCCTAGTTAGTTGAATGTGGATGTTACTCTTTTTTCACAATGGAAGCTTTTGTCATTCTCAAAGGTTTACAATTTATTTCTCATATGGGCGTTCAAAGTCTTATAGTTAAAAGTGATTCACAACTATTGTAACGAGGCTGAATTCTAGAAAGGTGGGTTTGTCAACCCAATGTGCTATTTTAACCTGCAAAAAGTACTCTATATGCAATCATTTTTACGTATTCCTTATGCACTCCACATTGACTCCATTAATGTGCAGTCACAAAAACTCTAGCCTCCGGTTGGTCCCGTCAGTTTCTATACGGCCCTAGTGAGGATTGTTGTTAGAGCTAATTTGGTTATGTATCGCGGGGGGGGGGGGGGGGGGGGGGGTGAGCAATACGCTTCATGTGACGACAATCTTGTTGGGGGGATTGGGGAGACTAGGATCGGTTCATTAACTTGAGTGTTTTGGATTATCCCTTGGTAACCCAAGATGGTAAGGGAACTTAAAAACTCGATGCTAGTTGAATTTTGGGCTTTGCAACTACTGATAAGCTCATGCTGCCTTTAATTGATCAAGACCTATTTTTATGCGTTTAAGGACTCCTAGCTAACAGTTACTTCCATGCTACATTAGGTTCCAAATGTGAACTTCATTCTTATAAGAATACAAACATAATATTATAAGATTGATTTTGAGCTTTTGGGTTGCAATGTTGATGGATTTGTGCCTGGTGGATGGTTAATCACCAATGAAATGTAAACATGACTGTTGAACGACAAATCATAGCAAACACTACTAAACTCAGGCCAGGTCGATCCAGCCATGCTCAAACGCCTCCTTAATGGTTTGTTGTCAGCTGAGGATTTTTATGCAAAGCAATGCGCTTGATCATAATTAACCACTCATGTGCATAAAGATGCTTTAAATGATTATTGAAAATATGATAATTTGGTCTACTAGTTGCCAAATAACAAATTGGTCCCAATCTCAGATTCAACCACTCAAACCCAATTGAATTGGAAGGTTTTTGATCTGATAGATGGAAATACTAAAAGGTGGGATATGGAAAAGGTTAGAAGATGCCTACCTCCAAGAGAAGCAAAAGAGGTGTTTTATATGGTGCTAGCTTCTGATAATAGACCAGACAACCTAGTGTGGGAACATGAAAAGAATGGACACTTTAGTGTTAAAAGTGCTTACAAGTTGTTCATGTCCTTTGGTGAAGATAGGCAAAAGGGTGAGGTGTCATACCGAGAGGAGCAGAAAAGAATGTAGAGTAAAATATGGAAGATGCAGGTTCCTAATCGAGTAAAGATCTTTATTTGGAAGTTGTGTAAGAATGGGTTACCATCTTTGAAGAATTTACAAGCAAAGAAAGTGGTGACAGAGGCATTGTGTAAATGGTGTCAAGTGGAAGAAGATGATATAAATCATGCCCTGCTCAATTGTACAAGTTTCAAGGATGTCTTACTGGCCCAGCTTAGTTTCTTGCAAGATATCCAAGTTCAGAGAGATTTTGTTCAAGTTATGACCCACTTAGCTACAAGGAATAGATCAGGAGAGATGGAACACCTGGCCCTATGTATGAGCATAAGAAGTTGTCTCCTAAGCAAGATCTGGATCATGCTCTTTCAATTCAGCAAGAGTACAAATCAGCAATAGAGGAGCAGAGAAGGGGATTGGTGTCTCAATGTAGTTGGAAACCTCCACCCTTGGGGTCTTGAAGCTTAACATTGATGGTGCTATATTCCATGACCAGTGCAGGTCTGGTGTAGGCATGGTTCTTCGAGATGAGAGGGGTCAAGTGATTTTAACAGCTAATAAACTAGAACACGAAGTGAGTGATCCTATGGAAATAGAATTCTTGACAGTATTGAGAGGTCTCCAAGTTTGCTTGCCCTTCGGAATCAGTGAGCTAGAAGTGGAAAGTGATTCTTTATTGGTGGTCCAAGAACTAGAAAAAGAGCAGGAGTCTATGTCTATATGGGGAAACTTGGTCCATGAGATTAGGAGGTTGCTACAAAGGTTTCCTAAGGTTACTATCTAGCATAGAGGTCGCATGGCCAATGTTGTAGCCTATTCTTTGGCAAAACATTCATGGCATATAAATGATCTGGGGATTTGGTGGGACTCTTTCCCTGAGAGTGTTTCTCAAGTCATATGGCACGATACTTTGATGTAATTTTTATTATTCTTATGAATAAAACCGTTTACATTGTTGATAAAAAAATATTATTTAACTAATAATTTAATTATAATCTGATTATTAATTAACATATGATTGGTAGAGTTACAAAATATAACAAAAATGAATTAGATAAATAAAAATAAAAATTATTAAATTAATAATTTTTTTTTATTATTTTGTCTAATAGATAGATAATGGAGTTATATTTTGAATAGTAAAGTCAAAAGCCAAAAACATGGGCATGGAATACGCGTTGGGAGCCTGGAAAACTATAATTTAAAATGCAATTAAATCCCATATTTTCAAATCCAAATAGTTATGGAAAAAGCTCATCAAAGGGGAGACTTTTTTTCTCCTCCTACTTTCTTTTTCACGTCAATTCCCATATTTGGGTTTCTCAGAATACTCCCTGTATGGCAGAAAGAAATCTTTCCTTATTTCCAAACGAAGAAAAAAAATTAAAGAAAATCAGTAGAAAATAGCTTGATCATAAGAGGATATCGGGATCTTCTAGTACGTAGTACTCTCTTATAAAGTCAATGGAAACGGCCAATATGTATGTAAGTTTAGGGAGGAAAAAGTGCAATATTATCCATCATTCAGTACAGGAAAAGAGAGAAAAATACAAAGAAAATAAGAAATGAGTTTGACATTTTTTCTCGGTTGGGTTTTCTTGCTAATGTCCTTGCCGCAATTCCCTGCAGAATCTCAAGGCCCACCCAAGTTTTTCAACGTGATGGAATATGGTGCAATTGCTGATGGAGTCACAGACAACAGTGAGGTAAAATCTATACGTATGAGTACTTGGTTCTTAATTAGTTCTTAAATCTGGTACTGCAAAAAGAATAATGCATGCGTGGCTTATTAATTTAATGGAAATTTTCTATGTTTTTGTAAAGGCATTTCTGAAGGCATGGAAGGAAGCATGTGAATGGAAAGGAAGGGCAAGAGTTTTGGTCCCATTGGGAAAAATATTCATGGTGAACTCGATGATGTTTGAGGGTCCTTGCAAAGGGCAGATGATGTTTGTGATCAGAGGGATTCTCAAGGCTCCAACAGATCCATCCAAGTTCTTGCGTACTGATAAATGGATAAATTTCAGATACATAGATAATTTGACAGTGAGCGGCGGCGGCACCTTGGACGGCCAAGGAATGGTGGCTTGGCCTTACAATGACTGCAAAAAGAATTATCACTGCCCAGCTCTTCCTGCTGTAAGTTTTAATTTCTAGGCTAGTTTCGTTATATATATATATATATATATATATATATACCTTTTGATTTGGTCATTATCTAACTCAAAATCCGAGAATCTGACATGATCTTTATGAACAGACAATTATATTCGAGTTTGTTAGGAACGCACGAGTTCATCACTTAAGATCCATTGACAGTAAGAACACCCATTTTATCCTATTCGGATGTCAGGACATGAACATCAGTCATGTCAGAATATCGGCCCCCGGTGACAGCCCCAACACCGACGGGATAAAGATTGGAAGCTCCCAGCGCATCGGAATCTCACGTTCGATTATCGGTACCGGCGATGACTGCATATCCATACTGCCCGGAACTAGAGAGGTCAATATTTCCGATGTTGTTTGTGGACCTGGGCATGGAATGAGCGTTGGGAGCCTCGGAAAATCCGGGGATGAAGATGTTTTGTCGGGTATTGCCGTAAAAAACTGCACCTTCAGGGGTACTTCCGATGGAGTGAGAATCAAAACATGGGCTTATCCAATGCTCAAGGACACTGAGGTTTCTAATTTTGTGTATGAAGATATTTTGATGGATAATGTCGGCAATCCCATCATTATTGATCAACAATATTGCCCTGTCCCTCCTTGCAAGTTTGTGGTACGTAATTATTTCAATCATCTATTACTGTTAATTTAAAAGGTCAGGTAATCATGCTCATAAGTACTGCTGTTCTTGATTACAATTATTTTTTAAAAAATCATTGGTCTTGATCTTGTACACAGCCCTCTCGAGTGCAAATCAGCAATGTCACGTACAGAAACATCTGGGGAAGTTCGGGATCGAAAGTCGCAGTTACTCTTAGATGTAGCCAGACGAGACCATGCAATAACGTGATGCTGGAAGACATCAATCTGTCTTACGTGAGGGGCAATGCAAATGCAACTGCGTTGTGTTCTCACGTCAATGGCCATGCACTTGGCAAACAAAACCCTGCATCTTGCCTATAGTACTCGGCCTCCTCCGCCTGCTGCTGCATGAATGCATGTATGCCTGCCCTTTCTCGAGCAAGTTTTTAGGTTAATTAATTTGCTGCTAGCTGTATGAAAACAGTTACGTTCTTCTAATATTGGCTAACTCCTGTACGTGCGTGTGTATATTCATTCATGCATGGGTGTTGATGAATATTGAATTGATTAATGAAATCATCGATCTCTTACAATATGTTCTGTACATTGGTGTAAATATATAAGGAAAAACATGAAAAAAAAATCACATTAATAATCGAGGAGAAAATCATGCCATCATGAGCTGTGGTTGAGGTACTGTTGTAGCCGGTAATGCTTAATATGGTATGTGGCGTGATCACAGGCGGCTTGAGTGGTAGATTCATGTGTATCTGTAGTATGTGTCAAGCTGCAGTACTTTCCGATCGGAGATCGAATATCTGTCTCATTTGCTCATGTGTAATACTACTAACAATTGTACCTTAATCGTTTCGCTAAAACGTCATGACCAAGTCAGCCCATTCTAGTATGTAAGATGATTTATAAAATTTTATGTAAAATTTAAATATTTTCATGTCACGGTTAATTATATAATACTACAATTGAGACGTTAAATAATTTATTTATTTATTGCTCAATGAAGTCTAAATGATAATACCTCTAAACTATTTTTCATACATGTTGTGAAATTTTAAATCTACTTGCAAGTGCACGTACCGACCGAAGTATAGTTTTAGCAAAAGCGAGATCGAGTCTACAGGAACTTGTAAAAATGTAGGAAACCAATTAAATATAAACCAAACAAATTCTAATCTAGTAATAATCAAATAATGAAAACAAGAAATAATTAATTTAAAGAACTAATCACAATAAAAAGAATTAAAATAAACTCTAAAGATAAAAATTAATCTAAGCAACCAATAAACTCTTAATGGAGAATGAACTTATAAGGTTTTGAAATCCACCTCATTAACTCCTAATAAAATATTTATGAAAATTGATTTTTCCAAAACGTCTATAGAATAATCTAGAAATTAATCTTATCATGGAAAATATCATCGTTAAAACTTCATTTTTTATAAATATCTAAAATATGTTCTTTTTTCACTTAAAAATATAAAATCAAATCATCACTTATATCTGTTAAAACAAATTACAAAAGATATAAGATTTTATCTTTGAAAAAATTATAAATTAAGCTCTCAATTGATTAAAATTATTCTAGATCATAAGAAAAACATGATTGAACTCAAATCAAGAACTCTATCTTTCTCAATTGATATGAAGCAAGAACACTCTATCGTTAAACATATAATTAAATAATTGGAAAAAAAATCAATCTCATAAATAATACTACTAGTCATCAATGAGGTTTCATCCTCAACCATAGTTGAAAACTTAGCTAGACATGTTCATAAAAATAAACTTCAAAAACTGAATGTAAATAAATATCAAAATAATATTTAAAATAAACTAGAGAAGAAAAAAATCAAGCCAGTTGAAGCTAGGTTATTAATTTTTTTCTTTTTCACGCCGAGTTTTTCCTTTCTTCACATCTCTCTAATCTCTATCATCACCTTTTACTTCTTATGTCTTTACGATCCCGGCCACTTTTCACGCCAGCACACTTCTATTCTCTTTATAACTCTATTCAATGTTTGACCAAGTCAGCCCATGCCGTACACTACAAGAAATCGTAGTTATCTCGACGATTAAAAAATCGCCGCAAATAATTTCGTTGGAAAATGTAGAGTTTTTCCAGCGATTTAAAAAGCGCCAGACGTTTAAAAACCAATCTCATAATCGGACTATTGGCAACGAGAGGTAATCGTTGGCAAATCCCAAAATTTTATTCCCTCCGTCGCCATTGTGTGGGGCGCGAAAACTTAGTACTACTTCCAATTTCTTTTTTCCCCGCCCCTTTCCCCCCCTCCCCCCACCAAAAACATTTCCCCCCGTACTGCGACGGCTTCACCGATCGAGACCCAACGATATCGCCTTAGAGTTGGAATCCCTGTTGCGCACGGCTTCACCTTCAGCTTGACTGCTTCACCGAGACTCAGGAACATCGATTCAGAGTTCGAATCCCTGTTGTAGTGCGCACGGCTTCACCAAAACCAACAAGACGGCTTCACCGAGACCCAACGATATCGCACATCAGAGTTCGAAATGGCTGTTGTAGTGCGCACGGCTTCACCAAAACCAGCAAGAAGGTAATATCCGAAACCCCAGCCTTGCATTTGAAGATTCGGTGTTCTGTTTGGTCAGTTTGTTTGGGCAATAATCACAAATTTCTGAGTATTAGATTTATTTGCATTTTAGATTTGTTTGGCACTGATCTGGGCTCCTCCCTGTTGAGCTCCTCCATCGAAGACAAGTGCTCCTCGCTGTAGACAATATTTTTCCACCGAGGTGAGTTTCAACATTCTCAAGATTTGCTGACTTCCATTTCTTCCATTGTTCTAAATAATTTAGAAATATAAAGTAGATGGGCTAGAAAACTAATAATTTAGAAATATAAAGTAGATGGTGCATAAAAATTGAGGAGATCGAGTTACCAAAAAGAGATACAAGAAGGCCTAAAAACAGGTTAAGAAAAGGCTGTTGGATCTGAATCAACTCTGAAATGGACTTCGACTCCAACACCGGTAACTTCAAACGGAGTCAAAGTGGGCTCTTGATTGGAGCCAAAATCAGAGTCTAAAATGACCTCCTTCGCTATTCAGAATTGTGGGTCAAAGTTGTACCCCAACCATAGTGTGTTCTCTATGTTCAAGAGAATAGGTTGTGAAAAGATCATAAAAATATTTTTTTTAGCTATTTTGACTTAGAGTTTTTTGGCCAACGTTGGTCTTTGAGGATTTTTTTCTCATTGTTGCTAATGATGGTCAAAATGAGCCTCAATACTATGTGTCATATTCAATGACAAATAGAGAGAGAAAGAAATCATTTGGACATTTTAACAAATAGCTGCTATCATGGAATTTTTTCAAATAGAACTCATCTACCTGGATGTTAGATAGATATTGAAACAATGTAGTTGGAACACAAAGCTTTTACCAATGGCTGGTTGAAATTTATACTTCATGGTTACATTCATGGGCTAACTTTATCTAGCTTCATCCTGCTATTTAGGACCATTACTTGTGACAGCTACTTTCGAAAACTTGTTTGTGGGTTGTTGAAGTTGAGACATCTCATCAGATAGGTTGTGCTCCCTTACTTGTATTCATATTGTGCATACATTCATACGTTGCTATATGCAAACCTAGAGAACATTCACACTGTCATTTTCATTTGTATCCTTCTTTGCATGTGCACTCTTGAGTTTCTTGAAGGTTTCATTCGAAAATCTCTACTAATAACCATAAACACCCACCTAGACATAACAAACACAAATAAGGTCTAGCCTAATGAAAGCAGTTTTTGTTAAGCTGTTTTTTAAATCATCATGTAGGTCTAATAGGTCTAGAAGAAAAATTGATTGGATGGTTGTTATAAAACTTTGTGTAATATATAATCAAGTTCTTAATGTACTTTTCACCTATCTACTTATTTATGTGTGGAAATAGCTGTGAATGCTCAAGTATATTATTTTCTTAGCTTTGGCTATCTACTTTTCACCTATCTTTTGTTGCCTTGTTCTCCCAGATAAGAGAAGATGTTAAAATAAAATGTTGTAAAAATAAAATGTTATCTATTTGATGCATTGGAATATCTATAATGAAGGGTGACTGTGCTAAATGGATAAGAGCTGGTCTAAAAACCTATAATGAGTTTTTTTTCCCAATTTTCTTTGCTTGTTGACCTTTGGTTAAGACCCTCAGAACAACCAACATTTGGTTAAGACCTTTGGCCCATTTCCTCACACATATTGCTCTTGGGTTGAGCTTCTTTGACAAACAACAGAAATTGTAAATATCTATGTTTCTTTATTGTTATGGGATCACATATTTGCTGAAAGGATCCTATTTAAACCATTTTTTTTCTAGTGCCAGGTTGATGGTTTAAGCAGCTTCAAAACAAGCAGAATGAATCTTATCGATCTACCTAGTTCAGAGCGACAAAAGTTAACTGGTGCAGCGAGAGAACGTCTAAAGGAAGCAGACAATATTAATCGATCACTCTCACAGCTTGGGTATGGTTTAACAGATCTTCTTGCATATTTTGTTTCATGTTTAGTGCATTTTGGTTATATTTCACCAGTTAGTATTTATTCACTTTTAGAGCTATTTATTCACTTTCACTGGTTAATTAAGTTAATTAATATTATCTTAGTTAATGGACACTTGGGAGGGAAAAAGAATTACTCCCCTTTATTAAATTTTCCAAATCACCAGTAATTCTCTTGCTACTACAACTCTATTTTTTGCTTTAATTGTTATGGCTTTTCTTTCACTTTGATGATTATTAGATAATCATTGAAAGTCAAGTGTATTCTATTGACTATAGTGTATTGGAATTGGTTTCATGTCTTGGTTCTTTAGGTTTCCTTACTATTGGTTATTTGCTTAGAGATTTGATTCTAATAATAGTCTTGGTGAAATGCCTGTCAAAAGAAAAGAGTAGATCTGTTGGGATTTTGGTAAACCAATTATTTAATTCGATTGTGACATGTCAAGGTTTGTTGTATAATACCCAGCTGATGCCTTGACCAATAACATTAATTCTCTAGGATAAGATGAGACTGCTTTATTTATATTCAGGCTAAGACTAGAATTATATAATTCAATAGTTTTTAAGTTATTTCTACATGTTCTGAATGAACTTATTTTGCATTGTTTTGTGTTTGGCTGCATTGTATCTTATGGCCTCCTGCTAGCCCCATGTTATACCCAAAGCCAATAATAGCTTAGTATCTTGGTATTTGATTCCATTTGACTAGTATTTACCTATGCTTTATGCTTTGTTTTTTTTTTTTTGGCTTGCTTGTGCATGCAGAAATTTGTTCTCAAAGTTAACATCCATTGTGATGATGTAAGCAGAAAGTCATGAAGAAAATATTGCAAAAATATTGCAAGAGTAAGCTTAAGATAGATTTGTTTTTTGAACTGTTGCAAAACAAGACCAACAAAATTTGCCCAGATTCGAGTTCACAATTAAAATCCTATAGGAAAAAATAGGCCAACTTCGAGTAGGGCTAACTCATATATAAGTGACAAATTGATTAATTTTAAAAACTATTTTAGATTTATTAGACGACTAACTTCTTCATATTTTTCTAATTTTATAAGATCATAAAAGTTAATTTCTAGTTATTTTAGTTAGGAGCAATATTAAATACATTATTTACTATATTAGAGTGTATAAGTCTTGCATAGTCTCATTGAAAACCAAAATTTATGTTTGCACAAAAATGAAGTTTTTGTGAATGGTTTTAATTTTGTTAGAAGGTGTAGCTAGTACAACAACTTATAAATTGTGATTTACCATATATGCCAAAATGGTCTAACTTTCACTTTCTGAAGACAACAAAAATGTAGTTGGGAATTACATCATTGTGTATGCTGGAAGTAGAAAAACCAGAAATTTGACATTCATAAAACTCTATCAACAATTATTATTCTTTTTTTTTTTATCTGTTTTATAGTTAAATCTTTGTTGGCCACCCTATTTGTTACCTCTTTGTTGACCAACACCCTTTCTAAGTTTCTTAGCACCTTCCTTTCTGTTATTTATTTGTTTTAGGGAAAAAAGAACCTCACACACAGAGCTCACTATGCAAGTGTCAATATGCACCTTGGAATTGGATTGGGATGTTATATTGCCATTTTAATGTTTCCAACTAATAACAGTACTATTGTTATAATACATTTGTATTAGTCACCATTATTTTCATTCTAATCATGCTCTGTATTACTGGTAGAGCAAAGCAGAAGGGATTATCTGGATTCTCTTGGTTATGTGCTTATGTATTTAATAGGAGGAAGGTTGATCATAGCCCAAGCACTTGCTTTTTCTGCATGGTCAAGTTCTCTAGTTATTGATATTCTAATGGGTTTGTAATATTCTCCATATTTATTGGGCTGATGTGATCTAGCTATGTTATGTCATTTCTTGTCTTCAGGATTTTAGTAGTCATTTTGCTGAATCTAGTGTGTGGGTTTTTAGCTTTTGTGGCTACTCTCATGCCCTTTCTGATTGGTTGTGACCCGTTTATGTTCTAGATTAGAGCTAGTTTGAATGCACTTTATCATCATGAAAGTGCAAATAAAATCTGAGCTAGTGCAATTTTTGGCTCCTTGAGTCATTGACTGGCTGTAAAATCCACAGCTATTGTGGGCAGAGGCTCAATCTCTATGGTACAATAATCCGGATGGCTATTTTCATTGTGATTTCTTTCACAAAAGCAACTTATTATTATATTGTTACTGTGATTGTGGTCATTTCCTCTGCTTGACCATTGACCATTTTGAGCCCCTATATGCCTTCTACACTTCAGCTTTGTTATAAGTTTATTATGCTTTTCTCTTTTTTTCTCCATTGACTTTGTTGGGAGATATTGACTAGTTGTTTAATCCTTGAAAAAGCGAGCTATAGAGAATTGTTTTTGAGTTGGATCGGAATTGTAGCAGCTCTTCATTAATAATTCAATGGTTTTGTATTATTTTTTTTCCCATATTCTAATGGGTTTAGCTAACATCAATTGATGAAATCATATGCATTTGTTTCTAAGCTGATTATGACTTCCGTTGAATGTTCGAGTCATTTCTTGCCCCTATAAAATCATGGCACAACACCTCTATATTTGACTGGGGGCTAACCTCTCTTGGCTTCATTTTGCTGTCATCATTCAAAGTTATCAATTTGAATGATTTATGTAGCACGATGAACCAAAACAGCAGAATAACTCTCTTCCTTAATGTTAAGATCAATTCCCATTTCTAGTTGATTGTAATCATTTGACACAATTTGTAGATGTATAGCTCACATCCTTTTCAATTATTTCCTGCATAAGAAGCATCTTCCATGCATTGCAACCCATGTTGAAACAAACTTTGTTCCACAACAACCAGACCAGCTGATTTAAAAAGGTTCTGGAATAGTATAGCCAAGAATTCTACAATCAAAATACAGGAGGAATTAAGATCTCCTAGGTTGGTTTATCTTCTCTACTAAAACCTCTAGTATTGCAGATGCATAAACCCAAATATTGCTATACTCCTAGAATTTGGTCAATGTAGTTTGTTCTAGGAAGGAGGAAAAGAAAATGACATTAAAAACATTGTACCCACAGCCCATGAAACATGAACTACAGACAGGATAAACATCTATATAAAAAAAAACAATTAATGTTACTGAAACCAAACATAGGAAGAGGTTTTTATAGTTTACCATTCTCACAAGGATCCTCATCATTACTCTCATGTCATTGACAACAAACTAATGCCCTTTAGATCCATGATAAGCTCCTGATTGGTTTTAAACAAAGTCAAATATTTATTTTTAGTTTTTATCAAATTCAAACATTTTTCAAAAAAGCACCTTTAATTGTCTGAACTTTTGCCTTCCAAATAGATCCCAGAGGAAAATCAATCCCTAACCTCCTTGTAACACCCAAGAGTAAGCAAACTCTCATCCACCCTAAATCTCCTATAAAACTAAAAGCTTTCCAATTAAAGCTTTTAATTAATTAAATTAACTATTGAATAGGGCTTTATCCTCACTCTTACGTTACAACTTTTTAATTACCTTTTTTACTCATTCTCTGGTTATTCACTTATTCTGTCATGTCAGGATGCTTGCCTACACTTGCCACAATACCAGTGTGGATTGGGCTCTATAGGGCTCTTTCAAACGTAGCAGACGAGGTAATATGTTCTGTCAGTTGACTTATGTGGGTAATCAGTCGTATCTTTTGTTTCTTAATGCCTAATTGATTGCCTGTGCCTCTTAAAAGGGACTCCTTTCAGAAGGCTTCTTCTGGATGTCCTCTCTGGCTGGTCCAACCACCATTGCTTCTCGACAAAATGGCAATGGCATCTCTTGGCTTTTCCCTTTTGTAGTAAGTGTCTTAGTTTCAAATATGAAACCTTGCTCTCTTATTCAAGAACTATTTTTCATTAAAGAATTTGAAAGGAATCGAGTTTTATACAATCCTTATGAATTTTCTGCTGAAACCATGTTGCTATTATATATACCTTAAGTAGTGATATATGTCTTTCATTTTCCTCCATTTCTGATCTTCTATGCCGAGTTTAGTTTGGATCTTTTTTCTCGTTTTGTGTTAAGCTGGTAGTTCTAACATGCATTAGGTAGTAGTTGCTTTCCATCTTAAATGTAGTGGGATTAATTTCCATTGGTCACTTCATATTTTCTTAGGATGGTCATCCACCCCTTGGATGGTCGGATACCTTGGCATATCTTGTTTTGCCTGTGTTGCTGGTTGTCTCACAGTACATCTTTGTCCAAATTATGCAGTCATCACAGGTCAGTCATTACCCCAGTGTTATTAGCATGACTAAGTTCAAATAACTAGCTATACTCATTCTTATTTATGGTTATATGTTTAAATATTTATTGCTACTTGAGCACAAGATATCATTTCTTGGCTTTTGTCATTGGTCTTTGCCGTACATGACCAAGCTATTTCAGCCAATACCTCTTAACCTCTACTAGTGCCATCTCTATCAAGCATTTTATAGTTATCTGGTGGTATAAAGAAAATAATTAGTTAGGAAGAGATCCCAGTAATGGAGGGGAATGCTTGCAAAATTAAGGCCATATGTCTTTTCTTTAAAAAAATTTCAAAAGAAAACCAAATATTTAACCAAACAACTTCTCATGTTTCCCATCCACTCACCATAAAAAGAAAGAAACAACACTTCTTGAAATTCATTATAAGAATTCTCAAAATTCTTGAAATGAGAATTCTTGAAAGTTAGAACCAAACATGCCCCAAGTTATTCTGTCTTTGGATGCGCATCCAAGGTGGTTAAAAGAGTGAGAACTGCTTGATTGGCAGTAGAATATACTTATGAGCACTGTGTACTTCGATGTATGATTTACATGTGTGCCCTGCTCTGTTATTTAAAACATTGTTTCTTTGCATATACTAATTTATTTGACTGTGCATTTTAAAATCATTCTTATTCGTGTAATGTTATATGCTTTTGCCATTTTGAGACATGTTTCTTATAAATTTTTTCTCTCTAACAAGAACCTTTTTCTCTCTAATACTAGGTTCTTATTTATCAATTAACATGGGTTTTAAATTCCAGAGTAATGATCCAAGCATGAAGAGTTCTCAAACGATTACAAAACTCCTCCCTCTAATGATTGGTTATTTTGCCCTTTCAGTTCCTTCTGGCTTAAGCCTTTATTGGTGAGAATTTTAAATGCCTTTGTTTTCTAATGAGAGACTCTTTTTTCCTCTAATTAAAGCGTCTATTAAGTTTTCTCATTGTTAGTGCAGGTTTACAAATAACATATTGAGCACGGCACAGCAAGTATGGCTTCAGAAGTTAGGGGGTGCAAAAATTTCAGTAAGGACAACCCCTGAATATATACCTAAAGAAGACCAAGTCCAGATTCAGAAGACAGTCTCTGAATTAATTACCACCAAAAAGGTGGCCAGATAAGGAGAATAGTATTTTTTTTTAAAAAAATTTTTAAAATACTATTTGCAGCGACTTTTAGTCGCCGCAAAAGGTTTTTTTCCCGCAAGGAATAGCAATATAAAACCGAAACCACTATTACCAACGATAAAAAAATCGCTGGAAAAGGATTTACCAGCGATTTTTTAACCGTCGCCATTGAGTTCACAAACAAAAAACTAAATAGCAGCGATTATTAAGTCACTGGTAAATCCTTTGCCAGCGATTTTTTTATTGCCACTGTTGAGTTAAAAAACCGAAAATACATTTCCCAGCGATTATAAAATCGCTGGGAAAGGTTTTTCCAACGATTAAATAAGCGCCGCTACTGAGTTCACTAACCATAAAACTCAATGGCGGCGATTAACAAATCGCTGGTAAAATATTTCCCAACGATTATCAAATTGCTAGGAAATATATTTTTAGTTTTTTAAATCAAAAGTTGTGATGAAAAAATCGCTACGAAATCCTTCACTTTTAGCGGCGATTTTTTACTTCCGTCGTGGTATATCTAAAGTAGCTAAATAGTACCGGCGAACCTGCAGCGATTTTAAAATCGCCGGGAGTGACATTTGGCAGAGATTTTTGGACTTTTCCCAGCGATTTATCATCGTTGGGAAAAGTGATTTATGTTGTAGTGGTAGATCTTCACATTTTATTCTTATTTCCGTGTTATATATCCAGTGAGCAGTGCCATTTTGTTTCTTCAATCTATTCTGTTTATATTCACCTTCAAAACTTAATTTTTTATTATTCTGGCCTGTAAGAAAAATAAATATTTTAATATTAATAAAAATATAAAAATGAACACTATATAATTATTATAATACTTTATTTAAACTAATAAAATTATACATAATTCGACTACTATTATCAATACATGAAAATCATCTAATCATCAATCGATCTTACATGATTTTCATGTATTTTCAATTTGAATCCTATATTAAGAAGTCTAATACTGTGTAATAAAAAATTTTGATCAAAATCCATATAAGTATAATATCTCCTAACCTTATAATTTTTAATTTAATTCTGGTGGGGCTACGCTCTTGAAAATAGATAATATATAAAGATTCTACAAACTATTGGGCTATAGGAAAAAATTGAAGATGAACATTTCTATGCATATATATTGAGATTTTAAAGAGTTTTGGAGAGCATGTGAGGATTATAATTTTTATGGCAATATGTTATTGAAGTGCATAAAACTGAGCTTTACACCACATCCTGATCAGAGTAAGGGCCCTCAACATTAATAGGTTCTAACATGAGTTTTTCTTATCATCAAAGAATAACATCTTGAAGCACTAAGGGGATCGATGATACATATATTGAGTTAAAATGGTTAACGAGGTTTGGGGAAATGATGGATGGAATAAACATAAAATGGAAGAACTATTGGGGGAGAGTTTAATAAAACAAATAGTGTCAAAGGAATTGTGGATCAGAGAAGGTAATATTAAGACCACAACTGAGCTGCCTCAACAAATGCCCAAAGAGAATATCCCAGAAGGCACTAAAGGTGCCTTTGGACGTGCCTCTACTAAATAGAATAAAGTGGTCCCAGTTTGTTATTAAATTCACATGAAATTCTCTTCAAATGTTGTGGTAAATGCACCAATTGAGTTGTATAAATATGGCCTCAGGCTCTTGTAACTATTCATGGAAAACATATGTTTTTAGTATTATCAGATTCTGTGAGGCAATTATTCGTATGCTTGTTGTGCTCTATTTGTTTTATTATGGTATCTAGAGCCCCTTAGGACAAACGTCAATTTTTTTTTTTTTTACAATGACCTCCAAAACAACCACCGATCCTATCCCTCCCTCCATCGTCTCTTCTGCTTCTCACTTCATCACTATCAAATTGTCTACTCACAATTACCTTCTCTGGCGTGCGCAGGTCGTCGCCTTCCTCAAAGCTCATCAACTTTATTCCCATATTGATGGCTCTGCTCCACCACCACCGCCCATTGTTAATGATGCTCCCAATCCCCAACATGCTACTTGGCTCCACCACGATCAGCTTATTATTTTGGCTCTTTATTCATCTCTTACAGACTCTATTCTCTCCCATGTGCTTGATTGCATCTCATCTCGCCATATTTATCTTACTCTTCAGGACCTCTATGCTGCCCAGTCTTCTGCTCATGTGATTCAAACTCAGTTTCAATTAGCCACCCTTAAGAAGGGTTCCGAATCCATGGCCGATTATTATAATCGAGCTACATCTATGGTTGCTTCTCTTGCAGCCGCTGGTCACCCTCTTTCTCCTTCTCAGTTTTCCTTATATCTTTTAGCAGGACTTGGCTCCGACTATGAGTCCGTAGTCTCTGCTATCACTACTCGACCAAATCCCCTTTCTCCACAGCAAATATACAGCTATCTTCTGAATCATGAAGCTCGTTTGACCCATCAACACAATACTCTGCTTTCTGGTTCATCTATTGCTGCTAATGCCACATCTTTCCATCCATCTTCATCATCTAACTGTGGACGAAATTCATTCTCAAATCGGGGTGGTCGACGAGGCCGAGAACGGAATGGTCACTCTTCCAATTCCTCACGCCCTACATGTCAAGTCTGCCATAAGCCGGGACATACTGCTGCCACGTGCTACTACCGATATGAAGAAAATTACCAGCCATCCCCCTCTCCTTCCTCTACTTATATATCCAACCTTACCACCACTTCTCTTAACTCGTCACCCTCCATAAATTCTTGGTTCCCAGATAAGGCTGCTACCAACCACTTCACCTCTGATTTTGCTAATGTCTCCCTGGAATCGACTCCATACAGTGGTCCAGACAGTGTCAACATCGGTGATGGCTCATCGCTTCCAATTCATAACACTGGTTCTAGTCAATTTCTTACTCCTACTGGCACTTACTTTCTCAATAAAATACTTCATGTTCTATCTATTACGAAAAACCTTCTCTCAGTTTGCCAATTTTTTCTTGACAATCCTGTTTTCTTTGAATTTCATGCTCATTTTTTTGTTGTGAAGGATTCTCGCACCCGGGTGGAACTTCTTCGGGGCAACGTGGATAATGGACTCTATGTTCTACTGGTGCCATCGCCCAAATTGGAAGTCACTGCCTCTCCTATGGCCTACTTGGGTGAACGCACCACCTCCTCCATTTGGCACGCTCATCTCGGACATCCCAACTACAAGACTACTCAGTATACCTTGAGTCACTTTCATTTACCTTTCACTCAACGTTCTCTAGTCTCCCCTTGCTCTTCATGTATTCAAGCTAAGAGTCACAATCTTCCCCACCCCCCTTCACCCTCTACCAAGCTCTTTGAGTTATTATTCTTAGACTTGTGGGGACCAGCGCCTGTGCTTTCCTCCTTAGGGTGCCGTTTTTATTTTTCAATAGTGGATGATTTTAGCAAATATATCTGGATGTTTCCTCTTCAAACAAAATCTAGTGTTCCCTCAATTTTTCTTGCTTTTCTCAAATATGTTACTAATACTTTCTCCACTAATATTTGTGTTGTTCAATCAGATTGGGGGGGTGAATTTCGCCCTCTTAAAACTGTTCTTCATTCTCTTTGCATTTCACATAGGGTCTCTTGTCCCTACTCTCATGCCCAAAATGGCACTGTTGAGAGACGTCACCGTCACATTGTTGAAACGGGATTATCCCTTATGGCTCATGCTTCTATTCCACAAAAATTTTGGGTCGAAGCATTTCAAACAACGGTCTATTTGATTAATCGCATGCCATCACCCATTCTCAAACACTCATCTCCTTTTCAAAAATTATTCAAAAAAATTCTTGACTATCACTTCTTACGAGTTTTTGGTGTGGCATGCTGGCCTAATTTAAGACTCTTCAATAAACATAAAATGGACCTTCACTCTCAACGGTGTGTCTTCATGGGGTATAGTCCAGATCATAAAGGATATATCTATCTTCACTTGCCTACAGGCCGGACCTATATTTCTCGTGATGTTGTTTTTTCTAAGACAGAATTTCCTTTTGCTCAACCCGTTTCACATTCGGCCCCAACTACCTCAAGTATGCCTAGCCCACCGATTTTCTCCTCTATTCGCCCAAACCCTCCTTTAGCCCTCTGTCCGCCTCCATTGTTCTCAACCTCTCCCACCCCTCAAGATTCCCATTTAATTTTAAGTCCATCTCACTCGGATTCAGCCTCACCCTCTAGCCCAGGTTCCCCTCTAGATTTAGGACCAACTTCCTCTTCTTCATCTCCTTCAATTCCCAACCCTAACCATCTTATTTCTCCCACGCCGCCTCTTCGTTCCACGCATGTCCCTTCGATTCCGGTTCCTCCTGAGTCTTCCTCTCTCCAAGTAATCCTGTCCCTGCATCCTATGGTCACTGCTCCAAATCGTCCATTCAGTGTCCTCTAATCCGAACGGATGGTACCGTTCCATGGCCATCCAAAAATCCATCAGCCTCTTTCACTATGTCTTCCTCTTCAGTGGTCCCAGAAGAACCTTCCTCATACACTGAAGCCTCTAAATACCCTGAATGGCGTGCTGCAATGGCTGCCGAATTTCAAGCTCTTCTCGCCAACCACACCTGGGATCTTGTTCCTTCATCTGTCTCTACAAATGTTCTTAGGTCTAAATGGGTCCTAAAAACCAAACGAAGAGCTGATGGCACTCTAGAACGACGAAAGGCTCGTCTGGTTGCCAAGGGATTTCATCAGCAACCTGGGATCGACTACTTAAAAACCTTCAGTCCTGTAGTAAAGCCTGTCACGATTCGGTTAATCCTTTCTCTGGCCGTGACTTCCAATTGGGTGCTGCATCAACTGGACATTCAGAATGCATTTTTGCACGATGACCTCGAAGAAGATGTTTACATGCAACAGCCATCCGGGTTTGTGAATCTAGATCTTCCCACTCATATCTGTAAGTTGACTAAATCTATCTATGGATTGAAACAAGCCCCTCAGGCTTGGTTCTCTAAACTCACTGATTGTTTATTTTCTCTTGGTTTTCACTGTTCGAAATCTGACCCTTCATTGTTCATACGGTGCTGCTTCAGTTTCTATGTATGTCTTAATTTACATAGATGACATTGTAGTCAACTATTCTCATGCCAATTTGATCACTGAATTTATCTCTGAACTTGGTGCTACGTTTCCTGTTAAAGACCTTGGCCCGTTACATTATTTTTTAGGCATAGAGGTCACCCGAACGCCATCTGGCTTACATCTTTTTCAGTCTAAATATATTGCTGATCTTCTTGCCCGAACTAATATGCATCAAGCTAAAGCTGTGTCTACCCCTATGTGTCCATCAACCAAACTCAATTCTCATGATGGTTCCTCCTTTGAGGATCCTCACCTTTATCGCAGTGTGGTAGGCAGTCTTCAGTATCTTGCCTTTACTAGGCCAGATATCTCCTTTGCTGTTAATAGGGTCTGCCAATATATGCACTATCCACGGCTCCCCCACTGGCAAGCCGTTAAAAGAATTTTGCGCTATCTCACCCATACTCAGCACTATGGTCTTCTTTTCAATCCAAAATCTTCCTTCCACTTAAATGCCTTCTCTGATGCTGACTGGGCTGGTTGCCCTGATGACAGTTGGTCTACGAGAGGTTTTTGCATTTTCTTTGGTACTCGTCTTCTTTCTTGAAGCTCAAAGAAACAACCAACTATTGCACGTTCCTCAACAGAGGCCGAATACAAAGCTGTTGCCAATACTGCATCTGAACTCATTTGGCTACAATCTCTTTTAAAAGAGCTTGGTGTTAATCTTACAGCTGCCCCCACACTCTGGTGTGATAATTTAGGGGCCACATATCTCTCTCATAATCTAGTTCTCCATGCTAGAACTAAACATATTGAACTTGATTATCATTTTGTAAGAGAACTTGTTGCTAACAAGTCTCTTTTGTTTCCTCCAAAGATCAGGTTGCAGATGTGTTTACCAAGCCCCTCTTTGCCTCCCGATTTGCTCAACTATGATCCAACTTAACAATTGTCCCATTGATGCTTGGATCGCAGGGGAGTATTAAGACCACAATTGAGCTGCCTCAACAAATACCCAAAGAGAATATTCCAGAAGGCACTAAAGATGCCTCTGGACGTGCCTCTACTAAATAGAATAAAGTGGTCCCAGTTTGTTATTAAATTCACATGAAATTCTCTTCAAATGTTGTGGTAAATGCACCAATTGAGTTGTATAAATATGGCCTCAGGCTCTTATAACTATTCATGGAAAACATATGTTTTTAGTATTATCAGATTTTGTGAGGCAATTCTTCGTATGCTTTCTGTGCTCTATTTGTTTTATTAGGTAATAACTATCCAGAATGCATGGAATGCTTCTAGCACAGGAGTTTTCACAACTAGATGATCTGCATGGTCTTACTTACACTCGAGCATATGGAGATGATCAGAAAGTCCCTTGGGCCAAGTGGGTTTGGCATAGAGCCATTCCGTAAAAAATTTCTATCTTTATGTGGAAGAGTTTTAGGGGCATGCAGACTGCTGGCCTTATGATATAAACATTCAAAAGTTTAATATTGCTTTAGCCTCAAGTACTGTAACTGCTGTGAAAAATCAGATATGGACTCATTAGACCATCATGTATTGTGCTTAATTAACTCCGTTTGCTTGGAGTTATAGGATTATTTTGCAAGGTTATTGGGCATCAAAATAGAAGGAAGAAGAAGCTGACCAGCAACAGATGACAGAGACTGGTTCCGGAAGGCTAATGCGCCATGTCTCCCAGCTAGGTATTATTTTGGGTTTACTACCATCTGTTATCAGTTGGTGTCTTTGGCTTCGTAGGTGCACGTGCAGCTCGCATGGAAGATAAAAAGGAGTCGACAAACACGATACGTTTTAAGATCAATTAAACTTGATCTGCTTGCTAAACAAATGATGAAATTATCTCCTTGCAAGAAAGTTAGTAATTCTGATCTTGTCATTATGCATCAATTAGGCATTACTTTCTCAGGTATGAAAACACCAAAAGTTTTGGTTTAGCGATGGACTCCCCAAGTCTTAGGTTTTGTCAAGCTGAATTTAGATGCAGGGTGTAGTTTGGGCAACCCAAGTATTTGTGATGGGGGCAGGGTAATCCGAGATTCAAGAAAGGATTTGATTGTAGGTTTTTCTGCATGTTATGGATGGGGAACAAACACGTACGTACATGCAATGGATGAGGTACGTGCCCTACTTGTAACAACCCGACCCAGATATTATTAGGGATCGAATGATAATAACTTTATCTTTTAATTTAAAATATTATTATACAATTGCATGTCTTATTGTTATTATTAGTATTATCGATTTTATCGGATTGAGTTGGTTATATTTTAAATATGAATTTTTATTATAGATATTATTTTAGTTAAAATTGTTAATATTTTTATCTTGTTAATAATAATCTTTTCTAATTACACTTTATTATTTTGAGATCTTCCATTGTCCTTCAAGCCTTTCATCATCTCGGACGTTCAACATTAATATAAACTGCGTGGTCCACGGAATGCAAGCTAGCGCCTAAATCCTCATTTTTATACCTCTCTTTTTCTTTGCATTATTTTCCCTTCTGCTACTTTCCATCGTCGTATATTGTAAACGTTCCCACGTCTTTCGGTTTTGATTGAGTTTAAACACATTGTTTTTTAGCCAACAGATTCACATGAATCAAAACCTATACTTCTTTATATATATACCCACGTAGCCCATGCACGTCTCTCTCACCCATAACGATTTCCTACATCAAAGGGTTTTCTATTTGGTAATCGACTTACACACTGAATTTATACTCTTCCGGCCTATTCTTTCCCTCACGGCGGTAATCCACCACATCTCCTCCACAGGCGAGCAATAAACGACACCCTTTTTTATTGAAGATGGCACAGATGCAGTGCGGATGAATGTGAAATGATCCAACGATGCAAGATAAATGAGAAAGAAAAACAGAGGGGAAAAATAGAGCTCTGCTATTGAAGAGAAAAATATTTGAGTTTTGTGTATATTGCATTTTTCTATCTTTGTGGGAATACCTACTGCTATATATATATACAGAGGAAAGAATAAGACAATTTACATGTTGCATCTCGTTATAACAGAATTACATTCTCCTATCCGTGCATGGCAGAGTCTGTCCATGGGACGTGCGTCTAGTGGAGCTGGAGTGGAGCTGGCCTGGAGCTGGTCTGTGCATGGTAGTGGAGCTGGTTTGTTTTCTTCTTCCCGTAGTTTCAACATCCCCCCCGCAAGATGGAGAGTAAACGTTGATGACTCCCATCTTAGACAATAATCTATTGAACGTTGGAGAATGTAGGGGTTTTGTGAGTAAGTCAGCCAACTGAGCATGAGATGAGACGTGTGTTGTGATGATTTGCCCAGCTGAGATCTTGTCGCGAACTAGATGGCAGTCTAGCTCGATGTGCTTTGTGCGCTCATGAAAAACGGGGTTTGCGGCAATGTGCAGGGCAGCCATGTTGTCACAGTATAGGGTAGCAGGTGTCTTGATGGTGATACGCAGGTCATGAAGTAAGTAGCGAAGCCAAGTAAGCTCGCATACAACTGCAGCCATGGCTCTGTATTCGGACTCAGTGGATGACCTTGAGATAGTATTCTGCTTCTTGGACTTCCATGAGACTAGAGAGTTGCCAATGAACACGCAAAATTCGGTGGTTGATCTACGTGTGTCTGGGCAGTTGGCCCAATTGGCATCTGAGTAAGCCACGAGCTCCATACTTGAGCTAGCAGGAAATAAAATTCCCTGTCCCGGAGTATTCTTGACATACTTGAGCACTTTGATGATGGCATCATAATGAGGAACACGTGGGTTTTCCATGAATTGGCTAAGCAAATTAATGCTGTAACTCAGGTCTGGTCGTGTGTTGGTTAAATAGAGGAGTTTACCAACTAACTTTCGGTAAAGCACAGGGTCATGGAAGACTTCTCCTTCATCCTTTTTGAGTTTGATGTTTGGCTCCATCGGCAAGGGGGAAGGCTTGGACGCCAACAAGCCTGTCTCAGAAAGAATTTCCAGCGCATATTTACGTTGGCTAAGTTGAATGCCAGATTGTGTGCATCCTACTTCCATGCCGAGGAAGTATTTAAGTGAGCCGAGGTCCTTAATTCTAAATTTTGTCTCCAAAAAATTCTTTACGGCAGTACTCTAAATGGCATCTGAACTCATGAGGATTATATCATCAACATAGACGAGTAAGGCGATGAAGGAGCTGGGCGTGCATTTTGTGAAGAGAGTATAATCTGCTTTGGACTGGGTGAACCCAAATTCGGCTAAAGAGGAAGCAAGTTTGGTGTTCCATTGT
The DNA here is from genome assembly GCA_011037825.1 of Carya cathayensis. Classification (NCBI taxonomy): domain Eukaryota; kingdom Viridiplantae; phylum Streptophyta; class Magnoliopsida; order Fagales; family Juglandaceae; genus Carya; species Carya cathayensis. Next base: position 600,212 of record QGSO01000176.1, read on the forward strand.
CTGGACGCTTGTCGCAAGCCATAAAGGCTTTTCCGTAAACGACAAACTTGGTTGGTTTTAGCAGCGGAATGGCCAGGAGGTGGCTTCATATAAAGCTCCTCGTCGAGATCACCATATAAGAACGCGTTATTGATGTCGAGTTGCTGGAGTTCCCAGCCTTTGATGGCAGCAATTGCTAGAAGACATCGAATAGAAACTTGTTTAGCAACTGGTGAAAAAGTGTCATGAAAATCGATACCTTCGCGTTGAGTAAAACCTCTTGCAACCAAGCGAGCCTTAGCTCGTTCCACTGTCCCATTGGCTTTGAATTTGTATTTATAAATCCACTTGCAATCAATCGGTTTCTTGTGAAAAGGTAAATCAACCATGGTCCACGTCTCATTTTGCTCAAGTGCAGTAAGCTCTTCTTCCATTGCCTTGCACCAAATAGGGTGTTTTATGGCTTGTGTGTAAGACGTTGGCTCGGTGTGAAGTGAAATAGAGGCAGTGAATGCTCGGAACTTTGGTGAAAGTGAAGTGTAAGACAAGACAGAAGAAAGAGGGAATGGGTTATGCAAACCTGTGTTTGAAGAGGAAACCGAAACAAGTTTCTTGGATGCCAACTGGTGGGTGTCAGGTGCTGTGACTTGTTGGCAATGGAAATCACGGAGGTAAGCAGGAGCCTTGGTTGGACGAGTTGATTTGCGTAGGGGCTGAGGTGGTGGGTCATGATGTGAAGGTGGAGGGTCGAATAGCGGGGATATTTCATTTGGGAGAGCGTCAGACTGAAGATCTGAAGGTGGCATTGAAGACGTGTTGGTATTGCTGTGATCAGAGTCAAGAGGCGTCGAGGACGTGTTGATATCCATAAGAGTTGATGGAGTGTAATGAGAAGGTGATGGGGTGGTGTCTACCAGAGGTGATGTAGGGGTGGGTCTGGTGTCGTTTGAAGTTTGTTTGAGGGGAAAAATTTCTTCATGGAATGTAACATCTCGTGAGAGGAAAATCTGATTGGTGGTAAGGTCAAGTAATTTGTAGCCTTTCACACCATACGGGTATCCAAGGAATAAGCATTTTTGTGCTCTCGGCTCAAATTTGGTTCGCACATGGCTAAGTGTAGAGGCAAAACATAGGCACCCGAATACCTTTAGATGTGAGTAGGAAGGTTTGGTATGATATAGAACTTCAAAAGGAGTTTTGTAGTCAAGTATCGGAGTGGGTGTTCTATTGATTAAATAGACGGCGGTAGTAATAAAATCAGTCCAATATTTTATTGGTAGTTCGGATTTGAATTTGAGCGCTCTTGCCACATTTAGAACGTGTTGGTGCTTACATTCGGCAAGAGCATTTTGTTGTGGCGTTGCGATGCATGTGAGTTGGTGCAAAACACCCTTGGAGTTATAGAAAAAAGGCATTTGAAATTCGGCTCCATTGTCGGATCGAATAACTTTGATTTGAGTTTTGAATTGGTTTTTGACAAGTGAAAAGAAATTTTGAAGTGAAGTTCTAGCTTCAGATTTGGTTTTTAGTAAATAAATCCAAGTGCATCTCGTAAATTGGTCTACAATGGTAAGAAAGTATTTGGAACCATTGTATCCTTGAGCCGAGTTAGGACCCCAAATATCAACTGAAACAATATCAAAGGGTTGATTAACTTTGGATTCTGATTGAGGGAAAGGTTGCTTGTGTTGTTTGGCAAGAGGGCAGATTTCACAAGGTATTTTTGAATTAACCGAGAGCTTGAAGTTGGTATTATCAATATTATGCAATACATGTTGAGTCATGGAACTATGCCCAAGTCTATAATGCCATAACATTGATTGATCAAATTCGAAAACACCAACATGTTAACAGATTTTAAAGGAAACAAGGTATGAAAAAAAGATTGCAAGATGGTCGGGTTGGGTCTTGTGAGTTGAAGATGGTACAAGCCATTACGCACCTTCCCCACTCCAGTTGTCATCCAAGATGAAAGGTCCTGAATATAACAAGTATTTGAAAAAAAAATTAGGCAACAATTGGAGTGAGATGTCAAGGATTTTGCAGAGATTAAATTGAAGGAAAATTCAGGGACACATAACACATTTCGAAGGATCAAATGGTTAGAGAGATGGACATCCCCAACGTGTGTGGCTGCTGTGGTGGATCCATTTGGGAGTTTAATCTCATTAAAAAATTTCGTGACGTTGTTTGTGAAGAGGTTGGGGCTACAGATCATGTGATCTGTAGCACCTGTGTCTATAATCCATGAGGTATTTGAGGCATTGCCGTGGGTGTGTGCAGAATTAGAAAATGGGATACCAGAAACAGGGGAGCAGTCAGCGTGCGCATTGTTAGCAGCAAGAGTAGTGGCATCAACATGAGAGGGTTTGAGCAAGGCAAGGAGTTGTTTGTACTGCTCCTGAGTGATGGACGTACCATGATGAATTTCTTCCTACACAAGAGATGATTGGTTAGCAAAAGACTTAAGCTTAAGACCCTGCTTGTGGCCTGGAGGGAAGCCATTTAGCTTGTAGCATTTTTCTTTGAAGTGGCCAGGTATGTGACAGTGTGAGCACACGGGTAGATGGGGATTTGCTTTGAAGCAACGCTCCAAAGAATGGCCAGGTATATTGCAATGGGAGCAAAACAAACGGTCTCTACGGGAGTTGTTCTGGCCGCGGCTATCTGGTCCTCGTGTGACCATTACAAGGGGTGCAGGTACGGAATGAATTTGACGACGCCGTTCTTCTTGTTGAACCAAGGATTGAACTCGGTTGAGAGTTGGAAGTGGGTCATGAAGCAGAATTTGCGCCCGAACGGAATCAAAGGAATCGTCGAGGCCCATAAGGAACTGCATCACCTTGCTGCGATGGGTGTATTCCTGCAAAATTTTGACTGAGCCGCAAGTGCAAAGTGGCATGGGCTCATAAATCTCAAGCTCGTCCCAGAAGCTTTTAAGTTTGTTGTAGTATTGACTGACTGAGTCAGTATCCTGTGTTAAAGTGGAGATGGACTTTGTAAGTTGGAAAATGCGAGGAGCATTTTGGATAGAAAATCGCTCGTGCAGATCATTCCAAACGCTGGTAGCGGTTTCGGCATGTGCAATGCTTGATCTATGTTCCGAGCTAACCGAGTGTTGTATCCACGCTATGATCATATCATTGCAACGCTCCCATGGAGCAAGCAGAGGGTCAGAAATGTTGGCTAGTTTGGGGATTCTACCATCAATAAATCCAAGCTTATTTTTGATGTTGAGGGCTCGTCGCATTGTCCTAGCCTAGGTTACGTAATTTTCTGTTGTTAAGAGGTCAGGAACCAGTGGAGAGGATGCTCCTTCACCAGGCTGAATGAAGAATGGGTTAGCAGGATGGTGGGGATTAGTTTCAGGATTGGATTGCATAGTTGGTTCGGTATTCGGTGTTGCTTCGGTTTCTTCTGTATTTGGTGTTGCTTCAGTTTCTTGAGTCATTGCTCTGATACCATATTGAAGATGGCACAGATGCAGTGCGGATGAATGTGAAATGATCCAACGATGCAAGATAAATGAGAAAGAAAAACAGAGAGGAAAAGTAGAGCTCTGCTATTGAAGAGAAAAATATTTGAGTTTTGTGTATATTGCATTTTTCTATCTTTGTGGGAATACCTACTGCTATATATATATACAGAGGAAAGAATAAGACAATTTACATGTTGCAGCTCGTTATAACAGAATTAAATTCTCCTATCCGTGCATGGCAGAGTCTGTCCATGGGACGTGCGTCTAGTGGAGCTGGTCTGTGCATGGTAGTGGAGCTGGTTTGTTTTCTTCTTCCCGTAGTTTCAACACTTTTCTACTGTTTACCATACTAGATTCTGATATAATTATTCTACTAAGTTGTGAACTGAAAATAAAGAAACGTATTAAGAAAATTTAAATGATATTAGTGTTTATTAGATTTCTTGTAAGATTGAATAATTATATTAATTATAAGAAAGGAAACCTATTTTAACAATTGAGGTTTTCACGACTTGTTTTAATAGAATTGGATATAGCCCAAGTATTCTACTAAATTAAAATTTGAAAGTGAAAATATGTATTTAGTATTTAAATAACCTAAGTTATTTTATATTAAATTGAATATTTCTTGATTATTTTCTACAGAATGAATTTAATTAAGTGGGATATTAGGACATGTTTTCCTAGACAAATTTAGTGACGTTTAATACTTTGTATAGGTGACGAGCTACGAAATGAGATTCAGGAAGCATCACAGCGAGAAAGTATATTGATCACAAATTAAGATCTTCACATGTTAGCTTAGATGGATTAATATTATTAAACCTAATTGATCTTGATAGCCAATGTTTATGTATATCGCATGTTATGATTATGCAAACATGTCATCCAACATAGCACACGATCAAGTCATTCCACATTATGTTTATATTAAGAAATTATAATTAGGTATGTATTATGTCATGCATCTCATGTATATAAGGCACGTAAGATATCTTAAGTTCAAGTGCAAGATGAGATAAGATCAGTTTAATTAGATGGTCATTCAGATGCATGGTACCAATGCAGTTTCAAGATGGGTATTGTGCAAGCCATGGACTCAAGCGTGGTCAACTGTAGTATGCCAGAATACTACCTCAACGGTTCCCCTCACTGCAACGGGATGTGAGGTTGTTGCACAACCTTACACACAAGGTTAAGTGTGTTGACCAGCCAGATCAGTTAGATAAATCATATCAGCCAGTTAATTCAGAAAAATCAAGATACGTCATGCGTAGTATAAGCATAAGTATAATCAAGCATAATTTAAGCTTTCAGCTTGAAAATTTTTATGAAAACCTTACATTTATTATGTTTACGTCATGATCGGTTTCGTACTAAGTCTTCAACTCATTTTAGTTTTATTTCATATTTTTAACCATGCAAGTGAGGATGATGATCAGTACGAGCAAGCAAACTAGACTAAGATGAAGTAGTTGGGTTTAGGTCCAAGCTTTATTTATTTATTTATTATTTAGTTGATTTATTAAATTATGAAATCTCTATAAGCACGTAACATCCCTAACCTTAGGGAAGGGGGTGTAACACTAGTAGATGGTCTTAAATTTTGCTCGGGGAGTTTGTAATGATATTCTTCCTACCACCCAATTGCTTAAAAGGAGAAGATTAGTAACGGATGAAAGCTGTCCTTTATGTCATAACCAGGTGGAAAGTTGTCCTCATGCTAAATATTGTTTATTGTGAACTTACAAGTATATATAGTAGGTATGGCTCAAGAGGTGTAATATATTGATCTAACATAAAAATATAGAGAATTCTACCAATTAAACTAGTTTGAACTTCATTTCAAGAGCAAAGTCAATTAATGATTCTTAAAGTGAACCCAAAGCTTCATGAATTTAATTGAAGTACTTAAGATCATAATTAGATAAAAATATTTTCACCTTAATTTAGTACTTTCAAATTTTTAGAAATTTATAGTGCTATAAAAAATTTTGTAATTTTTGAATACCAAGTGGGCCAATAGGAGTGTGCCAGGTGTCACAAAAATCTACCAGCTCACCCCGTAATTTGTAACGCCCATGGCTAGATTTTGTAAAAATGTGGAGGATACTAGGATATGATTTGGTGGCATCATGTTTAACAAATGCTAGCATTATATTATTCTTGAAATGTCTATGTGATGGTACTCTTTTAATGTTTGTTGCTGAATGAAGTTGTTTCAGTTATAAAAAAATTTAATAATAATAATAATAAAACTAACCTCCTATTTAAATCTCAAATCAAATAATGGAAATGAAAAAAAAAAAACTTGACGTTTTAAGCAAGTACTTAAATCGTGGATATCAGCAGGAACCTTTCACCATCAACATTTTTGCAACATTCCAAAAGCAGGATGGAGAATTAAAAAACAAAAGGGGAGGAGGGGCCGGGGGAGGAATGGGGGATCCGAAAAATTAAATTTTTAATTCTTCATTATTTATAATGTCTTTTGGCTTAAGACGGCAATGCCATTGTGAGTAGATTACAAACACCATGAATGCACGTTCTCAGAATACTCTCTATATGCATGCATGGCAGAACGAAGTCTTTTCATATTTCCAAACCGAGGAAAAATATAATTTAAAGAAAATCTGTAGAAAATAAATTGACCATATATAAGAGGATACCAGGATCTTCTATTACTCTCTTACAAATTAGTCAATGGCAACGAACAATATCATATATATATATATATATATATATATATATATATATATGTAAGTTGAGGGAGGAAAAAGGGCATCCATCATTCACAGAAAAAAAAAAGATCGAGGAAGAAAATAACAAAGAAGATCAGAAATGAGTTTGACATTTTTTCTCGGTTGGGTTTGCTTGCTAATGTCTATGCTGCAATTCCCAGTAGAATCTCAAGGCCGACCCAAGTTTTTCAACGTGATGGAATATGGTGCAATTGCAGATGGAACCACAGACAACAGTGAGGTAGTCTATACGATGACTTGGTTCTTAGTTCTTACATGCATGATCTGGTACTGCAAAAAGAATAATGCATGCTGTATTCATGGCTTATTAATTTAATGGAGTTTTTCTATGTTTTTGTAAGTTAGGCATTTCTGAAGGCATGGAAGGAAGCATGTGAATGGAAAGGAACGGCAACATTTGTCGTCCCACTGGGAAGAATATTCATGGTGAACTCGATAATGTTTGAGGGTCCTTGCAAAGGGCAGATGGTATTTGTGATCAGAGGGCTTCTCAAGGCTCCAACAGATCCATCCAAGTTCTTAACTGAGAATTGGATTAATTTCAGATATGTAGATAATTTGACAGTGGGTGGCGGCGGCACCTTGTACGGCCAAGGAAAGGTAGCTTGGCCTTATAATGACTGCCGCAAGAATCCTCATTGTTCAGCTCTTCCTGTTGTAAGTTTTAATATCTAGATTAACTTCGTTAATGTAGAAAGATATATATATATATATATATATATATATATATATATATGTATGTATGTATATACACATTTTGATTCGTTCATTATAATCTAGCTCAAAATCTTAGAATCTGACATGATCTTTATGAACAGACAATGAGATTCGATTTCGTCAGGAACGCACGCGTTCATCACTTAAGATCCATTGACAGCAAGGGCGCCCATTTTATCATATTCGGATGTCAGGACATGAACATCAGTAATATCAACATATCAGCCCCCGGTGACAGCCCCAACACGGACGGGATAAAGATTGGAAGCTCACAGCGCATCGGAATCGCACATTCGATTATCGGTACCGGCGATGACTGCATAGCCATGCTGCCCGGAACCAGAGAGGTCAATATTTCCGATGTTTTTTGTGGACCTGGGCATGGAATAAGCATTGGGAGCCTCGGAAAATCCGGGGATGAAGATGTTTTGTCGGGTATTGTCGTAAAAAACTGCACCTTCCGGGGTACTTCAGATGGAGTGAGAATCAAAACATGGGCTTATCCAATGCTCAAGGATACTGAGGCTTCTAATTTTGTATATGAAGATATTTTCATGGATAATGTCCGCAATCCCATCATTATTGATCAACAATATTGCCCTGTCCCTCCTTGCAAGCGTGTGGTACGTAATTATTTCAATCATCTCCTTTGCATTCGATCACTCTCTCTCTCTCTCTCTCTCTCTCTATATATATATATATATATATAAGCTCTTCATTTCGAATGCTAACATACATACATATTGTTTGTAAAAGGTCATCAGGTCATCATGCATAAGTGCTCTAGCTTCGATCTTGATTACAATTTTTTAAAAAAAAAAATCATTGCATACTCTTGATCTTGTCCACAGCCCTCTCGTGTGCAAATCAGCAATGTCACGTACAACAACATCTGGGGAAGCTCTGGATCGAAAGTCGCAGTTACTCTCAGATGTAGCCGGTGGAGACCATGCAATAACGTAGTGCTGGAAGACATCGATCTGTCTTACGGGAGCGGCTATGATGGAAATGCAACTGCGTTGTGTTCTCACGTCAATGGACATGCCCTTGGCAAACAAAACCCTCCATCTTGCCTATAGTCTACTTGGCCTCCTCCCTTTTCGAGCATGTTTTTAGGTTAATTAGTTTGCTAGCTGCTAGCTAGCTGTGTGATCTGGTAATTATTTGGAATAGTTACGTTCTTGTAATATTGGCCAACTCCTCATGTACGTGTGTATAATATGCATGCATGCATGGGTACGTACTGTCAATCTGTAGTAGTAAAGTAGTGTGTACCCACTACAAGAAACAAGGCATTTTGCAGCATTTTTTATAGTGTTGCAAAAAAAACCGCTGCAATAGAGTACTTTTTGCAACGACTTTTTTGTCCTTGCAAGTTTTTGTTGTAATAGCTAAGTATCATGTCCCGGTCAATTAAATTTTTTTTTTGCAGCGTTTTTTTTTAATAAAGGCGAAAGTTTGCATTGCAATAAAAATTTTTTTATTTCAGCGGCTATTTATCGTTGCTAATGACATTAGGCGCCAACTTATTCATCAACTTTTAGATTTTTCCCCCGAAATCTTAACCCACTCTGTTACCGCGTAGCTCCTTCTCCACTTCGACTTGCTTGCCCATTTCTCGTGCCTTCAATGCCCAGGTAACCAACATGAATCACACGGCGTGCTTTCTACCTCCACTCTCGAGTACTTCCCGAACCCTAGATACACTTGCTCCAGTTCCTTTTCCTTTCGCGGAAGGTACGGTCATCAAGAATCCCTATACAAGCTCTGGTCCTCCTTCGTTACTGTCGGAGTGATTTCGTAACCGAGGGCCATTTTTGTATCGGTTGCCAAACGGGAGGACGAGACTCTTGGGTATTTACATACCCAACTTCACCACAGGTATCTCTGCAACGATTTTGTTTCTCTCTCCCCCTTCATCTGCCCTCGTTGGTTTACAAAAATGGGAGCTATCCTGTTTTGTATACTATTGATAGTTGTTTGAATATGAAACATCTCCTTTCTTGCACATGTATTTTGTATTATAACTGCATTTTGGCTACGGGTTGATGTGGGTATTTGATGATCAAAATTTTTGGAGTCTAGTTTTAACATGTGTGTACTCTGATTGATATAATTTTTGCTTGAAATCAAAATCCCGTATTTAAATGACTAATTATCCTTTATGAAGTTAGGTTTTGAGGAGCCCAGAAAAACAGTTTCTTTATTGTGGTCATTTATGTTAAACTTTGTTGCTTATCAGTTTGCTTATTCCAATGTCAATCCTTTTAGGCATGAAAATCTAGAGTTGGCCCTTATATTACAACCACAGAGCAGATGCTCCTCTGTGATGATATAACAGTGGTCACCATTGAACATGGCAGATTTGCATCTTAGTTATTTTCGTTTAGAAATATATATGTAGAAGTCTACATATATCTATAAATATATTCATATATTGATGTAATTAATGACTGGTTCTGTGCATGTTAGAAACTGTAGTTCTTCCTCTTTCCTCCTTTCTTTCCTTTTTCATTAGATAATTACCCTTTTATAATGATGCAGCAAAAATTAGCTTGTACAACATCATATATATCTGTCAAACATCTTTTCTTTGTGATGTACTAAATTTGTTATTTTAGCTTCAGGAGTAGTTTCTATCTGTCTTTTTCTTCTTTTATTGCAAACAATACCACTGTTTGCAAAGGGATGCTACTGTGAGCTCATGGAGACTGATCAATTGCAAGATTCTGCCTATCAAGCTCTCACGCCTGGCAACTTAGATGAATTTTAAGCCTCGCTTCTCTTTTCATCACTATTAACTTTAGATCTTTAAGATATTATTTGGCTTTGTTTTAAGATGCAGGGGCATACATTCTAACTTAAAATTAGATTTTCCTCTTTTTACCCCCCCTTGCTTTGCTGTCTTAATATTACAAAAATTATCCCTTGCAGTACTAAGTCAATATTTCAATTATATTGACTTAATTGTATTAATATTTCCATGTATATATATATATATATATTCAAGTTTGCACTATATATTTGGGGAATTACAATTATGGTTTTGTATCTTTCATAAAAACTTGGTAACATCCAATATATATAGGGCTCAAACCATTTTAGTATCTTGTTGATCACTATCCTCGTACTGAAATGGTGCAGCATTCCTTGTAGTTTGAACGACAATTGAAAGCTTATCAAAAAGGAATTCCTACTACTTTTTTATTTGTCCCATATGTTTTTCTTAACTTCCAACTCTAACAGGTAGTAAGTTGGGTACCATTTGCAGCACCAATGTGAACATGACTACTTAACACTGCATCCATCCAATATCATGCATTATTGGACATCCTTCCAGACAAACTATTCACTAGGGCCTTATTTTGCTAATGGAACATCAGACAATTGTTTGCAGTAATTTATTTAGAGCAATTTTCTGTAGACCATCCTTTCTAAATTCATTTACTGCTTTGTAGCCTTGTGTCCTCAATTCCCCCCATCATCTTTGGTGCTTTAAAAGTTTCTGGTTGTGCAAAAAAATTCGAATGTCTAGATCATTCGAATGGTTGCCTATTCCAATGTGAATGCTCTTAGCTAGGCATGCATAAAAGTACCAAAGTTGGTCCCTCAAGTGGGACTTTGCACTCAATACCAGATTTTTAAATCACTAAAATTTATACAAGTACTAAGTTAAAGTGCTACATATATCAACGTATATATGTTTTGTCTAGAAAGAAGATAGCCAACGCAAATTTCTGATATAGATGTTTTCTGATTTATATAAAGATAGACAACGTATATATGCTACATATATACAAGTATTTTAAATTTTGACTGTTTTCTATTCTTACACCTTTCCATTCCTTTAATTGACCTTTACTTCCTGAAAAAATACATGAGTAAACAATTTTGATTTGAACTAAAAATTTTGTTCATGTTCAATAGATAGCTTTAACCAGATTTTGAATTATAAATTGTTTGGAATATGAAGTTAAATTGCCCCTATGATGCATATTATGTATAGAGATAAACAAAAAGTTTTGTACTGGTTAAATTAAACATGCAGCTATTCAGAATAAAATTTCCCCTGCTTCTCAAGTTGTATTATCATACTTGTCAGTACCTTAAGCCAACCTCATTGCTCATAGTACTATATATTAGTTGATGCTCATAACCTCTAGCCACATTAAATACATGCTCATTTCTGTGCCATACCAAATTAATTAACTTTTTATAATGTATAGGTTTTGGTCATATATTTTACGTGCATCACTATTAATTGATGACAAAATGCATGCATCATGCAGAACCCAGCTTTGCATTGTCATGTTCCCCTGATTAGATAGTCTATTGTGTATGACAACTAATTCATTGATGTATTAACCAGTAGTACTGCTGCAAGTGGTTCTTGTCTCTTTAAGAATCAACAACTCCCCTGGTGCAATTGTTTTTGTTTTTATAAGTCCCTGGTGCAATTGTTCTGAGAAGGGTAACTTCATAACAAGTGTTTGCTCCACACCTTTCCTACCACATCGCAAACCTCATATTTTTTTGATTACTGGATCGATCGAGGAGCAAAGTCGATCCATATGCTTTTCTCTCACTTGTCATCATAAGTCTCACCAATCTAGAAAACTCAATTACTGTTTCATCTTATATAATTAATTGTTCACGGCCTGCTAGAGTTTTCTCTATATATATATATATATACCTGTGCTTCTGATTTTAATTACATTCAGATCATAAATAAATAGAATTATATAATTTCCTTTGGTTTTTTTTTTAAACATATGCATGCACTTTCATGTTCTATAGCAATTTCATATTTAGGCATATAACTAAGAGGTTGATGTAACTACGTATTAACTTCTTGTCTCATGCTATGACACTGCTTATATATGCTAGTGCACAGAGAATCATATATTGCAATCTTGTGATTCCTATACAAGGACTTAATGAAAACTGTTTTTTATCAATCTTTAGTTCTGAAAAGGAAAGAAGTGTATTATGAGATGGGAATTAATATAAATATATAGGACTACTATATATTTACTGAACAAAGTAGCTATATATAATATTTGGCATTAAGTTTTCCAAATGATTTGTGACTACAAGATGTCTTCCCTATGTTCGAGACATGATCGAGTTTTGGGTCTACTACTAATTTGACCCTAGTAGTGATAAGTTGTATGTATATATCGCAGGTACGTACTTGAAACTGGGGATGAAAGATCCAATAGGTACAGAACTGTCATGTTTATATATATGTATGTATATATATGTAAACATGCCATTAATACATTTGCAGTGCAAACTATACCGATTGATCTAGGTAGCTTTTGCACTGTACAGTTTGGAACAAAACTTTATATATGACAATGCTTTACATTAAACCACAAGATTTTGCCATTAGTGCTATATATTCAGATAGAACATGCCCTAATATTCAGATATTCTGAATTCCATGGATTCATATAACTCTAGAGTACTTGTATGAATATTTTATTCTTTTCCAACTCGCTAATGAAGCATTCAATGTTTACAATCACCCCATCCCATATGTCTACAAATTTAAAATAGGCCCCTAAATGAAGCCCAAGATGCCTCTACATCCTGCCCAAGATACCTGCAATAATAGTTAGTCAGATTCTACACCCCAGTAAATTTGCCAAATCTTATAATTTGCTAAAACATCAACCACAGGAACAGTTTCAGACTTTTTGGTCTTAACTCTAAATCCCGAATCAGCTTCAACTCACAGGAATTCAGCTATTGGGGCACGTAGATTATCAGATGAAGGCTCACTATAAACTGTTAGTGAGCAAAAGCAAATAATAATTGGGCCTTCTTTATAGTATTCCCTTAACTATAAAGAGCTGTTAAGATTAGACATTGATTCTTCTTCAGACAACTCAGACATAAGACGCCATCTCATATTTGTAGACCTAAATACATACTGATTAAGCTATTCTGGAATACACCAAATTCAGTTCTTGATTTGTGTCAAAGTTTCATTTTTAGTATCAGCTTCTCTAAGAACCACCAATTCACACATTAATATTTGCAATTCAATAACTATAGTTTATATTTGTTTGGATGTTCTTATCTGCAGTTTATTGTATATCCATGTATCATATCCAATCTCGTGTATGCCTATAACTTTTATTTATATATAAACTATAATCTTAGTATCTGTCATTTTGCCACTATTTTCTTTGCATCTTATATCTTCATTCATATTAACTTTATTATATTATATGTATATAAATAATAAGATATATATAGTAACTTTCATCAGATACTACTACTAATTATTACTATGAATTGGAATAGAACAGATTGACACTCGGGCTTGGTGAAGTACTTTAAATAATATACAGATATAGGCTGAATATAGTAAAAACAGCTGCTAGGTAGCTAGGGTTGGAGGTTTATGTACTATGTACTATATATCCAACTCGTGCATGTGGATTCTGGTGAAGTTTTTGGAGTTGGTCAATCATGTGCATGCTCCTACATATAGAATGAGCTAATAAGTTATAATCTTAGTTTCAAACTATGTACCTATATTTGTTTATAATATGTTATAATCTCTGTCATTGACAGTTACAAGGGAGCATGCGCAGATTGTGTCAATACTAGGTCTGTTTCTGAAGCTAATACTCAGGTAAACGTTTCTTACCTCTATTCAATGAATTTTTCCAGGATAAACTCAGATATTTTACAATCATTACTTCTCATTGTGATAAACAATAGAAATGGACCTTCTTTATATAGTAGCATACATACATGTGTTTGTATAAAACTTCACATGTATCTTGATCAACTGAATGAGGATATTCTTAATATATATATATATATATTGCAACTAAGTGTGGCTAGCAGCTGGGTGGGTGTGCAACTGTAAATTTCACACCCATTAAGAATTATAAAATAGTAATTAACTTTTATAAAAATCTAAGTTTGTCTTGCATGCAGTTCATAGTATTTGAAATAGTGCTTGATGCATGTGTTGTTGCAATGTCAATGGTGCTTGCGCTATAAGTATAAATTGCTGAGGACTCATGAACGTATATATTAGATTGAAAATTTCTGCACAACCTAACAGTCCTTGATTAACAACACTTATTGATGTTCTACCAGCAAGAGGCTGCTGATCTGTGACAACAGATAACTACGCTAGGAAGAATCTACCTGGTAATGTATATATAAGTATCTCTATCATACACAATTTCATTATCTGTGAGTATATATTACATGAGTACGTTTCAAAATTTTTTCTGATATGATGTCAAAATAGGAAACTATAGCTGTTACACTCATAATGTAGTTAAATTTTTTACTCCAAAGTTTTAAGACAGACATTCTGCTAAGTTTACAACATCATAGTTTCATCATTTATTCACAAAGATTTAATTTGTGATATGCTATCCCAGTCACTAGTTTGGGTAAGCCGATATACTTAAGTATAATTAATTACTATTCCTACTCATAGTCAAATCCATAGAACATAGTTGTTGCAGATGTTTTCAGCATACTTATACTAGTAAGCACACAGATTCCTACTTTAAAATCTTGGTTGAATAATTACTACTTGCTTCATGATGGACTACCTCTCAACTATACACACACACTCGCACCTTTTTCGAGAGTTAGATAACATTGAGTGGTTGATGCTTGAAGTGTTGTCTTTGTTATGATTGGAAGTCTTTATTCTTCAATCATTATTCTTGGATGCCTGAATATTTTGTAGACTAAACTTGGGCAAATAGCCCCTTCATGTAACAAGGCAAAACTTGTCCTAAAGTATTTATTGAATCACTAGGTAGAATTGCATTGTTGCATGAAGGGGGGACCACAACCCAAATGTTTGACAAATTGGAGATAAGTAAATAGGGGAGGCAAAACGGCCACAAGAATTGGGGTGATGGCCTAAATTTAACAGAAGTAACAGCCAAGTATTACAAATGTATCCTCATGAGGCTCATACATGTTTCTCATAACATGTTTTTTTAATTTTTTTGTAAACTTTTTTGAAATTTTTTAAAAACAGCATGTGTAGGAAAGAAGTCCAATATAGAATGACTACAACACATTTAACTCCAGTTGATTTTATGAAACTATCACCCTAAAGATGGCCATCCCGGTTACCTTGCCATATCAATTGAGCTCCATTCACAACATTTGAAGCTTTTATATTTTTAATAAAAATATGAACCATCATATTTTCCTTACACTACACACGCAGCATTAGGGAGAACCCTAATGCAACATCAAAATAAGGTGTAGTCCTGTAAAGGACAAATGTCAATGGAATTGAAATAATACAATCATCGGACTCCTACAACAACTAAGGCCAACCAAGAAAACAACATTTAACTCAAGACATCACAAACTCACTTCTGTGTAAGCGAAATACTTGGCTAGAACAAATATTGACCACATATCACTGCAATAAATCAAAAATCAATGTAGCTACTTGCAATTCACTGAATCACGAATATCATATGAGATTGGAGAGTATGGGAATCACAAAATCAACACATTAGTGATTCAATGTGGATACACTTGGTTGAATTCCAACTGTGGCTCAAATCTCATAATACTTGTGGCTCAAAGTTAGTAATCACTAAATATTAATGACATTATCACATTGGCGTGAATCACATTCTCATATTGCCCAATAGCTCATTTACAAGTGTAGTTCATATGATTATGAATCACTTGATTCATTAAATCATTGTTTTCCTTATATTTAATGAAATTATGTAAGTATACCAACTACACGCTTCCATAACCTCCAAACTAGTTCCAACTCTTGTTAGCATCTTCATATTCATTAGTCTGCCCTATACCAACAAATATCCCAGATAGTACCATGTTTAACAATATGACATATTCTGCAGCACTTCAATACTCCTGGCATAGACACATCAATTTCATCAACACAACCTTCACCATTCCACAATGATCTGCATGACAAGCCCGGTTAGTATCATTACCTCTATCTTCTCTTCTGATCCACTACATTTGTGGCTTCTACTCTGCTGCTTATTTTGCAAAACAGCCAGCACTTTCTCAAATTCTGTACCCATCTTTATAATTTCTAAATTTATCCCGAAATACAATCCGAGTAACCAATATGCTTATTTTAACCATTTTAGATGGACAAAAGCTGGATGAACTTGACCGATAGACTTCGATCGCCAGCATACGCTGAGGGGGTCAACACTTTCCTCAACCTGGCACGAAATCATTCCCGAGGAAGTGATCGCATACAATGTCCATGCCATAATCTTTTCTTCTTGCCTATATTTGATGTGGAGACTCACTTATTCATGAAAGGGATCAGTCCAAATTATACACAATGGATCTTTCATGAGGAGGAGGAAACACAAAGTTACAATGCCGACGATGATGATATTGTTTCTGATTATGCCGATGACTACATTGATGATATGGGCCATATTTTGAATGATATTCGGGCAGGCACATTTGTTGATGTGTCCCAAGATCATAGTAATCCATTACCAACTGGTGGATCAATACCAGTTTCATCCCCAAGTTCATCTTTTGAGCAGCTACTAGAGGATGTCCGACGTCCACTTTTTGCTGGCTGTACAAAATTCTCAAAAATGTCATTCATTTGTGAAGTTGTTACACATTAAGACACTTGGTGGGTGGTCAATAAAGTCATTTGATATGCTACTTAACTTGTTGCAGACTGCTTTTCCTGATGCTGAATTACCACAATCATATGAGGAGTCAAGGTCATTGGAGCAGGGTTTGGGTATGAATTATCACAAAATTCATGCATGTCCCAATGACTACATCTTATTCTGGAAGGAAAATGCTAATCTTAATGAATGTCCTATCTGTAAGGCTTCAAGGTGGGTGCCTAATACACACAGGGCTCGTCTTATCCCTCAAAAAGTGTTGAAGCATTTTCCTTTGAAGCCAAGATTGCAACGTCTTTTCATGACTGCAAATATAGCACGTGATATGAGATGGCATAAAGAGCAACGGCCAACTGATGAGTGTAGTATGAGACATCCGGCAGACGCAGAGTCCAGGAAGAGATTTGATGACGACTATAGTTGGTTCGCACAGGATGCTCGCAATGTTAGGCTTGGTCTGGCAAGTGACGGTTTCAATCCCTTCAACAATATGGCTAAACCGTATAGCATTTGGCCAGTAATCTTGGTACCGTATAACTTGCCGCCGTGGTTGTGCATGAAGGACCAGCTTTTCATGACATCCCTCATTATTCCTGGGCCAAAATCTGCAAGTAATGACATTGATGTTTACTTGCAACCGCTAGTCGATGAACTGCTTGAATTTTGGGAACAGGGGGTACCTACGTATGATGCCTCCACAAAGGAAACCTTCATGTTGCACCTGCTTTAATGTGGACAATCAATGACTTTTCAGCATATGGGATTCTTTCTGGGTGGTCAACAAAAGGAAGATTGGCTTGTCCATCTTGTAATGAGGGGACAGTCTCTAATTGGTTGAAGTATGGTCGAAAATATTGTTATATGGGACATCGTCGTTTCTTACCGCCTGATCACATGTGGCGAAAGAAAAAAAACTTGTTCAATGGTAAAGAAGATCATCGCATACCACCAAAGCTATTAGAAGGATCAGATATTTTAGCCCAACTGATGATGCTTGGGATGTGCAATTTAGTAAATCTCATCGAAAGAGAAAACGCACTGTTGAAGAGTTGAATTGGACAAAATATAGCATTTTCTTCAAGCTACCGTATTGGGTAACTCTGTGTCTTCGACATAATCTAGATATCATGCATATTGAAAAGAATATTTTTGATAACATCTTGTCCACTTTAATGAACATTCCTGGTAAAACTAAAGATAATATCAATTCTCAACGTGACTTGGAAATTTTAAGCTTCAGAAAAGAATTACATTTGACGTATGACGGTGAACGTGTTACAATGCCACAAGCATTGTATACATTACATGGTGAGGAAAGGAATAAATTTTGTGAATGGCTGGCCGATGTGAAATTTCCAGATAGGTTCGCGTCGAACATCTCGCATTGCGTTTTTGTACGAGATTGCAGAATTTCAGGGTTGAAAAGCCATGACTGTCATGTTTTCATGCAAAGACTACTTCCTATTGCTGTAGGGGGGTTTTTATGAACTAATATTGCATTGGCCTTGATTGAACTGTGCACTTTCTTTAAGGGGTTGTGTGCTCGAACCCTAGATGTTAACCAAATATCCCAGTTTGAAACTGATATTGCCACGATTCTATGCAAATTGGAGATGATTTTCCCCCATCTTTCTTCGATATCATGGTCCACCTAGCTGTCCACTTACCCCGTGAGGCCATACTTGGGAGTTCAGTACAATATAGGTGGATGTATCCATTCGAGAGATATCTCGGTAAGTTCAAGCGGTATGTTAAGAATAAAGCCCGACTAGAAGGCTCAATAGCCGAAACCTACATTCACATTGAATGCCTGACATTTTGCTTATTGTATCTCCAAGATGTTGAGACGAAGTTTATTCGAAATAACCGCAACATTGATGGTGAAGCCGAGAATATAGAAGGATTCAAAATTTTCAACCAAAAAGTTCGACCTATGGGTACAGCTTCTGCTTGGCAATTATCAGATAAACTCTTAATGGAAGCAACCTGGTACGTCCTCAACAACTGCGCTAAGATTGGACCCTACCTAGAGTAAGCTTCCATTTTCCCTCAAGTTTAAACAATATTTATTATGGCTTTTTGGGGACAATCCATTTATGTTGTATGTCCTTAGCGTATCTTTTTGAAATTGCTGAACGCATTTGTGTTCTCCAAATACAGGGAGCATTACGAGAAATGTAGGGTGCACAGCCCAAATTGTATCGATCGAACACATCGTATTGAATTTCCAACTTGGTTGAAGAAACGTGTACGTTAACTTGCTCCCACCCTAGTTAGATTAACCCAACCCTTTCTTATCAAGTTAAAAAATCTATAAGTGATGACCTTCCCACAAAAATTTGTTGTGGGTGAAGGACCATCGTATCACCAACACAGTTGATGTGATTGATGATCTATATGCATTAGCTTGTGGTCCTGAACAGGGGGTTGCATCCTATACTGCTTGCATTATAAATGGCAAAAGGTTCCATACGAAACAACGTGAACTTCGTTGCCGTACACAAAATTTAGGGGTGTTTGTAACTAGGGATGAAAATACTAATAATGTAGACTTCTACGGTGTTATTAATGAGATCGTGGAGTTACACTACATGGGTTGGCGGCAGGTGTACTTGTTCATGTGTGATTGGTTTGACGTTGATGATCCAAGACGAGGGGTACGAGTTGATAACCATATGACCAGTATCAACATGGATAGGACTTGGTATAAGGATGAACCATTTGTGTTGGCATGCCAGGCTTCCCAGTGTTTTTACATCAGAGATATAAGGGCAAAAGGGAGATGGTTTGTGGTGCAGAAGCACATGAACAGGAATGTATATGACATTCCATCGGTGCCAAGAGTGTTAGAATCAATTGATGGCTCATCAAGTGATGATGATGCATATCAAGAAACTAAGGAGTCATATGATTATGCACCATTGCAGTGCGATACATGTCCAGTGTCCACTCAACTGAATAGGAATGATATAGAACCTATTTCAATTGATGCACAAGAAGTGACAGGTTCAGCTGGTCAAAACGCAAGGCTGACTGACTTTATTGACGATGGCATTATATATTCTGGTTCAGGAGATTCTTCTGGTGATAAGGAATATTTAGATGAGGATGACCTTTCCACAGACGACGAGTCTCTATCAGCCTAGGCAACTGGCTAAAATCATTGAGGCACTTCTGCACTTTGAGTTTATCTCTCTTGTAATGTGTATATGGACAATATAAGGTATGAAGAAAACATGTGCGCTCCATTCAAACTAAGTTATTCAAATCCGGTTGGTTTTGAGTCGTTCATTTTGGTCAAGAAATTAACCATTTCATAATAAGTATATAACACTGCATTTACTTTCGAATGCCAACACTATGATCATAGCGGCAAATGATGTACATTACTTGCTTCGGTTTTTGGTATCAAAAGTTAATGAAAATTGCAATGTACAGTTTTGAACTTAAATGCAAAACTGAATGATAGCTGTAGTAGTCCTCATGTTGCCCCACATGAGGACTACTACATGATCTATCTTGTGCAAATGTAAATAAATGCTAAAGATCAGGGGCATATATAATTAGTTTAAATTAGCAATGCATTAATTTAGTGTATTAATTACTAGCTTGTGCATGCATGTGTCTGGCATGGTTAATTCAGGTTAACTTTCAAATTCCAAAGCACGGTAGCATTGATTACAGCCCTTCAACTTTCACATTTCCTTAATCTTTTAATCAATTTGTATATTTGACTTTATGTTATATAGCATTTTCTACGCTGTTTAATTTTTTTAACTAGCTCCAACTCCAACTCCTATTACTACATATGTATATATTGTACATGATTTTAATAATGACAATGTGGGTGCTTATAGTTTTTCTATGACCGGTAACCAGGTATTAACAAAGACACAGGCGGGAACTGTAAAAAGTTTGACTATTCCCAAACTCAGTTTGCAAGCCTGGTGGATCAACCCCGGAGGTAAATATGTTGACAATCAAGTACTTTTTGATAGTTGGTAATGCGGGCACTTATATTTAATGGTAGAATATGAATGATGGATTGCTATATACATGTATTAACCAAAATATAGTAATACTAATATCTGCAGTAGATATTAGTGGTATAACCAAGAGATATTAGTGTGCCTTTTCATTTAACGCCCAATCTATGCTTTATTAAATTAGTTGGAATCACTTCTAACTTAAATTGGGTTTATGTAAATAAATGCAGGTGACACGATGGAAGAAAGTACCCAGGAAGAGGGGCTGGACGACGTTTTCGAGGCCGTCGATTTGTACCATACTCATGTAGAGCACGCCGACCACGAGGAGTTCGTATCAGTTCATACCACAGCCCTTCACTGGTTGATGATAATGAGTCAGGCTCAGATGACTCAACTCAGCCTCCTAGTCATCCATGGGAGCCTCCATGTCCCACTCCGATGCTCCCCCCTGAGCGGAGTAGAGAACCCTCACCTGTACGAGAACCCCACCCTACGGGGCAAAATATTGTTTCGGTTGTGACCCCACCTAACGGAGACAATATCACGGCGGTTGTGACGTCACCCAATGGAGACAATATCGGTACGTTTGTCATTTCTGTTATATTTTTACTGCAAAACCCCCAAGCCATGTGTAAACAAGAAAAGATGCATTCTTATGATTGGTAGTTTCTTTTTGTTATCTTGTAATATAGCTACGACTGGAAACGCAATGCCTGCAACAAACCAGGCGCAGACAAAATGGAAACGTGGGCCAGCTAAGTGCATTGCGTTCGAGATGCTGAGAAAGCAAGGAAAAGTGTTTTTGAAAATTAATGACGGCGAAACGGCACTGTGCTGTTTGAACTCAGCCATGTTCACTGCACGGCTAACGCAAATTATAAAACAATATTGCGACATGAGCTATGCGAGATGGATAGATGTGCCACAGGAACAAAAGGACGAGTTGGTTGACCGTGTGAGGGTACAAGATGTGCCTTATTGTATTGACTTATTGGATTGGGCGTACAAACGAGAATGATGTTAATGTGATGTTGATCCATGTAGGGTGACTTCGTGTTGGACTGGGATCGGGAGAATCATAGGTTGACCGTCTTCAAGCAGCTGCGCAAGAGGTTCAATGCATTCCATCACCAATTACACAAAAAATATGAATCATACGGAAGCCACGAAGAAGCATTGGCTTCTGGTTGTTCAATGGTTGACTTGAACGTTTGGGTTACCTTATGTCAGAGGTGGGGAAGCGAGGATTTCAAGGTATGTATATTGGTTATTCAAAATTTTAAGCTAGAGGAATTTAATAAGGGAAAGTCTCATAGCTTGTTTATTATGTGGTTTGGGTAAGCTGACATTGGGTTTTAATGGCAGAAAATGTCAAGGAGAAATCGGGAGAATAGGAAGGCGTTAACTATCAACCACACAGCAGGTCGGAAATCCTTTGTTAGGATATTGGAGGAGAAGGTATGTAATTTCAACTGATTTCTGCCTAGTATGATGTAAGAACCCATTCATATCCAATAATCTTTCTATCACAACCCTATTGATACGTTCCCACTGGTCTACGAATTCTATATAACAAGGCAATTGTGCATTATTTAACATATGATATTGAATTGGTTGATGATGACCTCTAATATGGAATGAGAGAATTAGTTTGTGCGAATGAGGCATGGGAGTGGCATAGACCAGGCAATTAATATTTGAGCGGGGTTTTCTTGCATAATACTCAATTTCATTTGTGATTATAAAGTTAAGAAAAGTACTATGTCGAGTAATTTGTGCATTTTGGATAATATTGATGTGTTTGTGTGGTTGACCCCTCTTATGTGCATATTTGACCCGGATAATCAATGTTCCTAATGATTATATACCTGACAAAATTACACACTTGTAGCAGGCTGCAAATGCGGACTTGGTTGAGTTTTATAAGGAGACTCATTGGTCAAAGAAGACCGGTAAATTTGTCACCTCAGCAACTGAAGCAACCTATGTGAGTATGATATATAACTTAGGTTATATATTGCGATTAAAATGATGGTTTCCAACTTGGTATTTGAACAATAATAATGCATATGTCACTACACGACTTAACAATAATTAAATAAAATTTCCATGTGCAGAAGGAGATGGTTGGGAAGTTAGATAGACTCGAGCCTGAGCAACGCACAAATGAGGCAGCAGCAAGTGTATTTAGGGAGGTCCTTGGCTCTAGACCAGGGTATGCAAGGGGGTTAGGAGAGATGGTCATCCCAGAGTCAACAAGACAACGAGACATCCAGCATGAAAAAGAGTACCTTGCCTTGATTGAAAAACACAAGCAAGATGCAGACAATTACAAGAAAGATGCTGAGAATTATAGGAAAGATGCTGACAAGTACAAGACACAGCTTGATGCAATTCAGGATGAAGTAATGAAACTTCGTGAGTGGCAAAATGAAACTGATAAGATGATGAATGAATTTTTCCTCAATTTCCATACAAACACGGAGTCTCTCCAGTCTCGTGGAGAGACTCCATGAGTGTAGGAACAAAAAGGAGATGGTACTTTTTGAGTAGTTTGGGCACTTTTTGGTATTGGGAGATGGTGGGTGGCCAATATGTATATATATATATATATATATATAAAGGGGAAGGTTGTCTACTTTTGTATTGTGTCGGAGCCATTGGGCAGTTGAGGGATTTTTTGGGCTTGACATAATGAATAGTCATACAGTCAAAGTGTTGCTGTTGCATAAAGATGTGACTGGCGTGGGTAAAAAAGAATGTTCAGCACAATACACTGCAATTATGACAAGGATTTAAGTGGGTGCAGTAGATGTACATTTCTATGAAGTTAAGTAAGCGTTTGGTACCAACTCATAGCATTTTATTTTACACTGTTTGGGGTGATATTATAAGTAAGAATCTACAATATCACTTCAAGTGATGGTCATATATTATACCTTAATTGTTGTTTCAGATTCCAGCATTTAGAAGCTATTGTCTAGCTTATTACTGCTTAACTATCTTCACAACTAATTCATTAAGGCTAGCTTAGATGGATAAGTAAAGAAAGTGATCAATAATTCACACATTTTCTGGGTACAATGTGTTCTTATACATACTATGTTGTGGACCTTACTGCATTGTGTTTATTTTTTCAGTATATTTATAGTATAGAGATTGTGGCTAATGTATTAATGTATTTTGACTCTCAATAGGAAAGATGATGCAATTGGTTTGCAGCCAAGTCAATATTATTTTCCACCATATCTCTTGCGGGAGTGACTGGGGGCAGCATATCTATTGAGGTATGTCTATTGCAGCTGCTATTGCTTGTACATGCATTATTTTCAAGTTTAATTGACTTGCTAATTTTTTGTTTATTTTGGAGGAGTATTTTGGTTTCTCTTCAACTTTTATTTAAAACATAACCAAGAGGTAAAGCAACACTAGAATCTAAAATGTTATGGTCTCCACATCATTGTGTCAAAAACATTGATGTCTGCAACAAGGTATAGCATTTTTTTTAGAATACTTTTGGAAAATTATTGGATCATCTAGTTGAAGTGTATTATGCTGGTTTATAAATTGTATAAAACAATTATGGTGTTGTCTGAGTACTTGGAGCTTGTCCACAAGCAAAGCCTCCAACAACATGTTTATTTGATGAAATGGGGTACACCTGAAGTGGGTGTCATGTAGAAGAGAAGCTGGTCCGTGAAAGTAATGTCATGTTGCTGTTATGTGAAGTTGACAACTCTATGTTCTAAAGATATAGAACGCAATTCTTTATCATATGCATTATTTTTTAATTCTCATCATTTGGAAAATTAGTACTCCTGAGAAGATGTGGTGATATGGTGAACCATATCTTCAAAACAATTTGAAGATGAACCAGGAACTAAACTTTAGAGTAGTGAAAATGACCTTAAAAATAGCCTTAGATCTGTTTCATTATTTATGGGAATTCATTGAGATATGCAAATCTCTAAATTAGGTGAATTGGAATGAAGGAAGTATCGGTTTGGAATTTAAAAAAAAAAGGGAAGTATCAGTTTGGAAAGGAAGTGCCATCCGAAGTGCCATCCTTTCCAAACTGATGCAGCTTGGTTAGTTATAGCCAATTTGGTAAATAAACATGAAGCTTTTAGTAAGTAAGACATTGGAAGGGGAGGCTGATTTTGCATTTAACTCTGCATAGTAATTGAATACGTAGTAATAGTGTTTATTATTTTAAATACTGCAAAAGGGTACCTAACCAATCTACACATCTAAAGATATTAGCATCTGGGTATAGGTTTAACTAGGAGTCAGACTTTTCCTGGTTTCATCCAAGATTGGAGGTTGCATACCTCAATGTAATAAGTGGCCTGGAAACAAACCAAAACCAATTTCTCAAATTATATCTTCAAACCTATTGCAGATAGCCATATTGTCCTTCAGTATATTACACTCAAAGAGCCATTTTCAGATTATGTTTACACTCCAAGCTTCAATATTTTTCTGATAAACTGTTTTGGCATAGGCTCATTAAATCATTGTGGAACTATATATTGTATGTGCACTGCATATAGTTCACAATTTGACCCTGTTTTTATATGCTTGGAGTTGGAATTTGCTTTTCCAAACATTGTGTTTATACGGTGTGTTCAACTAAACGATAAATAAAAGAAAAATTAGAAGTGCTTGTATGAATAGCAGGAAATTTTGTTACCAGTCTGAAATCATCATACAGGACTCCTAAGCTACAATAGAAATGGCCAGAAGCTGCAATTTCCACAAGGCAATTTGTTTCTTCCTTGACTTTGAGGGGATTGGAGGTGGAGTATAAAACAGTGAGTTATGGGGTGAGGGAGCTTTGTTTCGAGTTGAGAGGCAATGCATTGGAGTTGGTGGGGAGGTTAATACGGGAATGAGGAACAAGAGTACTGACAGGTAAATTTGGCTGCTATAGCAATAATTGATGTAGTTGGACAGAGATTTAGGAGTTCATCGTGTGAAACTTCTCCTAAAGGCCAAAAGAGAGTAGATTTTAGGGGAAAAGTGAAATTCTTCTCAAGTACAATGCCACTGCATCATTAGAAGGTGTTATAATACAAGAAAAGAAGTGTTTTCTAGTTCTACATGACTGTCATATTTCAAATATGAAGGTTCTGGCCATCATAAGATTTTGATTCCCCTTGAATGAAGGCATAACTTTAACAATCTAAATGCTGGTTAGCAAAGTCCCATTTGGGTGCTTGTAGGTACATTAATACATGTGTTTATATATCATTGTTAGACCTTGAAAGTGAAGGGTAATTTGTGCTTTCAGATATTTATGGTGTTTAGAGTATTGGGTTTCTTTATGATGCAAAACTAGATGTTGGGTTTCATGAAACTTTAGGATGTGAGATATTTGTAGGCATTATTAGAGTTGATGATATAACAGTAGGTTTTTGTCATTGACAACACTCCTACACACAGTACATCCCTCAAGCAGTTGGTTCTTAGTTGGTTGTTGCAGTAAATTTTCTTGGACAATAGCTCATGATACTTGTACATTATATGATCTTGATACAATTGCTCAGTTACAGTCCATGTTTGGGCACAGGTAGCTGTTACTACTGCATTTCATTGGATGGTTCATCATGTATTTTGACTGGTGAGTGATGGCTTTGTAATTGTGATACCCTGCTACATATATTTTGCAGAATTTGGCTGAAGATACTCATAAAAGAATAATGTGTGGCCAACTATAGTAGTTTCTATCTGCTAGTAATACTGAGGTATGATGAAAAAATACAAAACTTGATTGATCAAGTTTTCTACAAGATAAGTTGATGAAGATAGGCATGATTTTTCAAATGTGAATGAAATAATTTTTACAATTCTCTGACATAGCAGGGATCTATTCATAAAAGGGAAAAAAACATCTACAATATTTTTAATTGTAAGGAATAAAAAGTTTAGAATGAAAATAAATGAAAATACTTGGTATTGCTTGGTAGAAATGAATTTGTTGCTGTCATATTTACATTCAAAGTACATGAATTGTAGAGAAATTTCTAAACTTTCCTAAATTTCTGATAAAAGATGTTTGTTTCTAGGTGAACAACAGGTACCTTTACTGATGTAGCATACAACACCTTCCAAGCTATACTAAAATTAAAAAGATCTTACACCAGCTGTTGCACACAAGCACTGCAACCCACGAGAAACAACAATATGACAACTTAGAATTTCATCTGAACCATCCAGCAATCACAGCTCACTTAGATTTCTGGTCATATATTATGATCTAAGAAATCTGCAACTACGATAGCCAAACATAAGATAATCCTACTTCAAATCATATATATAAATATATACACACTCAAACATATATATACTACAAACAAAGTTTGAAGATAAAACTTTTGTGACTACAAGGATGAGGTATAAAGCCCAGATTGGAAGTTGTATATTACCGTATAGAGATTTTACACAATTAAAAAGACAAAATAAGTAAATAAAAAATACTTGAATGCCTTGAAATATATAATAAGAAAAGGACTATTTTAATATGTTAGGATAGCGTTTAACAATATGGATCACCCTATCATTTAAAGTTTTGGATATAGCTAAAACGGCAAATACAATAAGTTACCAAGATCATATAATTATACTCATTCACCATGTTCTATATAAAATAAATATTCTATTGTATATGCTCTCTCTCTCTCTCTCTCATTTTCTCTCTCTCTGTAGATATCACTTGTCAAACCATAAGGTTTGTATTACTGAAATAAAAATATTATGCTAATTGCTGATATTGTCAGATTTGCAATTGTTAAACACTACACGCTGCAGTAAGTTACTTTCTATTCTCATAAACTCTCAAGCCAGAGTGCTGGTTCTTGCATGGTGTAGTCCTGGATTATTTAATGAGTATATTGACATTAAATGGACAGATTGGAGCTGGTGAAGATGTAATGCATGTTTTTTGTAGCTAGTCAGGAGTAGAATATGATAATATCCATGTACTAAATATTTTGTTTAGAAATCTAAGTGACTGCTGTAATCTTCCTTCACTGGGTTTGATGTTTCAACTGCGTTAGATGTGGCTGTATGCTAAGCAAGCAGAAAGAGTGGATAGTGAAGTAGATGTGACAAAATCTTGATTCTCCATGTGCATGTGATTACTAGTAGTGCTAGATTTACATAGCAATAGGCATGAAAGTAAATTTTTTAGTTCTCGATAAGGTGTATACATATATTTTACGAGTAAATATATGTAGAAGGATGTTTTAAGAGTGAATTTTTGAGACTTATGGATGTTTCATTATAACTGAAGTCTTTCTAACTACTAAAATAAAGGCATCATGAATGCTGCATATTAGCATTGTCATTTTCGTCGAGGTTGGCTTTTGGTAAAATATTATTAATTGCATGTCATTTTGCCACCAATTACAAATTGCATGACACGTGGGATAACATTCTTAAGATGTTGACTCTAGGCAAGGAAGCATTAAAAGGATTATGGCTTGTATTCATACTATCAAGTGTGAAGTTCGAAGAAGTCATTACTCTAGCTGATGATCTACGTGAAACTTGTTGAAACCATGGAGGGACTTGTGAGGAGCAATCAACAGGTACACATCACTTCTTTTTCAAAGAAGATGCAGGGTTTAATGAGGATATGTTAAGTAACTGTTGATTTATTGTCCCATATTTTTGTTTCATACTATTTCCAGCGAGCTTCAGGATAAATATGTGTTTGCGTATACCACAAATCAATATAAATAAGTATTTGCAATCACCTGACTAGTTATTTTATTTATCACTGCCAAGTTGGAGTTTGAGAGAGAAACGTTATCAAGAAAGCGAAAAAGAATTCCCCCACGCAAGTTACATGTGATGAAGTTATATCCAACCTACAATGCCCAGGTGCACTTGGTCTAGATAACATTTTTAAATACAAAAGAGTAAGACATTGTGCACTATATATTTAGTAGTTTGTAAGTTGTAGGTTCTTGGTTCCAATTGGTCCACCCCATTGTATAGCCCATAACTACATTAATGTGATTTCTCAACTGGGATAGATGAATGAATGTGTTTGATTTATTGCAATACAATGAAATTGAGCTTTTATCATTTGATCCACCAAAATTCATTAGTGCATATAAGGGAAGTTCCAAGATTTTCTATTATGTTTACTAAGTTATAAGTACTTTGCAATTGGGTTTTGGCTAGGTGTGGTTGTTTCATGTAGGTGAAAACGTATTGAATTAAAATTCATAAATTGGGTTTAAGGTATTCAAACAAAAGTAAAAAAAAAATTTCATTAGGGTATTTGGACTTAGAAAAAATGAAGTAATTTAAGTTAGTGAATTAAAATATAATTGGACATTATTATAACTTAGTGATTTAAATTATAATAATATAGTTGATTGTGTGAAAATAATAATAATACCCACGCCCTTAGCCGAAATGAGAAAAAAAAAATGGTATATGCTTTTTGCAGCGCTTTTTGATCGCTGCAAAATACCCCCCAAAGAGCTATGCCAAACATTGCAATTGGTGAAGGAGTTGATGCAATAGTACAACTGCAGCGTTATTTTAACGTTGCAAAACCTCTAAAGCAACCACTCAACCGTGCTGCAAATAGTCTTTAAAGCAACGGAAACGAAACTTTGTTGCTTTTGCTAAATTTTAATTGCAGCGCTTTCTGGGGCATTTGCAACAGCTTTTTTATGTTGCAAAAAAAATTTAAAGCAACGAAACCGGAAATTGTTGCTTTTGAATGTAAAACATTTGCAGCATTTTTGTATTTTCACAGCGTTATTTTATCACTGCAATAAGTAGCTAAAGCAGCGGTAGTTTTAAGCGTTGCTTTTGATCTAAGTCAATTGCAGCGCTTTGAAATCAATTGCAGCGTTTTAGAGCGTTGCAGAAAATAGTTTAAGCAACGGAAACAACACTATGCTGCTTTAAGGAGAAAGCTTTTGCAGTGTTTTTTACTGATATAGCAAGGATAAATATCGCTGCAATCACTACAGGATGGATTCGGACCATCCTTTTGCAGCGTGAATCTTTTGTATTTACAGCGCTGTAAAAACGCTGTAATTGATGGCAATTGTAGCGCTAGGTGAGTTTTGTTGCAATTGATCAAAAAAGAAAAATTAATACCGTCGATAGTGCAAGGAAGTTAGAAACTTTGCAATTGAACAATTACAGCGTTTTTAGGTAGTATTTGCAAGGATTTTCGGCGCTGCAAAAAGCCTTATTTCTTGTAGTGACCGAAATCGTTTCACTAAAAATGTACGTACGTGGCGTTCATGCTGCTCATCATCTTTCCTAGAGATAAACAGCAGGAACAAGTCGGCAGCGTTTGATCATAAAATAAATGAATGATTATATGCATGGCTGATTGATTTGACTATTGCCAGCTTGTTTAGTTATTATGTTTTTATCTTTTTAATGCTGGATGATGTATGCCTTCTATATATACTAAAAATGAGAAATGATTTTCCTAAAATTAAATAATTAAATTAAATTTACAAATTAACATTAACTATAATATTTAATTAGCCATAATAACTCAAATAAATTAAGACAATTCAGCCACAATATATAAAATCAGATCTTGATAATTTACTATATATGTAAATGCTTGTGGAAATAAAATCTTAAAAACACAACTTATATATATGTTTCATATAATTTCTTACAACAATGTTTCATGAAATAATATTCATCTATTATTATTTTTGTAATGTAATGTTTAGGATTTGTCTTCTTTATAAAAACTATCAAGTAATATTTTATAAGACCATCTTTTATTTTAGTATGTAAATTAGTAATTAATCAAGTTTCATATAAAATCAAGATATTCTCACGTCACATTAATATATAATGCTACAATTCACACCTTAAATAAATTTATTCTTGCTCCATGAAGTCTATGTACAAATAAGACCTCTAAACTATTTTTCAAATAGATCATAAACCTTAGATAGATTTTCTTATATTTTCACTTTAGATTTCATAATAAGAAGCCTAATATTGTATAATGAAGATTTTTGAAATCCATATTAATAAGTTTAATATATCTTCTAAGCTTATTTTTAATTTAATTTGATAGGGCTGCATCCTTGAAAAAACATATATATATATATATATATATATATATAAATTATAAAAAGTTATAGGACTATAGGAATAATTGTAGTCATAGAATACGCATCACGCTCAAGTGCTACGTATGCACACTTTTTTAAAAAAGTAAGTAAATATAACTCACACTTTTTAAAAAAAAGTACAAAACACTTGCACAATTTATAATTGTATTTAGTATTACTCATAGTTAGGGTTGTTCATCGACCCGACCCAACCCAAAAGTGAACAATACCGACCCAACCCGAATGCAAGACAATTCAGATTAACCGATTTTGTTGCTTACCTGTTTACCCGTACAGAAAAGATTTTCGGAAAACGGGTATTCCGACTCAATCCGAACTACTTCTTTTCCCTTTTAATAATAATACTAATAATAACATCATAGTGTCCTTTCACAAACTGAGTTTTCCTTCTTCTCTCTCTCTCTCAACCCCACCTCATCCTTCCGTTCACAAATCTCTCTCTCTTCATCGATGAAATCACCTAGGGAAGCACTGAAGCACATCATCGTATTCGTCTACATCTTCATACTCGAGCATTGGAACTCTACTAAAGTCTAAACCCAGTGACCCACAACTTCCTCGACTTCATCGATGGAATCACTTAATTGGGGGCAGCACCGAAGCACAGCATCTTGGGTTTTTGGGAATTTTATTTTTCGTTTGCGTTGGACGCGGCCAGGGGACTTGATTTTAGTTTTCCTTTCTGCGAACATGAGTTTTTTTTTTCATTTTTTAGCTTAGTTTTATTTTTCTGTTTCCTTTTCTTCTGCGCAGCTTCTTTTTTGTTTTTATTTCCTGGGTTTTTACTTTTTGGTTTTGTAACACCCCGATCCCGTAAAATATAGATGTTGTTAACATACATGACATAATATCCGGTAAAGAGATTCATATCTTGAAATACTGCATTTATTGAAAATATTAATTAAACTGAACATAACTGTTTAGTTGAAAACTTAAAACTGAAAATGTAAAATAAAAACATAAACTAACCCTATGTGTAACTTTTTATCATAAAAACATAAAAGAACTAAGGCCTTGCACTAGGTCTACTCCTGGTCCTCCAGCTTTACGTTCTTACAACCATCATTTGTGACATTTAAATATAGAAGAGAACAAAGAAACAAACAAATAAACAAAAAAATGAGTCAAATACTCAGTAAATAGTATATCATACCGTAAAATATAACTTAACAAGACTTAATTTTTGAAAGACTCTTCAAACAAACATTTATCATTCACAGATTCTCATAGCATGTCTATTCATCATCAACATGAGCGGAAACATACATAATCATGGCGAACATATAAATGTAAATGCATAATGTAC
Organism: Carya cathayensis; assembly: GCA_011037825.1. NCBI lineage: Eukaryota > Viridiplantae > Streptophyta > Magnoliopsida > Fagales > Juglandaceae > Carya > Carya cathayensis. The sequence continues at coordinate 632,244 of QGSO01000176.1, forward strand.
TTATTTATCTTGTCTTTCACTTATTATATGGTGTGCCACGCTTGAGTCCATGGCACCTCATAACTTGTCATTACATGGAGTGAAATACGCTTGAGTCCATGTTTCACTTTATATAAGATGAACTACGCTTAAGTCCGTGGCACCGCATAACATAACTTGTAGTGAACACGCTTAAGTCCGTGTCACCCTTAACATAACTTGTGATGAACACGATTAGGTCTGTGTCATCCTTAACATATCTTGTGATGAACACGCTTGGTCTACGTCATCCTTAACATATCTTGTGATGAACACGCTTAGGTCCGCGTCATTCTTAACATATCTTGTGATGAACACGCTTAGATCCGCGTCATCCTTAATATAACTTGTGATGAACACGTTTAGGTTCGTGTCATCCTTAACGTAATTTGAAGTGAAACACGCTTAGGTCTGTGTTTCACTTAACATATGGTGGACCACGCTTAGGTCCGTGGTACCGTCTTAACATAGCTGGTGGTGAACACGCTTAGGTCCATGTCACTCTTAAATATCTTATCTTTCTTAATGCATGAGATATTATTTAATATCATTAACTTTTCTAACATGGCGTATATTTGTAAATGGTATAGCGTAACATGGCATATCCTTACACATGGCATGGCATAACATGGCATATTCTTATACATGGCATAATATGATTTAAACATAAACATTCCATGGCATACATGATCTGAGATCTATATGAACTTTACATAACATGCTTGATCTAAATGACATTACATAGCATATATGATTTAATCACTACATGAACATGGCATACATGAGCATGGCATACATAACCTAGCTACTTTATTACATGACATACTTGACTTAATGAACATCTCATGGCTTCGATATGATTTTAGAATTATTTACTCCATCAACCAAGAATCCATTTATACAAGCATGATGTCATAATTCATCAAAGATCATGAAGGGAATCTAACCTTGACTTAGCTCGTAGCGAAGTGTAGACAAACATCATATTATCATATACCATTAGAGAATTTACAGTACACATGCAATTATATGATCATACTAATTACCTCTTAGCGTTGTTTCTACAATCTCACTTCGTAGCTCGTAATCTATATGAGGCACTAGACGTTACTAAACTTTTCTAGAAACGTGTCGTAGCATTCTAAATACTTAAAAAAAATGATACCAAAAGGATAATTCAATAAATATTCAATTATAAACAGATTACATATAATAATATAATTCCAAAACTCATATCATAATACTTAATATTATGTGTAAAAAATATCTTACTAATTTTATAAAAAATTAGTTAAAGGTCAATTGGAATATTAACTAAGATAATAATCTGAAACAATATAAAAGAATACTTTAAAATATGCTTAAAAGCCCTTAAATATTTTCTATACAAAAAATGAGTCTAAGACTAATATATCTATTTAAGTAAAACTTTGGTCTGATTTAAATTTCAGCTCAGCCCTAATTACAGAAAAAAAAAATCTATTTAAAGTTACTAGAACAGTTTCTGTAAATACAACCAACCCATTAAAATAATCAAGCCCACAAGAAATCAACTCACTTAACTATTAAGATAAAATTCTAAAATATACTAGAATCAAGCCCAATTTAAAACAAACCCAACCCAAGTTTAAAATTAACTCCAGCCATACAGCAAAGCCCATGTAACTAAAAACACATTTAAAGCCCATTAAGTCATATACCCCTAAAAAGCTGGAAGTATAATTGGCTTTTTGGAAACTCAACAGCAAAGTTTTATGGGCACAAATGGAATTTCACCATCAATGAGATCTAAAGATTTCTTATTGCAGTTTAAGAGATAAGGTTTGGTGATACACGACAAAACTCATGGGGTATTTTTGGAATTAACTCAAAATAACATGGATATTTTGGGAAAAAAAGGGAAATAAACCATAAAAGAAGACCCCATGTTTTAGTTTGACTCACTAGAAAAATTAAGCCCGACGCCCACTTCCTTAAACGCATAATTTATTTCTAGAACTCCAAAGGCTGGAAAAACAGATGAGAGTAAAAGACAGCATGTGATATCAGTGAGAGTACAGCAGATGAAAAAGTAATGGTGTGAGGAAAACTCACTGTCAACGGGCTCTGTGGTGGATTCCGGTGAAGTGGCGGCTGTTTGGTTGCAGGAGGTGGGTTTTTGGCTTGTAGAGGCTGCTACGATGTTTATGAATTTAAGGTTTCTTGTGTTTAATTCTAAGGGTGTTGTGTTTTTTTATAGATGAGGGAGATGGAGATAAAGTTTGGAGTTGGGAGTTTGAATTCAACTAAACTTTGGAGAACTATTCCCATGTGGAAAGAGAAAAAAACTGAAAGGATAAGAGTTTGAAGTGTTTGAATAAATAGTTTTCTGATTAAGAAAAATAAATAGAGAATAAAAATAGATTTATAGTTATCAAGATGAATCCTATCCAAAACCAAATTACTACCTCAAAACATATCTAATAAAAATAATAATAATAAGAATAAAAACACTGTGGGTCTGGGTGTTACAGGTTTCTTCGGGCATGATTTTCTTCTTCGTTTATGCTAGGTTTTATTTTCTATTTTTGGAGCAGCTTTATTCATTTCCTTTAACATTTTTCAGTTTTTTATATCTCTGGGGCTGCAGCTTCGTCAGCTGGAAGTCTCTGATACGAGGAAAACCTCAGATCCTAAGTCTCAAAGGTACAAATGTTCGGAAAGTTAAATGGTAGAGGTGCTTCTGCCTTTTTCTTCTTAATTATAAGTGATTGTTTTTTTTGGTCAGCTTTTATTTATATATTTATTTTGGGTATCTTTGTTTGCTTTGAAAATGGTGGTAGGTTCAGTGTTTATCTTCTTTTAGGATTAAACAAAGCTGGCTTGCCTTCTGGGATTAAACAAAGCTGGCTTGTCTTATCACGCTTGGAAAGTTGCAGTTCCAGTTTTGTTTTCTAGTGCCTGGATATTGAATCTTACTTTCTTTTTAGGTTTTTAACTTCTTGATTGAAGCAATCACATATATATATATATATCTCGTGTATGGCGCAATAGTATTGAAGTTTGAGGAAGGTTCGTGTTTCAATGATTTTAACTGAAAGCTTTTTTAGTGGCAATGGCGGGAGGATCGAACTTCTTGTCGGAAGAGCTGGCGAGGCTAGTAGACGACTCCGGTATGGTCATGCTCATTATGGTCGGGTATCGAGTAATTACCCAATTTCGAACCATTTTTAATGGAAGTGGAATGTAGCAACCGATTTTATTTCGGCCCAATTAATTATGGTCGAGTCGGATTTAAAAAACGGGTCAGGCCGAAACTGCAGCTTAAATGTACAGCCCTAGTCATAGCCACCCTAGCTAACGCCGGCCAAGGTGGTCCAATCCATCTCAAATAAACAAACCTTCGACAAGGAGTGGTTGCCAATATCGGGTGGCAATTTTTAAAACTAATAACTCCCTAAACTACAAATTTTGATTATATGGTTCGTGCTTCCAAGTTTTTCATAGGATACGTTTGGTTCACAACATGCCTATAATATTATCGAAATCCACATTCATTTTTTTTAAGTGTGTGATTGGAATTGAAATGAATTTCTTAAAATATCCAAATCCCAATTCTCTAGCTTTTTATTTTTTCCAAAAAACCACCAATAAAGACATGATGGTCGATCAGGCTTGCTATTGTAAAAGCGACTATTTGAAATAATAGAAAAATAGTTTGAATTTTATTTAAATAAAATATAAAAATTAAATTAAATATTATAAAATTATTTAAATATAAAATTTTAATATTACAAAGTCAATCCAATGAACAAAATGGCCACCACCTGGGTGGTCTCCCATATATGCGATAGGTGATCATCCACCCGAGTCATGAGTCTTTCTGGGTGGCTAACCACCAAAATTTTAAAATGTAACTAAATAAAGAATTAATTAATTAATATCTATTGACAGTTGATTATGCATTTTTCAACGATGGTGGCTTAGACGTGGATACGATGCTCGAACGCTCATTTCTTAGATAAATCATAAATAAAATATATAAAATGAAAATAAATCTAGACATAGAAATATTTTATGTAATTTGGCATAAAAAGTACTTATTTCTATAAGTATTACGTTTAGTGGTTTTACACTATTTAATAACCTCCTATAACTCTTTATACAATAGAGACAATATTAAGGTAATTGAAGGGAGGTTGAAGAAGAATCCCTTAAAATCCCGGAAAGGTGCATGCAGCCAAATAATCTTCTTAATTTGTAGAGATTCTCTCTTTTTATAGATGTTCATTTCTTGTCTTTGTCTCTTTCTTTTAATCTTGACAGTAGGCTTCAATGGATTGGACCCAATTCACCAACTTATTTTGTCAATTAAACACATCTATCTACAGTGTTTATTTATGAGTCCCGCTATTTTGCCGCCTGCATCTTAGTCTAAAATCATCTTATTATTTTTTTTTTCAATTTTTATTCATATTTTTTTTATCATTTTTAAACATTTTTTTGAAAATATAAAAAAATACCAATACACTAAAAATTATTTTCTCAATCATTAAGTAAAAAATAAATTTTTTTTTTTTTTTGGTTGAGCAATCAAATGGAGCAGTCAAATAGGATCGAGCGGCACTGTAGCTTTATTCTTTTTTGATATATTGGGAGGGGGTCGAACCCAAGACCTCTATTTTAAAGACCGGACGTTATGCCATAAGTCACGTTAATCAGCAAGAAAATAGACTTGTTGATTCCACATTTCTCATATCTTCTATTTAAAAACACGTGAAATTGATCAAACATGTCCAATTCATTAAGCAACTTAAACAATGGGGATTCTCAACAACTATGCGACCTTTAACCACAAGATTCGGAAAATTTTGAAATTCAACTCCAGCTAAAAAGCTTGAAAGAAATACTTTAATAAAATTATATATTAAAAACATATTATATATTACTATATTTTTATCTTTATTTTTAATATTAAATAATTTATTGTTTTTTTTATTATTTGTTTAACAATATTTGTTCCCAAATTTAACTTCCTCTATTAATGTATATTAGGTTGCAAAGAAAGAGAAATGGTATTTGCTGGATCTTAATTAGGTGTAAAAGTCCCGCCCACTCTCTTTAAAAAAAAAGTAAATAAATATGAAATTGTGTGCAAAACTTATACAATCTAAAACTGTATTTAAGATTACTCACATCGAAAACGTTTTAAATAAAATAACTGATTTGACCAATCACATCAGTAAAATACACAGACACTAGGCCAAAGTATCTATATGTATATTTTCGCATTAATTATCATATGCGCCTTTACGTTTAATGAAAGTAAATGATTAATGCCCAGTTTTTAGCTGCAATATATAAGGCCATAGGCCAACTTCGCTTTGAAAAACTTAACTAGTATTAATTGTCAACTAAATTGATCAAATATGCGGCCGCATTCCTCTTGTAATGCTGGAGTACTTTGGGATTTGCCAATATTGGTGGCAAACTGTGACAAACTACGGTAGTATCCTGCATTAAAAGGCCTGGTTTGGTTATTAAATGCATCATCGGTTTATTACATCTCATATAATTATTACAAGAGTAATATTACATATAATCATAGATTATGCAAACGTCATGCAATCGCTTTGAAAAAAAGTGGGGTCTACGATTAAAAAGTTAATTTTTTTTCATGTAGGTCCTGTATTAATTCACTTTTTTCAAAGAGACTGCACAATGTTTACACAATCACGACTGCAAATATTATTTCTCTTATTACAATTCTTTCAAACTCTCACACAAAATATACTAAACAATTCAATATTTCCAAATCTCAAAACAAAAATAATATTAACAAAATAAAATTTTAATAGTATTTTATTTAACTTTTAACTTTAATCTTATTTCATCTCATCTCGCTTTAGGCTAATTTTCCTTAACATTCATATTTCTTGTTTGGTAACTTCAAGTGGTGGCTTAGTGGTCTCCGAGTGAACTATACAAACTGGATGTCATGAACATGGCCACCTTTAATTTTACAAACAAATGGTACAATATTTAGGTTATTTAACCAGCATTAATTATCCTAATCTACAGCCCCCACTCCTAACCATAACACTCTAATTGATTATTCCTAACTTAATCTGGTGCATCTATCACCAAAGACATTTAGGGACTTGTGCAGAGCTTTCCGATATGCAATATTCGACATGTCAACAGAATGTGCAATGAAGCTGCTCATAAGTTTGCTAGATATGTTTAAAATGTGGATGATATCAATGTATAGTGGAATCCATCCCAGATTTTATTCAGTTAAAAAAAAAAAAAAAAAAAATTGGTGTAGGCTGCAAACCCAAGAGTCCTACAAAATCTTGAAGTGCTGAACACTATCACATGACTACCAAATCCTAAAGAGCAAGGGAGGACAAACATGCATCCTTGGCATTCCTCAAAAACCAAATAAGATAAAATGATGCATCAAAAGTTATAATCCTCCAAGGAGAGTAAAGTTGAGAGATGGAAAGCTAGGACCACCTTTAAGGTTCTGAATATGTAATATAAAAATGGGTAGTGCTACGCCGCCCTCTCAATTTGTTCACTAGGTGTGCCCCTAGTGCAAATTATACTTTTTTTAGAGTTTTTTATTTCAAACATTTTTAAACATATTTAAATATTTAAAAAATAAATAAATAAAATATATCGATACATTAATAGTCACTTCTTTAATCATTAAGTAAAAATAAAAATAAAATTAAATGCATGAGCAGTCAAAATGAAAGGATAAAATAAAGGAGCATATATACTAGCATTATTCTATAAAATTAAATATAGCACAAATAAAAATTGCCACTCATGGACAACATGCCCCTTAGTCTATATAAGCCCCCCAACAAATTGTCAAACACTTCAATATCTGTGGTAATTAGTTGTCAAAGTTGCCAAAGGAAAAGTGCATATGATGACTCTCTACCTAACTAAATTTATAAGCATACTACAGCATTTATGGTTGGTACCAATATTTAACCCTATTTAAATAACTTCTAAATAAAATTTCAATAATTATATATAAGTAAGATTCTGGCCCAATAATCATTAAACGTTAACTAACAAGTAAAATTGAAGCAAGCTTCAAAAAAAAAAAAAAAATCCCATATTCAAAAGCAAAATAATGTTGATCATCTTGAGTTTCACACTTGTTGTGATGTATATTTTAAATGATTAGCACATAAAATTACATAAAACTTCATATCATTAAGGGTGATTCAAGATAATAATAAATAAGATGATTAGTTTAACAAAAATAATATTATTTATAAATAAATAACTATTTAAAATGATATATATATTTCTTCAAGAAATGTTTTTATTCTTCAGGTTGCGTTTGGATGTTGAGATGCGTTGGATTAAGTTGTAAATATTAGTATTATATGGATCCCATTAAGATGTGTTTAACTTTTTTAAGTTGAAATGTATAAAGTAGATTCAGATGAGTTTAAACTTTTTTATTTTAAATTGAAAAATTATTGAGTCCAATCAATGATTGGTTTGTTGGTGTCATCTTCTAAACACAGCTAAATGGTTATTGTTCAAATGTTTGATATATGAAATCACTTAAAATACATTGCATTAGCCAAGAGACTTATGACCTGATAGCATATGACCCAATTTCGAAACCCCTCGCCTCTTGTATAAAAAAAAAAATACGTTACATTAATAACTATGATTAAAAAGATTAATGCTACTCAAAAGTGACAAGATTAAAAAGAGTAATACTATATACAGTCACTTTTGTGTACTTCCTATGTACTCCATTAATATGATTAGTTGGATTAATTTTTTTAAAAACTCACCTAATTATATCAGTAGAATACATAAAAGAGTATATAAAAATAACTGTACATATAATTTATATAACTATATGCGCGCGCACATATATATATATATATATATATATATATATATATAAACTTAAAAAATAAATAAAGCTTATAAATAAAATTTCTGAATCCCAACAAACTCAAATTTACATAACAGTTTGGAACGACAAAATGATGATATCATGATCCAATAAACCCTTTTTCAGTTACAGATAATACTGACGATAACAAAGCTGTTTATTAGATCATCTTGACATCAGCTGTCATCTTTCTTCCCATTTTTAACAGAAGCCCACTTCTCAATTCACTTTACTACCTATAAAAGAAAAATTCCAAAAAACAAAAAACACAAGCGAAAAAGAAAGAAAGAAAGAGAACAAAGAACGTAAAATCCAAATGTAAAACCAAATACCAAAGACCAAACCCAACTGTCTCTCTTCTCCCTGATCATTGTTCTCCAAAACCCTATTTCAGTCTCTACATTCCTTTTCTTTTTCTGGGCATTTTTTCCTTAATTCTTCTCCCTATCCGGGTCTTTATTTTTTCTTCTTCTTCTCTCGCTGATTAGTCTAAAACCCAATCGGGCTCCCGCAGTCCTAAATCCTATTAGTCTAAAGCCACAATTTTTTTCCTATTAGAGGGCAGCTGAATAAAAATACGAGAAAACACAAAAGGCTGTTTAATTTGGTAATTTATTTTAATTTCTCCTTGTGTATATTCTATATTATTGTGGGATTTTTCCTTTTTCGCTTCTTTTTTTCCCTTTTTTTGGGTGGTGTGATTCTATGGCTGCTGTGGCTGAGGTTCCCGGTGAGGTGGCGGCTGCCAAGAACTTGGATTCCAAACCCAATTCGGAATCCGAACTAAATGTGCAGAAGCTCGTTGAAATGTTCACAAAGTTGAATCCTTTGGCGAAGGAATTCTTTCCCTCTTCTTACTCTAATAATCAGAACAATGGTCAATTGTCGCCCAACTATTTTCCGGCCGCCGATAAGTTGCCAGGAAACGATAATTATCCGAACAATCGAAGGGTAATGATGACCCTCACTTGATCTCCTATTTTCTTTATATAATGATCGTTGTTTTTCAATTCATATCTTAGAATATGAATGGTGGGTTTGGCCTGATTTTTTCATTTATTAGGTTTGGAGCAAAATGGGTTTCGTTGGTTTTGCTTATTTACTCTAGTTGTTTTAATTGAATTGAGTACTGTCTGAATTGGTCGATTTAAGGGGTTTTGGTCATTCAAAATTTTATTATTGTTAAAATATTACCGTGATTGATTTCAGTATGAAAATTAGAGTGCATAATTAATATCAGTAGATATGGTTTGAGCATTGATACCATTGTGTCCATTTTATTTGATTCGTTCCTTTTGGGACCCTGCAAAACTGGAATGATTTCCTATTCTTTGTGTTTAATATTTTGAGTTGAGGTGGAATTCTCGGTTTCAATTGATTGGCTGAATTTTGTCTTGGAACTTGTTTGAATAAGTATTAAGTAGGGTTTTTAGATTGGCTCTGTAATTTTTATGATTGAGTGGTGTCTGAATATTTGTCTTTTCCTCAAATAAAACTATTTCTATATTATCTATGGGCTGAATTATTATTTTTCTTTTGTGCTTTGATAGTAAGTAATTCATTTTTTTTATTATTTTAAAAGTATAGGAAGTGATTAGGCATGATTAGATAAATGATAAAGCTTCCCCGTTAGAAATAAAAGGATGAAAATGTAGAGACAAGGCTTTTAGAGAACTTTCCAGCAATAAGAATTGACATTTTACCCTCTTTTACCCATTATATTTCTTCACTATTTGCTGAAACTTCAAATTTGTAACTTCCAGAGGAGAAACAACTACAACCAGGGGAGGAGAAGGTTGAACGGACGATCTTTTAAAGCTCAACGAGAGGATAGTATTAGACGAACAGTTTATGTTTCTGATATCGACCAGCATGTGAGTGAAAATTATGGGAGTTTCTAATCTTGTTGCTTGAGTTTATAAAGATTAGGTCTTTGTTTTCTTCAATTTTAGGCCCCGTTTGGTTTCAAAGATGGTCTCAACCCATCTCATCTCATCTCAACATCCAAACACCATTCAAACACAAACACTTTTCATTTTCAAATTGTTCATCTAATCATTAACTAGTGATACAAGTTTCCCAAACTTCCAAACAAAACACAAAAACAATTCAACTTAATCCCAAAACAAAAATTATATTAAAAAATTATATTCTAACAATATTTTTTAACTTTATAATATTTTATTCAACTTTTTCTCTCTCCTTTCCCAAAACTCCATAAAAGATCTTAACTCAAACCATTTCACTACTAAACTATCTCATTGCCATTCACATATTTCTCAACTCATCTCATTTCATCTGTGTAACCAAATGAGGCCTTAATGTAATAGTTTTAATGAATCCATCTCTCTTATTAATTCAGGTCACTGAAGAGCGGCTTGCTGCCTTATTTAGTAGTTGTGGCCAAGTAAGTTTCAGTGCTCACTTGAATATGCATTGATCGGTTGATTTTGGCCATATGTGGAAAGTAGTTATTTCATTATGTTTAAGACATCTAACCTTGGTGTTTCATCTAAATTCTTTGATAGTATGTTACTTCATTTAGATCATTCTTTTCTGTTGATTAGTTTCATCTTTAAATGTTGTGAACATATTCAGCTACTATATTTAATTTTCTTGAGGGTGCTGCTTCTTTGAATGATGTGAAAAACTCTCTCATTGTGATGTGAACCCCAATCGATTTCATCTTGATACTTCCCAATGGAAAAAGTAACTAACACTTGTCTATCCACCCTAACCTCCCCACAATCATTCAACCACTGTAACTTGTATGGTCGAGAATGTTTCAAGGTAGGTAAATTCAATTTTTCAACTAAAGTAGTGCTAGCAACATTAGTACAACTCCCCCCATCAATGATCATACTACATACCTTGTTATTGATGTGGCATCTAGTATGAAAAATGTTCTCCCTCTGTTGCTCTGCATCATCCATCTTAATTTGTGTGTTGAGAGCACGCCTGGCAACAAGGGACTCACCTGTTACGGGGTATTCTACTCCATCATCATCACTAGCATCCTCCAACTCGGGTATCTCATCACTATCATCCTACTTGCAGTCATCACCTCCCCATTGTCACGCATAATCATCACATGTTTGTTTGGACATTGAGAAGCGATGTGGGACTTAAATGAACATATTGAGCATTTGAAATATGTGTTTAATGTGTTGAGATGTGAAAAGTTGTATGCTAATTTCAAGAAATGTACTTTTTGCATGGAGAAAGTTGTTTTTCTTGGATATGTTGTTAGTACAAAGGGTATTGAAGTGGATGAAGAGAAAGTCAAGGCCATTAGGGAGTGGCCAACGCCAAAGAGCGTCACTGAGGTAAGAAGCTTTCATGGTCTAGCTAGCTTCCATCACATTGTCTTTGCTGCATGCCCATAAACGCACCTTGATCCATTGGCAGCCCAACACAATTAACATTATTAGTACACCAACTTCTAATAATTCTTGTGGCATAGCCATTACAAGAGCCATTTGCTGGTGTGGTACCTAGGCATGCAACACTGGTATATGTAGGAGAACACCTAGTTAAGAAAAAAATGTGAACAAGAATTCAGAAAATGTACTACAGAAGCAAAGCTAACAATGATGTGGACAGATGACTATTCATACAATGACTTGAGCACGAATGTTTTTAGTTCTGGAAACATTCTCTTGCGCTCTTCAAAATTGTGGGTGTTGTGTTCATTCCAGCTACTCCATATTAAACACGACAGAGCCATCCTCCATACATCTACCCTCAAATTGCGTCCCGGTTTACCTTCCAAGCCGCCATTAACTCCAGCACTTGTTGGGCAATCTCCCTCTCAATACCTACAAGGTGAAAAATCGATACCCACAAGGCTCTAGCCATGTGGAATCTGGCGGTGCGTTGTAACTGGAGTTGAAATATTCAGCACATCATGTAGCAGGGTTTTGCAACTGTCACGAAGTGTCTGTATCCTAACATGTCTACTTGGTCATGCCCTTAATTATATTTTTTGAAGTATGTAGTGGATGTGTTAGAAGAAGAATATATGAAGTAGAGTCAATTGAAGATGAATAATAAAGTTTTTGCTTGAAAAGTAAATAATCTAGTTGTGATCATCATTAGAAATGATTCATGATTTACTTACAGATGAATACAGTTCTCCATGACCTTTTTGGGAGCAATAATGATTCTTGGGTTACTTACAGAATGGAAATACATGTGGCAATGTAATTACGTTTTTGTTAGGACTATAATGTGTTATGATTTAACATTATTGTGAAGTTTGAGTAGTGTATCATGCAAGAAATGACTTGCTATAGAAGCACTTGTAGGGATTTTGTAATTAATAAGCTGTGAAATCATATCATTTCACTGCTTAGATTAAGAATCAGCCATGTTAAGGAGAACTGCAATTACCGTGATCACTCAAATGATACAGGGCACTCAAACAAATTGAACCATATTGGATGATATGGTGACATAAAATTAGATGTTCTTTTTTTTCCCCCCCTCTGTATTTGTTTTTATACCTTGATATGTGAAATTAGATAACATGGTTCATTTATTTTCATTGTTGTTGTACATGTCTTTAGTCAATGGGATCTAGCCATCGACCCTTGAGCCGATAATCTAAGTCATCAAACCATGCTGAATCAATGGCTGTCATTCGGTTTTGGTTTGGCTAGTCAGCTGGGTCAGGGTTTTTGCCTTCCTCTTTCTCACCTGAGAGACCCCTTTTGGATTATATTGAAGGTTGTATTTGGTGATGGAAATGGGAGATTCATTGACAGCACAATACGCCAGGACACAATGGAGATTGGTCAAGGCCTAGTTTGCATGGATATGGTCCTCTCCACATGCCAAATCTGTATTTAGACCCACAGGCTTCCTAGATAAACCACAATAAATTCATTACAAATGCATAAAGCCATAAGATAAAAACTATATAAAAAAAAAACCCGTAACCACCACTCCATCCACAAGTCACAACTTAACTACCACAGATATAGAAAACCACCTTTGCATTCAACTTATATCATGAAAAATTTCTCAAGTTTGAACTTACGAAAGCCCTCACATTCCATTCATTACTGAAAACCGAGGAGTGCTGGGTAGGTGGCTCATGGGTGTGCGTTAGGGTTGGCACATTGTGGGGGTAGTTTATGAGTTAAAAGTGAGAGGGAGGATGGGGATTTGTTGTGATTTGGGTTAGGGTCAGTTACTCATTGCATGGTCGCAGAAAGGAGGACAATTTGATGTTGGTTAGGCCTTTGGTCTGGTTGTGGGAAATAAAAATGCAGAAGAGAGAATAAAAATACAGGGGGTGCGAGGCCACTGAGGGTCATATTTATTACACCATTTCTAACCCCCATTGATATTTCATTCCTGAAACCCACACCGAGACATTGCTCACTGGCGACCAACCGACGTTAGTTGATACACTTACGAGTTGGATGGGTTGGGGTGGTAGTTTACTCTCACCTAATCTATAGTTCTCCACCATTATCACATCACATCTTCTTTGATGATTACCTCATTATTTGCCAATTTATTCTTTTCTGGTGAAATTCCAATAAAGTATCATTATTTTTTTAGATAGGTAATCAAAAATTTTAATGATAAGCCACAATAAACATAGCCCAAGTACACGGGATGTATACAAGAGAAAACACTTAAGAGTAAGAAATAGAAGTAGATGCAAGGAATTCATGGGAACTTAGTTCATTCAAATCTATAGCTATTGCCCGAAGGACAAAGTATTGAAGAAGAGGCGTTTACATTCATCCATTGCCTGCTCATGATCTGCAAAATTTATATCATTCCTTTCCCTTGAAATAACTATAAGCATATGGGAGTCATCTTCACATTGCTACAATTTGTGGAATGCCATATTTTTGTTTTTTTATTTTATTGTGGACTGCCATATAAACCTCTCTAACTTGCAAAAAGGTCAATACCGATCCATCATAATGATCCCACGCTTCCTTAGGTGTCCGTGGTTAGGATCTTCCCTAGTTAAGCTGCCCATGCAAAGAAAGCTGCTTTTAGTAGCACCTTACTCCGCCAAATACTTCTTCAAGGAGAGGTGCTGTCTTGAGTAGTGGGGATCTCATAGTTGAACATACAGTGAAGTCCCCCTTCTATAAGAGGGTTTCCAAAGAATCTTTTCTGTACTTAAGCACATAATCCAGTGGAGTACAAAAAATTGAAGAATTATGGGAGAGCACCAACCTCCCATTAATGATCAACTCTAAGGAAACTAACATTCTACTATGGACAGCCACTGAAGAAAATAAATTAGCCACTAAAGCCTCGTGCACATGTGGAATCCATTAGACTGTTGGGAAATGTTCCTTGAGGCCCCTATCGTCACACCATTAGTCATGCCAAGATTTAACCTAAAGCCATCACCCACCTCAAGTCTAGAGAATATCCCACGTCCTTTTTATTACTTTTCCACAGCCCCCACTTAAAGTATTAGTATTTGAAGATCTTTTATGTATTTCTTCTTTTTCATGGTTTATCGCCTGGAAGTGTTTGTGATAATGGATGCTCCAAATTACCCTTTATGGAGACACTAGACTTATTTCCTGCGTTCTATGATTTTTTGTTGGTTCTTAAAGTCTGGTCTGGACATGCTCATTATAAGGATGAAAGTACTGGCTAAAAATCAGCAGGATAATGGATGCTCCAAATTACCCATAACTTCTGAATCAATGAAATATAGCTCATGTGTGTTTCTTACTAAAAGAGAAGAAGAAACCATTAACCCTCTCTTATCTGAAATTTCTAGATTGCAGAATTCTCTGGATGGCTTTTTAATGTCTTCCTGTGGTTTGGCTTAGTCTTGGTAAAAGGCTTCGCTTTTACGAACTACACTTCAAATCATTACTCATATATTACATACGAATGTTTTTTTAATTTTTCCAGGTCACTGATAATATCAAGTATATGAGATTTTTACTTCATTTCTTTATCTCATTCTTCTTTTGTTCCCTTTATTGTCAAAAGTTTTTAATTTTGAAGTTTCTGTTAACTATTCCTCCTACCTTTCATCTGCCTATATGACTTTGTATCTTCTGTGCCCCCTGAGGAACAATATTGTTTGCTTTACGCCTTTGACTTTAAGAAGAATGGAAATATTCCTTTCTCTATTGATGTGCCTTGTATTTTTGACAGAGTAGGGTTTTATATAGTTACTGTTGCTTTTTACTATATGGTTGATTTGGCAGATAAGATGTTAAATAAGACAGTTCTGAAGTTCTTGTCATATTTACTTGTGAAGGTTAATGATTGCCGAATTTGTGGTGATCCACACTCAGTTCTTCGTTTTGCATTTGTGGAATTTGCTGATGAGTGTAAGTTGATTGTTTGGGCCTGCAAGTCTTCCTAACTGAAATTGTTTTACCCAGGTCCCTAAACATGTTTTGTGTTCTAATATAATAATAACCATATCTGCATGTTCCATGGATTTTTTGCTAACAGATGGTGCACGAGCAGCTCTAAATCTTGGTGGGACAATGCTTGGGTACTATCCAGTTAGGGTCTTACCTTCAAAAACTGCCATCCTTCCTGTGAATCCCACATTCCTTCCTAGGGTATGAATCAATTTCCCTCTGGCATTTTTTAGTTGTGTTAATAACATCATGATGCTGGAACTGCACGTCTGTTCTGTTTTGACAAATAATCAAGTTCATAACTCTTATCAAATTTTTGCTGTCTTGATGATTGTTATTAAGTGCAGTCAGAGGATGAACGGGAAATGTGTGCCAGGACGGTCTATTGTACAAATATCGATAAGAAGGTATTGACCTTGTTTAATATTTTTCTGATACATCTGATAATTGCTTCTGTGTTGTGGATTACGCCCATTACTTGATGCCTATAATTTTTTGTTCATTCCTACTGATAACATGTTTGTTTGTAAATGCAGGTTTCTCAAACTGAAGTGAAGAACTTCTTTGAATCAGCTTGTGGTGGTGAGGTTGGGATATAGCACTTGAACGTGGTTATTTTTTTATTAGATTAGAAAAGTGAAATTATGATGTAAAAGTTATATGATAGTCAACATGGTCTTAAATTTACAGGTTACCCGCTTGAGGCTTTTGGGGGATCATGTGCATTCAACTCGTATAGCTTTTGTTGAATTTGAACTTGTAAGTTTTTGTTTACAGCCTTGAAGGTATTGATACTTTCTAACTAAACTTCATTTAGAACTTAGTCTAATGCCTTGAAATCGAGAATGTAACATAGGCCGTTATATCTTCAGCATTTGCCCTATTCCGATGGGCAGCGTGAGTTCCTCTATTTTTGAATAACTGGTTAGTTCTTCAGAAGTAGCTGCATACAGGGCATAGCATCATGCTGATTTTATCAACAGTATCTTCTCTGACTCCCCCTCTGCCCCGCCCCCCGGCAGTTAAAGACTTCTTGACTAATCTGTTTTTTTAGGGTTCTTGGGTGTAGATAAATATCTACTTCCTTTTCTCTGGTCAGAGTTGGTTGTAAATAGTTGTCTTATAGGTATGAGAATGGACCATCTTTCTTGCAAGAAACATGATGATGCACATTGTTTTGTTGATGCAAGTAACTCACACAAAATTTCTTTATGGGGAGGGGTACCCTTTTCTTCTTAGAGTATTTAGGCTTAAACACATCCACAATTTACCACTGGGAATGTTTGCATGGTCATCTTAGTAAGAAATGCTTACACTTCTAACAGGAAGATAATTTCATGACCACATTATAGTTTCTCTTTTTAAATATAAGGTGTCTGGATTATAGTTCCACATTGTCTCAGACACAAGCACATACCTGTATTTAATGCCTGTAGTTTAAGTATATATATATATATATATATGATCAATGAGTCATCTAAGACCTCATGCCATAATGCTCTCAATTCCTCTTACTTTGCTTGCAGTTGCAGACAAGGGCTCATGCTTAATTCTGACGTGTTCTTTTGTTTCCATGAGCAGGCAGAAAGTGCCATTACTGCACTGAGTTGCAGTGGGATGCTCTTAGGAACCCAGCCCATTAGGTGTGTTCTCCTAACTGATCTTCTTGAAAAGTCCTCAAACTAAGTTTGACGTCATCATATCTTGGTGTTGTTGATTTCCATTTAGGGTAAGTCCTTCGAAGACACCGGTGAGGCCACGAGTTGCTCGCCCAACATTGCATTAACTAAAAATCATAGTCGGAAACACATGGATGGAATTTGTTCCGACTTCCCTGTTGAGAGAAACTTTGTTGAGTTGAAGGATGGTGAAACTTTCTTTTGTTTCGGCATTTCCATCTTTTTCTTTGCAACGGTTACTTTTTTGGTGACTGCAACATGTTGTGATCCTGCTTCAAATGAAGTTTTTACAGGACCGGGTCTCGATCTTTAAGAACTTTTACCTTATTCCATTCCCTTTTGTTTTGATTTCATTTCATGGTATTCTTTTCGGTTGTCAATCCGATTGTCACGAGATTTGCTCGAAATTTTTGCAGTTAAACAAAAGCTTAAAGCTTTACTACTTCAGGTTTCACTCCATCACTTTGTCATTTCCATGTGAACATAACCATCTGAATACCCGATAAACGATTTTATCACTGGAGGTCATGTGTAAGATTTAGGATCTACTCAAGGTGGATTTAGATCTATAAAATCAAATCATTGTGTGAAAGTATTAATAATACAGCATTCTGAATATTTGATGCTCTTTTTTATGGGCAAACTAAAATTAAAAATATGCTCTTGCTCACCAAGGTGCATTCAACATAATAGAAATTTGGAAATTATAGCGCGGAAATGCACAATAGAATAATAAGAAATGTTTTAGTCACAAAATGATATTATAAAAATAAATTTATAAATTAACGTGATTTGATATAATATATTTGATTGTAAAGTTATTTTTACAATAAAATAGATCTAACGTATGATATAAGTTCATGTCAAACAAGAACAATCTTTGAAAGAAGATATCTCTCGTTAAAGAAGTCGAAACCCAAAAGAGAGTGAATCCAAATCAAACCGGCCATCTCCGACTTTGTCGGAGGCATGTTTCTGCGAAGTTTCCAAAACCATATAGATCCAGATCTAATGAAGCCATGACACTTAGACAATGCCGAGGTAGGGCAGGTCGTATTAACATTGGTCGAAGAGAGTCTTTCATTCCTCAACACAACAAACACACAAGTTTTCAGCACAAAAGACGGTTTGTAATTGGACCACGTATAACGAAAAAAAAAATTTGTCGTTTCTTCAAAGAAAGCAATGATAGAAACGTGGTCGGTTTTAAAGAGAGTTTACTTTTTCCAAGAGAATACTCGCCGCAAAAATAAAAGAATCGGAGACATTGTCACATTATCGTCGGTGGTCAAAACATGGATGTCCCCGAATACATACGTGTCCAACTCTGGACGGTGGTTGTCCGAATCACAGAGAAGTTCGTTGGAGATTCTTCAAGTTGACGTGTCGTAGAATTTAAGTCCAAAGCGCTTCGCAATTGCTTCGCAATTTCGGCTCTAATTCTTTTAATTCAAATATAAAGTTTTTTAAATTTTATTATTTTTCTAAGTAACACGTCAGTATATATAATTATAAATATAGATAATATTTATTAAAATAAGAGGAGGGTGCAACGGACAAAATGGGAAGAAGTCAAGAGTTTCAATGAATGAATTAAAGTTGTCGTTTTTAAATCGTGGCAGCCTGGTAGGGAGTTTGGGCTCTCCCAAGTGTACGATTCGATACAAGCAGTCCACTTGGTCCAATTGAATCGGGCCATGTTGGCTAAGTGCTTTTAGAGAAAAGGGACGTGTATCTTTTTATCCCAAATGATTTGTCGCGCTGGGTAAGGATATCTTTAACAAAGACCTCATCCTTTTATTACGGAAATAAAAATTGTATGTGCAGTTATTTTTATATCCTCTTTTATATATTTTAGTGATATAATTAGTTGTGTATTAAAAAAATTAATTCAATCAATCATATTAGTAGAGTGCATAAAAAATACAGTTAAGTAATTATATATAATATTACTCTTACGAAAAAATCATGTTAAGAGCTCTATATTACATTCATATTGAGAAAGAAAAATAAAAAAAAATTCTTTTACTTGACATATATGTGATGTAGAATTACTGAGTAAAATAATTCTTTAATACGAGTTTGTATAATTTTTGTTAAAATTGATGCATTGTCTGATTCGAGAATGAGTTGAAGAAGATCTCAACTGTGAAATTTAATTTATTGAATTCTATGGTTTAAAAAAAAATCTTTTTTTGTCATCAATTGTTGATGGTTATGTTTTAATTATTGTGAATTAAACGTGTCATAAGCGAAAGATTATTGGTCCGCCCTTTACAAAAGAAATCTTTAAGTTTTAGAGTTAAATATCCAAAGATTATTTGCCCCTTTATTACAAATGTTGGGACACTTGTATGGATTGAGGTGGTTGATGTCTAATAATAAATATCCCATGTGTCCCAAAGACTCGGATTGTGACTAGGAACATGTCCAAGAAACTTCCTTTACATGTTTTTATTTTTATTTTTTTGGGTTGTGGACCGATTGAAACCTCAATCCAATTTGTGTGGGTCGGATTTGGTTGGTTCCCCACAACAAAACGACAGCCAAATGGACCCGTAATAATTCAATGATACCATCCGAAGCATCTACTTTAAGTATTTTTTTCTTCTTTCTCTTTCATTTTCTTTTCCTTATAAACATTCTTTTCTTCCATCCTCTCTATTGACTTACTAATCATCTCTATGGTTGTAAGTCAATAGAAAACGCGAAGAGAATTAAAAATCAGAAGTGTAATAGAAGTTATAACAAATAGACTTTTCGAGATTTTTGTTGTTGTTGTGATTATGGGTATAGACTATGTTGTTCATTGTATTCCCATATATAGAGTTAAGGCTGCTAATGGATGGTGCTTTGTAGGAAACTTAGCTGAAGAGGAGAGCACACCAGTTTGTGTAGTCTCAAGTTTAGACAATAGTACTCACAATAGAGGCAATTGTAAATCATATGCTCTGCTTAGCATCCTCACTTTCAATTGAGTTGTTTAATATTTGTGATTCTTAAACCTAAATGGCTAATCGGGATCCTCTCACATTTAGTTCACAAATCCCTGATTTGACAGTCATCCATTCTTAGAGCACTCGCATTAGACTAATCAAATGCCAATGAAGCAAAAAATATGACTTGTTTTTTATTAAATCAGCTGTATTGAACTAGCAAAATGTCTTCAAGTAAGACTATGAGCTACGGTAAATTTATTGCAAAAGTCATATTTGAAGAGTTACTGTTCACCAACCAAAAGTATATTTTAATGAAAAATAATCTAGAAAAGTGGTCCAATTTTCAATGCAAGCCCAAGAGTTTGATATTATCTATTATTTTACATTTAGTATCTGTAAGCAACTTTTTACTTTTTGATTACTTGAGGTCGGATTTTAAGTTTTTTTTTTTTTTTTTGTGTTTGTGTTTGTTATTTGATATATACATATATATTTTTTAATTTGATCACAAAATCAATTAAATAAATGTTCAATTTTATCATTATAAAGTATGGTTGGCAAAATGTGTTTGTTGATTAATTAAGTTGAAAAAAAAAGTTGTTAAACATTAATTTAATTGAAAACTAAATTATTAATTAACATATGGTTGGTATAATTATAATTAAAAATTTTGAAAAAAAAAATTATAAAAAATTATTATTAAAAAAATAATATTTTATTGTTATTTTGCCTAATAGATGGATAATCTAATGTGGAGTTATATCTTGAATGATAAAGGTGAAAGGCAAATGCATGTGATTTTAGGCAAATTTTGGTTAGACCATTGCCAATACTCAAGCCGTGAGATTTTTTGGAGTCCAAAAGCCTTGATCAAGCACAAAAGCTGAATCCCACAAAGCGCTACGTAATTATCATTACTATATATAAACCGATCTTGGGGTGCACCAGTCTAACAAATGAGGCAAGATTATGCCTTCATAAATCAAAGTCACATTTCATATATATTAAGGCATTGATGATAGAATCAATATCCCCTTAAATACTTAGTACCCTTACTTGAAAATATATATACCCAATTCAAAACGATGTATGAGTGAAAAATCATCCAAGATGGGCATGTAGCTAGAGAATTATTTACTTCCTTTTTAGAGCTTAAAAGAAAGGATCGAAGGGAACAAAGGATATATATCGATCCCACTTTTTTTTTTTTTTGAGGGGGGGGGGGACATCAACCTATTCACTGCATGTGCTTTCCAACACCGTCCTTTCAAATGGTCCACGCCATGGGCACCATCTCTCTCTCTCTCTCTCTCTCTCTCCATATATATATATATATATATATATCTTCTTGAGGAGCCTACCCTTCCTTGTCTATTTGTCACAAAGTACTTCTCTTATCTTTATCCTAACTATTGAATAAATCCTAACTTTCGGTTATGATGAAGATATTTTCATCTTTTGAAAAGAGTTTGACACATACGTACGTGTGTGTATATATATATATATATATGATCACACATGTACAACACAATCAAAGGGCAATCCATTATTGCTTTCTTCAAGATTGTAGCATCCCACATCGGCATAGAATATATAAATATTGATAAATTAATGGCTAGTGCATTTGGTTGCGTTGTCTGTTGGTGGTCGTGGCAGTTGGCAGTTTTTTCGGGTAAAGTCAATAGGACCAGGAATCCTTTTTATTCTATTGGGAGATTTTCCCATGACATGCAAGGACACTAAAAGTCCATATTATTCAGTTCCAATTGAGATACTTAGAACGAGAAACTGCCAATTTCAAGACACAGACGAGCTTTAAATATATGAGACTGTCGTTAAACAATTGATATAATTTGATCTTATGTTTGGATTCATCCTATCTCACCGGTGTTCTAAGCATCTGAATCTACTCTTTCCTTTCCTGTTTGTTGGAGTATAGCCTCACAAATTCAGCAAATAGAATTAAAGTCTAAAACAGCAGCATGTGTTAAAGTAGAAAAAGATTAACAGAGTTAGTTAATTTCGGTTATTCTATTATTGCCTTTTATTTGTATAAATATTAAAGTTTTTAATACCGTACCGGTCAAGATACTGGAACGAAATATTTTGATACTGGTATCGCTTAGAGATAATCAATATATGAATAAATTATATATATAAAAATTATATTTCAAAATAATAGTCTATATATGAATAAATTATACGTAGATACATATATATATAAATTATAACTAGTCTGGCTTAAATTGGTAGTTAAAAAATAAGCTTATAGTTTGAAAAAATAAAAAAAAAATAAAAAGTAAAGGCCGTAATACATGCCGGTATTTGGACCGGTACGAAACAAGTATAATACATGTACCAGACCAGTGGCCAGTACGGTATATACCGGCCGTATCGGCCAGTACGGTACAGTATTTGAAACATTGATAAATATAGTTCAATATTTGTAATTAAGCCATTCAGTCAATTTGATAAAAGTCTTTCATTTCATCTTCCTCTAATTTCATCTAGATTATGTGTTCACCAAAGTTGCATTCAAGTGTTCATCAAAATCTTGACATGGTATCATATTGAAAATCATTGTTGCTTCAGCAAACTCATCTTCTCATCTCTAAATTTCTGAATTCTTGAAATCTGCATTACAAGATTTTGCTCGAAAATCTTTGTAGTGATCTTCTTCTTTTTTCTTCTATACTTTCTTGTATTCTCTTGGATAGATTTCTAGAATGGATTCTACCAATTCTTCTCACTCTGTTATAAATCCCTCAGATGATTCTTCCAGTTCATATTATCTACATCCAAGTGACAATACTAGTGCCCTCCTAGTCTTAAAAATTTTTGTCAGAGATAATTGCATCGCATGGAGTCAATCAATCACCATAGCATTGACTGTCAAGAACAAGGTGGCATTCATTAATGGTTTGATTGCTGCTCCTCCTACTGATCAACTTGTTCTTCATACTGCTTGGCTGCGTGCTAACAATTTGGTACTCTCTTGGCTAATGAATTCCTTTTCTAAAGAAATAAGGAATAGTTTACTCTATATTGCCTCTGCGGTCGATCTTTGGATTGAGTTAAAAATCAGATACTTACGAAGTGATGGTCCAAGAGTTTTTCACCTTAAAAAATCTCTAAGTTGTATAACTTAGTGTTCTTTATCAATCACCGAATACATCAGTGCTTTCAAAACCCTATGGGATGAATATGTTAGCTATAGACATTTCCCAACTTGCTCATGTGGAAAGATGGCATCATGTACATGCAATCTGTTTGATTTCTTATTGCTTCGACATTAATCTGATTACGTGTTGAAGTTCTTGGTTGGGCTAAATGATTTCTATGCTTTAGTTAGGAGTCAGTTACTTCTTGTTTACCCATTGCCAAATATGGCTAAAGTCTTTTCTTTATTACTTCAAGAGGAAAGCCAGAGACAACTAAATAATTGTGTATGCCATGAATCCCATGCCTTGTTAGCCAAGCAGAATAATTAGTCATCTGTTCAGTCAAATTTCTCCAAAGACAAGTAGACGAAATCTTCTTTTTACTGCACTCACTGTGGATATAATGGACATACAGTGGAAAAATGTTTCCAACTTCATGATTGTCCTCCTGGTTGGACTGGACCTAAAGAAAAATGAAATCTCCCCACTGCACATGATATCGTATCAACTGGAGAGGTCTACATTCAAAATAGTAATGAGAATCAAAAGTTTTCTTTAACTTCTGAGGAATTTAATAAACTTCTAACACTTACAAATTCAAATTCTTCTCCTATACTAGCAGTTGTGAATTTTGTTACTTCTCAGTTCTCTAGTAAACTTAAAAATTCTTGCTATTCTATTTCTTCAACCTCGCAGCATGCTTTTTCATGGATTTTGGATACTAGTGCAACGGATCACATGATTTGTCCACCTCTCCTATATTTTTCCACACCTAAGCCAATTAATACCTCTATTAATATGCCTAATGGCAACTTTACCCCAGCCACCCATATTGGTACTATCTGCCTCTCGAACACATTATTTTTGCATAATGTGTTTTGTGTTCCTAGTTTTTCATTCAACTTGCTATTTGTCTCCAAACTAACAAAAGAATCTAATGTTTTTGTATCCTTCTTTGACTCTTACTGTCTTTGACAGGACTAATCAATAAAGAAGATGATTGAGATTGTATTTGAGAAACATGGACTTTATCACTTATCTCAAGCTAATTTAGAAGCTGCTACCTGTAATCAACCTCAGTTTAATTCTTCATCCTTTGTTTCAGGCATTACTCAAAATCACTTAGATCTCTGATACTATATATTAGGTCATGTTTCTAGCTCAATTACCTTTTCTTAGACAATTAGAATCATCCATATCTCTTGATTCAGCAAATGGTTGTGATATATGTCATTTAGCAAAGCAAAGAAAGCTTTTCCTTGTATCTCAAACAATTTCTAATAAAATGTTTGATTTGATACATTGTGATATATGGGATCCCTTTAGTATTGTATCCTATTCTGGTTTTAGATTCTTCCTCACTATAGTTGATGATTTCACATGTTGCACTTGCATTTATATGCTCAAAGCAAAGTCTGAACTCCCTTCCATACTCAAAAGTTTCTGTAAAATGGTTGAAACACAATTGAGTGTTCCTATCAAAACAATAAGGTCAGACAATGGATCAGAATTTCTTCTAACCAAATTCTACAGTGACAATGGCATTATACATAAAAGAAGTTGTGTGGCAACTCTACAACAAAATGGAGTTGTGGAGAGGAAGCATCAACACTTATTAGACACTGCTAGAACCTTAATGTTTCAAGCCAATATACCTTTAACCTTTTGGAGTGATTATGTGTTGACTGCAGCACACATCATAAGCAGAGTTCTTACCCCTCTTCTAAAAATTAAAACACCATTTGAAATGATTTTTAATAAAGCACCCAACCTCTCGCATCTCAAAGTATTTGGTTGTCTTTGCCTTGCCTCAACACTTATAAATCATAGACATAAATTTGATTCAAGAGTTACAAAATGTTCTTAGGTTACCCCTCTAATATAAAAGGTTATAAGCTAATGGACCTTAATACCAACAAGATATTCATCTCGAAAAATGTAGTTTTCTGTGAAACCAATTTCCTTTTAGAGCTCTTCCACCTAATTCTGAAACACACTTTTTTCTATTTCCTCCAACCAACTCCACTTCAAACTTTTATTTTGATCTTTCTTCCATCAATCAGTCAAAGCAGAACTTATATCCTACTGAACAAGTTTCAAATACTGAACCACCTTTTCCTAATGATTAGTTTCTTTCAAACAATAACCAAGAAATCTCTCTTGATCCTTCTTCTATCAGCCAGTCATATCAGAACCTATCTTCTAATGATCAGCATCTCTCCAATAATGACCAATCCCACCAATCTACCTCAAACACACATCAACTTAGAAAATCTTCAAGAATTAAACAACCACCAATTTTCTTGCAAGATTATTATTGTGGTAATGTTTCTACTGTTTCAAGTGCAAATCAATCATCTACTTCTATTGGTTGTTCTGTTAACAAAGGTAATCTCTATCATATTTATGCTTTTCTCACTGCCAATCAATTATCCACATCTCATAAAACCTTTTTAGCATCAATTTCAACTTCCTAAGAACCTAAAACCTACAAACAAGCTGCCCAAATACCTGAATGGCAAATTGCTATGCAAAATGAAATAAATGCCTTGGAGTTAAACAAAACTTGGTAACTTATTACTCTTCCTCAAAACAAACAGATCATAGGTTGCAAATGGGTATTTCGAATTAAGTACAAGGCAGATGGCACTATAGAAAGGCACAAAGCTAAATTGGTAGCTAAAGGCTACACCCAACAAGAAGGTTTAGACTTCTTTGACACATTTTCTCCAGTAGCCAAGATCACATCTATTCAGTTGCTTCTTGCCATAGCTGTAATTAAAAATTGGCAGTTTCACTAACTAGATGTGAATAATGCCCTTTTACATGGTGACTTGCATGAAGAGGTTTATATGGAATTGCCCACTGGATTGGCTGCAAAAGGATGAAACAAAGTTTGTAAACTTTTCAAGAGCCTTTATGGTTTAAAACAAGCCTCTAGGCAATGGTTTTCAAAACTGTCCAATGCTCTACTTGATTATGGCTTCACTCAAGGTACTTCCGATTGTTCTTTGTTCATTAAGAGATTTGAATCCTCTTTTATAGCACTACTAGTTTATGTAGATGATGTTCTACTGGCTAGTGATAGTTTGCTAGAGATTCAATTGCTCAAAACTTTTGTGCATGCCAAGTTCATAATAAAAGATTTGGGGGAACTAAAATACTTCTTTGGCTTGGAAGTGGCAAAATCTAAAACTAGCATCTCAATCTGTCAAAGAAAGTATGCCTTAGACATACTTCAAGATACTAGAATAATATGTGCTAAGCTTGTTGCCCTCCCAATGAAGTCGAACCTTAAGCTTATAGCAACAGATTCTGATCTCTATGAAGATCCATCAGCTTAAAGAAGGATGGTTGGAAGATTATTGTACCTAACAATCACTAGACCTGACCTTGCTTATTCAGTCTAAGTTCTGAGTCAATTCTTGCCAAACCAGCTACTAGTCATTATCAAGCAGCTGTTAGAGTACTCAAATGTGACGCCCCCAAATTCCGCTTGGGATTGAACAGACATTTGAAGCATCGAGACATGCAACACAAGGTTACCTGCCCCCGTTCATGACATATAAGATGCAATGTTCCTAACATGCATCTAGCATTATGCAATATTCGCAGCAGATAATTTTTTTCTTTAGTAATACTATGCACCAAACTAAAAATATCCCAAATACTTGAAACATATTTCATACATAAAGGCATACTAAAAAGTCGTGATCACCACACTAGTCTAAAATGGTTGTGATCAAAAGAATACTTGAGATACAAATCCAAAAGTACAAGTATTAACCTAAGTTAAATACTATACCATCATCAACATCGCACCGTGGCCTAGTCGACCGTATTCAGTTGGTCAGATTCCAATTCTCCTTTGGGTCCTGTAACAAGATCTACCATTCGGGGGGAATGGTAGTTGGGACTACCACAGTGAGATTTGATTACAAATCTCAGTAAGTTAACATAAAACTCACACACAGGTTAAAAATGCATGCATGGCAGTAAAAGCATAAATGCATAATTATAGTCATACATAAACATAGTATAACTTGACATATAGCATGACTTAACCAGAACTTAAGCGTGAACTGAACTTGACTTAACATGGCATGAACTTAAGCTTAAAACATAACATGAACAAACAACATAACATGAACGTGAAACATAACATGGACTTGAAATATAGCATGAACGTAAACCTGCATAACATAAATAAGAACTTGAAAATAAATAAACTTGAACATAACATGTACGTGAGTATAACATAACATGGACTTGATCTAAAACTTGACTTATCATGTATTTGATCTAAACTGGACTTAACATAAACTTGGAATCTTATTCAATTGTCTTGATTAATAACGTGCGTTAATACGTACTCCACAGTTGTTGTGGCCCCACGTATTCAAGTAACATAAAACATAATACGTACTCCACAGTTGTTGTGGCCCCACGTATTCTACATGTCACAATTGCTGTGTCTCATGTAGTGTATGCTCCACAGTTGTTGTGGCCCCATACTTCATGCTCCACAGTTGTTGTGGCCCCATGAATACACATAACATAAAATATAATACGTACTCCACAGTTGTTGTGGCCCCACGTATTCTACATGTCACAATTGCTGTGTCTCATGTAGTGTATGCTCCACAGTTGTTGTGGCCCCATACTTCATGTAACATAAAATATAATACGTACTCCACAGTTGTTGTGGCCCCACGCATTATAAGTAACATAAATATAATACGTACTCCACAGTTGTTGTGGCCCCACGCATTATAAGTAACATAAATATAATACGTACTCCACAGTTGTTGTGGCCCCACGCATTATAAGTAACATAAAATATAATACGTACTTCCACAGTTGTTGTGGCCCCACGCATTATAAGTAACATAAATATAATACGTACTCCACAGTTGTTGTGGCCCCACGCATTATAAGTAACATAAAATATAATACGTACTCCACAGTTGTTGTGGCCCCACGCATTATAAGTAACATAAATATAATACGTACTCCACAGTTGTTGTGGCCCCACGCATTATAAGTAACATAAAATATAATACGTACTCCACAGTTGTTGTGGCCCCACGCATTATAAGTAACATAAAATATAATACGTACTCCACAGTTGTTGTGGCCCCACGCATTATAAGTAACATAAATATAATACGTACTCCACAGTTGTTGTGGCCCCACGCATTATAAGTAACATAAAATATAATACGTACTCCACAGTTGTTGTGGCCCCACGCATTATAAGTAACATAAAATATAATACGTACTCCACAGTTGTTGTGGCCCCACGCATTATAAGTAACATAAAATATAATACGTACTCCACAGTTGTTGTGGCCCCACGCATTATAAGTAACATAAAATATAATACGTACTCCACAGTTGTTGTGGCCCCACGCATTATAAGTAACATAAAATATAATACGTACTCCACAGTTGTTGTGGCCCCACGCATTATACGTAACATAACATGTCTTATCTTTCTTAATGCATGAGATATTAATTAATATCATATACTTTTCTAACATGGCGTATACTTGTAAATGGCATAATATGATTTAATCATAAACATTTCATGGCATACATGTATCATATGGCATACTTAACATGGCATACTTATAACATACATCATTGTATGACAGAAAAGATTATGTAACAGATAATTATTCATGAGATATTAAATCATACGTAACAGATGAACATATAATGACATATCATGACATGGCATATACGATAACATACATACATAAATTGTAGTTCCCTTACCCATCACACATACACAATAAACTGATAGTAAGTTAGAGGCTAACTTACCTCGATCGTCGCGTTCTATGAGAATAGAGCGCGAAACACGAGGAACTGCACAACAGCTGGAAGAGGAACACTCAAGTCCTTAAGATTTTCACTTCTGAACTCAATTGTCATATTATGAGCACTTGCAACACCACGGCAACTTGAGGTTTCACTATACCCAGAAGAGATAATTTGACTTCATAAAGCCTTTGCACTAAAACAAGTTCATTAAAATTATCAATAATAACCAAACAAACAATTCCTTTCTCAATCCATATACTCTTAGTCATAGTCAACCACAAGATGACACCAGTCACCCCGAACTATAATCCATATCATCACTGCTTCGGGACACTGTCATACAGTTTCCCAACACTACACCATACACTCTACACTTCTCTGTTACGCCATCCAACCCTTCGTGACACGCCATCCGGTGTTTCACGACTTAATACAGAGTACACTCACGTGAACTCTCTTCCATCCACACTACAATACCCATCACTGCGATACACGTCTCACGGTGCATCGCTACGCGACACGGAGTACGCGCTACGCGTACTTCCTTCGCTACAACACTCATCAACACGATGCACATCACACTATGCATCGCCATACAACACGGAGTACACTACATGCGTACTCCCTTCCTTCTACGACACACATCACTACAGCGCACGTCGCGCGGCGCGTCGCTGCATTACACAGAATACGCTACACGCGTATTCTCTTCACACAACCCGCCGTATCACATCTACGGCATCCATCTCACGCCTATACTTCACAGCACAGTCCACAAAATACACAATCAAACTCAACACTTCACAACCACACTTCGCTTCACAACTACGCAACGAACTCACAAATACAACTACACAATCCACAAACCAACCAACTAACTATTTTAAACGTAAAATAACTAGAGATAGAAGGTTATACCATCGACGGGATAACCCGTGCGTCGCTCGTTGTTCGTCACGAACATGCGTCGGAGGAAGTACGTGGCGGCGTACGGTGGCTGTCCACCACATAAAGTGGTAGTTTGGAACCGAGAAAAGCTAAGCGTGGCCTTGGAAGGCTCATGGTCGCCTTGTGATGGTCAAAGGTGGCGGAGCACGGCGGCATCACGCCGTGAACAGTAACTCCGAACGGTGAGCGGAGGAGACGCGAGGTAGCGAAAAGCCATAGAACTTCATGGAAAGCTAGGGAAAGGTAGAGGAACATGTGGTGGAGCTGTGGTGGCGAGGTGGTGGTCGGACGGTGGCTAACGGCGGCGGATCGGCCGTTTGAAACCATTTTTGGCCTTGGAGAGTGTAGGAGAGTGAGGGCTCTACGAAGCTCCGTTGGTCATGAAATTTCTTGGGGAGGTTCATGAGGATGAGAGGAACAAGATGGTGGTGGTGAAACACCACGGGTGGCCGTGTACGGCGGCGCACGGTGGTGCAACCGAACGGGTGTTTTGAGAAACCCATATGAAAAAATGAGAGTTTGGGAAAAAGAAAGACATGGGGAGGAAGCCCTTGATGAGGTGAGTCCATTGGTGGTGCTTGGTGGCTGATTTGGCCACGTATGGTGGTCCAAAAATGTGAAAAACCCTTAGAGACCCATTTGTTGGAGGCGAGAGTGGTGGCTAACGGTGGCTCGGATGGAGGTGAAACTTGGTTGGGATGTTCACCGGTGAGAGGGGAAGAAATCTGGGTGGGTGGTGTAGTCCACGCCGCCGGCGAGCGGCGGTTCTGGGCGGAGAAAGAAATCGGCAACAGGGGAGAAAACAGGGCAGGGGCAGCAACTTCCGGGGGCTCTCGGCGACTAACGGCTGGTCCGATGGCTCTGAAAATTGGTGTGTATGAACTATGGTGAAAGGGGAAGAGAATGGCGGGGGTGGTGTACGACACCTCCACCGGACGGCGGAGAAACGGGCGGTCAAAGGGGCGGCGACGGTAATGAGACAAGAAGGAAGAGCACGGGAAGAGAGAGAGAATTGGTGGCCGGCGTTGCACACCTCCGGTGCAGATGTGTTCGCCGGTGAGGGAGGGACATGCCGGAGGTGGAGGTGAGGCACGGCGGCCGGAGGTGGCGCCGGTAGGAAGCTAGAACCGATCAGCTATGGTGGAAGGGTGTAAGTCGACCATGGAGAGAAGGAGAGGAAAGAGAAGGAAAAAAAAGAAAAAAGGAAAAATGAAGGAAAAAGGGTAGGAGCCTAGGTAATAAACTTCAATCCTACGTTTTGGGATCCTCAAATAATTCAACGGTGAATTAAAACACTGATTAAAAACGCGTAAATGTTTTATTTTAAATAAAACACTTTAAATAAAACACCACGATGAATTAAGGTAGAATATTATTTTATAAACTAAAATTTATAAAATAATATTTCCTCATCATTATATAAAATGATAAAGTACCGTTAATTAATCGAAGATGATAAAACCAATTAATTTAAATAAGAGTTTTCAACGTAAAATTAAACATCTTAATATCTTAAAACAACTAAAATATTTAATCTAAGTAATTATCCACAATTATAATATTTTCAGAGCTCATTAAATTATTATAACTGTGCTACTTTAAAAACAAACTTATCTAATACTTTGAAATTCGATGGATAAGATCCGAGAAAACGCCATCGAGGTACAACGCTTAGGATAAAATTGTTCATGATTTTACAGCTGTCGGTGAAGAACAAATTACGTGATTTACGGAAAAGATAATCTATACGCGTGATTCCAGATGAGGGTAAAGACGAGAGAGATGTGATTGCTGTAGGGAAAGAATCCAAAACTGATTATTTTAGCGGGCTGTTACACAAATACCTAGAAGCTATACCAGAACAAGGTTTATTCTTCTCTTCTTCATCAAAATTGTAGCTGAAGGCCTTTTTAGACAATGATTGGGCAGGATGTGTTGACACTCAGAGGAGTGTAACGGGCTTTGCTATTTTCTTAGGCAACTCATTGATCTCATGGAAAAGCAAAAAACAGGCTACCATTAGCAGATCTTCTACAGAAGCAGAATACAGAGCTCTTGCATCAACAACATGTGAGATCCAGGGGCTTCTTTATTCCTTGCAGGACTTAAACATCAGCCATCAACAGCCAAAACTACTCTACACAGACAGTAAATCAGCATTATCTATTTCTACAAATTCAGTCCAGTATGAGAGAACAAAGCACATACAAATCGACTGTCATTTTGTTCGAGAAAAGCTGCAACAAAACATTATTAAACCTTTTCACATTCTTTCAAGATTGCAGCTGGCAAATATATTCATAAAGCCTCTAGGCTCCCTCCCTTTCCATCACACTCTCTGCAAGATGAGCATCCTTAATATACATGTTCATCTTGAAGGGGGGTGTTGGAATATAGCCTCACAAATTGAGCAAATAGAATTAAAGTTTGAAACAATAGCACGTGTTAAAGTAGAAAAAGAAGAAGAGAGTTAGTTAATTTCGATTATTTGGTTATTGCCTTTTATCTGTATAAATATAGTTTAGTACTTGTAATTAAGTCATTCAGTCAATTTAATAAAAGTATTTCATTTCATCTTCCTTTGTTTTCATCTCGATTCTGTGTTCACCAAAGTTGCATTCAAGCGTTCATCAGAATCTTGACACTGTTCATCATCCGCTTTCAATATTGTTAGGAGAGAGAGAAATGTTTTAATTATATAGATATTTCATAAAAGTAAATACATAAACTGATGTGCCTTATGTGGTCATGTCAGTTTGTAAATTTATTTTTGTGATATCTTTTTATGAGTGTAATACTTTTCTAATAAAAAATACACAACTTTCTTCAACACTACCATTCAACTTGCAATCATCCGTCAAGTTATCGATTTCAATATTCATTCTCTCAACCATCAAGAAATTGCGATATACCTATTTTCTTTTAAAAGGACAAGATTATCTGACTTTTGAAATATACAAAATATCCTATTAAATTAAAAAGATTTTTTTCTTTTAAGATTTCTAAGGATATTTTTTTAATGTTTTTATTTTTGTTATATTTCACAACTTTATCTTTTAAGCCATGTCTGCCTGGCTAGTGATATTAGAATCATTCTTTTATATATATATATATATAAGTGTACGGTATATATATATATATATAAATGTATGGTATATAAAGAGATTTTATGAAAAGAAGCTTACGAATGGATGTAACTTGATATGGTATGTTATATTATAAAATTTATTTTATTATAAAATAGATCTAATATATTATATTAGCTAGCCTACGTAAATTTCTAATTTTTTTTTTTGAAATTTTTTTAAATCTAACTCTACTTTATATATTGATGTGGAAAATACATCCTTTGATTTTTATACTGTTATTGTGACATAATTTAATTAAATCATGAAAAAAAGATTAAATTAATTAAATTCTCTCTCTCGTGACAAATAAAAATTAAGTTATATTACAAATCAAATCATGTCGTATGAATATCATGAAGATGAGTGTTTCTTTTATACTGATTTATAAATATAATTTTTCAAATTATACAAGCTGATCATGATATATATATATATATATATAGTCTTATATATGCGCATACAAACACAATCGTGGCGTGTTTGCTTTGATTGATGAACCTGCCAACCCTATTGCATACTTTGAAAACTTAATTCCTATCGAGTATAATAATAATTAATGCTTGGACGTACGTCCATACTATATTAATATTAATGCATAGTATGGGAACTAATGAAAAGAAAATACAACCTAATTATAGGGAAAATTCCTTTTCAAAAGACGTGCATCACGACACGCATGTTGATAGGTTGAGAATGTTGTATTAATTTGTTGAAGGATGATGTGGTCAGGATCTGAAAAGCATACACCAAAAGGGGTAATCTCTATTAAATCAAACACTTTGAACTAGTCACTTTGAACTAGTTTATCCACAAGTGATTATAATATTCTACCTTTTTAGAGGTTAAGGGTCATCCATGACATCAAAGAGTCTAATCCTCCCTCATGTATAAAATATGTTTAATATGGTAGAACGTGTAGGGAAGATATGGTTGTTAGTTCATGATTCATGTCACGTTTAAGACCCTTTAAAAAGTAATTAATAAATGGAATTCTTTCGGTGGATGGAGGAGGAAGGAATCTCTGCCTACATTCATGAGAAAAAGGTGATTTAACGTGAGAATAACAACAATAACAACAACAACAATACTATTCAAAGCAGTAAAACTAATTTACATATCAAAAAATTCATATTACAATATGGGTACTCACTACGTACCCTATATTGCTTGCTTTTCTGTTGGACATGCTACACATTGCAAACTACTTCTCTTCATTTTTTACCAAATCAATGAGAGAAGATCATCCATCTTTACCTTCCACTTGTAAAGGAAATACTCTTGATTCTTTGCATTCCCTTTGCTTGATCTCGGAAGATGGTTTTTCCTCTTTCGCTGGCGTAATCATCACATTATGTCTTGTCAAACTAATTTGTATATCAAAAAATTCATATCACAATATGGGTACTTGCTACCCTATATTGCTTGCCCTTCTGTTAGACTTGCTGCACACTGCAGACTACTACTCTTCATGTTTTACCAGATCAACGAGAGAATATCATCTTTACGTTACACTTGTTAAGGAAAGACTCTCTTAATTCTTTGCATTCCCTTTGCTCTCAGAAGAAGGTTTATCCTCTTTCGCTGGTGCAATCATCAGTACATTATGTATTGTCAAACTAATTTGTATATTGAAAATTCCCATATCACATGAATATGGATACTAAATACCACTAAATTTATCGAGTTATATGGATTTTAAATTGAGATGAATAATTATTATAAATAAGTAGATATCATCAATTTATTAATTTCTCTTGGATCGATCAAATAATAATAATAATAATTAAAAAAAATGAGCATACAAATATCTAGTATAGGGTCATGATGATGGATGAGTCATGACTAAAAGTTTTGTTTTATTTACGAGGGAACTCTTCCCATGAAGGTTCAAGGTAGGGCGTGACACTGTCTAGCATATTCTTTATAAATCCTCTCTGTTTATCATTATTGGTGCACCAAAATATATCTGCTGTGAATCAGCCATGCAAAGAGGCCCATCTCGGTTTCCCTTTTTATTTTATTTATTTATTTATTTTCATTTTTATTAAAAGGTTTGAAATTAACGCTTAGAAAAAATAAAATAAAATAAAAGTGATAAATAAAAATGTTCAATGTAAGCGTGTGGGGGCAAGTGACGTGGACCATAGCATTGCCTAGATATGAGGTTGAAAGACACCAAGAGAAAAGGCCACGTGTCCGTTTGACTGCTCGAATATAGGGACTAGGAGGAAGAACGCCGCCTTTAAGACGTGTTTTTTGTACCAATGTCCAACTCCCACCTCAAATCGAAAAAATATTCTTTATAAATTTATATAATAAAAAAATAAATAATATTAGATATAATGATAAGTTATTTAAATACTGTATATTCATTATAAAAATATATATTATTAAAATATTAATTTTTTTAAGTGAATTATATAAGACTTACATTTTTTTTAAAATAATAAACAATACTTACACAATGATTGTAAATATTATTTTTTATAAGAGATATATACATATAATTTTTTACACAACTTTGTTTAAAATGAATAATATTTTTAATAATTTATTTATAAAATAATATTATTTTATATAAAATACCTTATTTTTTTAATATAAAAAATGGTAAGAAAATCATGTATAATATTTTCATAATCCGTGACAAATAACTTATAGTTATTAATTTTATCCATAATCCTCATTTATTTAATTCTGCCGCCTCCTGCCCTCCTTAATCATTTTGTGATGTTAGGAACCTAACTTATTTTAATAATTATAGGTTTGATCCGAAAACTGTTTCACGTTTTCGCCGACAAAGACAAAAATGTTATAAAAAATTTAGAAACAAACAAACATAACCTTAATGTATTTTTTATTTATTTTTTATATTTTAATCTTTTCCTAATTCTTGACCGTATTGTTATTAATAGTATGGTCAAATACTCATTTGTGTTTGAATATAAAATATTATATTTATAAATATAAAATTAACAGACATATAAAACATATTTATAAGAGAAATGTTACGTACAGTTATAGTTGTAATGTGAATAAATATTATATAGTTATTTTTAAAAAAATTAGGATCTATTATTAAAAAATTAATTAATTTTTATATAAATATTATATTTTTTTATTTTTTTAAAAATAGAAGTTATGCTTAATACAATCAATCATTTTTATTTATTATTTACATACTCTACGTATGATTGGTCAAAATTATTATTTTATATTACAAAAATAATATAATTAATCACATCAATAAAATATAAAAAATATATATAAATAATTATACATAAAATTTTTTAAAAAAAATTACACTATTTACACTGACTATCATTTCTTTTCTTATAAATGAATTAAAATAGAGTTTTGGAGTGTCAAAGAAATAGGCAAAGGATCCCCACCACTGTTTTTATCACTTATTATTCGAGATGGAGTTCATCTTTCCATAATGTAACACGTAACACGTGGCCTCCTCCTCTTACAAGTCTGACGTGGAGTTCATCTTCCTATATAAACCCTTTACCTCTCCCTGACCTTTCCCCGCAAATCTCGCACTTCCCTCGACAAATATCATTCAGTCTCAGCTCTCTTTATTCGCTTCTTAAAATACCAGCCAGAATCTTCTTCTTCACTGAAACATTTAGGGAGCGATGGCTTCTTCTTCAGCAGTAGCAAGTACACCTTCAAGCACATGGGCTAGAAGAAGATTTTCTTCTACAAGTTCTTCATTGTTCATGGAGATGGGTTCTTCTAATTCGACCGCCATTTCCTTGAAAAGGCCTACCAAAAAACCCACCGTACGTTGCTCACTCAAAACGCTCCCATTCCATAATGCTACTCCTGCCATTGCCCATCTGAAAGACTCGGTTAACTCTTCTATTTCTTCTTCTCCTCCATCTTCATGTACAGTCGATAAGCCTTTTCCCTTCCAATGGAACCTGTTACAGAAAACTGCAGCCATGGCCTTGGACGTAATGGAGTCTGCTTTAGTCTCGCATGAGCGTCAACACCCACTTCCCAAAACCGCCGATCCAGAAGTTCAAATTTCTGGTAATTTCGCTCCAGTAACAGAGCAGCCCGTCCGGCACTCGTTACGGGTTTCAGGCAAAATCCCTGACTGCGTACAGGGCGTCTACGTTCGGAACGGCGCGAACCCACTTCACGAACCCGTCTCCGGCCACCACTTATTCGATGGTGACGGCATGGTCCATGCGGTCCAATTCAAGGATGGCTCCGCTAGCTATGCCTGCAGGTTCACCGAGACGCACCGGCTTTCTCAAGAGCGAGCTCTTGGTCGTCCTGTCTTCCCCAAGGCCATAGGTGAGCTTCACGGCCACTCCGGTATCGCCCGGCTCCTCCTGTTCTATGCTCGAGGACTGTTCGGAATTGTTGATCCCAGCCACGGCATGGGAGTGGCTAACGCTGGCCTCGTCTACTTCAACGGTCGTCTCCTCGCCATGTCCGAAGACGATTTACCATACCAAGTTAAAGTTACTCCCGCCGGCGACCTCAAGACTGTAGGCCGCTATGATTTCAATGGTCAGCTCCGCTCGACTATGATTGCTCACCCGAAATCCGATCCAGTTTCCGGCGAGCTCTTCGCTCTCAGCTACGATGTTGTCCAAAAACCATACCTCAAGTACTTCCACTTCTCACCACAAGGAGAAAAATCCTCTGATGTTGAAATTCCTCTAGCTGAGCCTACAATGATGCATGACTTTGCGATCACAGAGAGGTTTGTGGTGATCCCGGACCAGCAGGTAGTGTTCAAGCTCCCGGAGATGATTCGTGGCGGCTCTCCGGTCATTTACGACAAGACCAAGATGTCCAGGTTCGGGATTTTGGACAAGAATGTCACCGATGCTTCCGGGATCAAATGGATTGAAGCCCCAGATTGCTTCTGCTTCCACCTTTGGAACGCCTGGGAGGAGCCCGAGACCAATGAGGTCATAGTAATTGGCTCTTGCATGACTCCTCCTGACTCCATTTTCAACGAATGTGACGAGACCTTGGACAGTGTGCTCTCTGAAATTCGCCTTGACTTGAAGACTGGAAAGTCCACGCGCCGTCCCATTTTATCCGATTCTGAACAGGTAAACTTAGAGGCCGGAATGGTGAACCGGAACATGCTCGGGAGGAAAACCCAGTTCGCGTATTTAGCCCTTGCAGAGCCATGGCCGAAAGTATCTGGTTTTGCCAAAGTTGACCTATTCACAGGAGAACTAAAGAAGTATATGTATGGAGACGAGAAGTTCGGAGGCGAGCCTCTGTTCCTTCCCAGAAGCCCCGATTCAGAGAAAGAAGACGACGGATACATCCTCGCTTTCGTCCACGACGAAAAGGAGTGGAAATCAGAGCTACAAATCATAAACGCCATTGATTTAAAGTTGGAAGCCACAGTTAAGCTTCCTTCCCGGGTTCCATATGGCTTCCATGGAACCTTCATAAACGCAGAAGACTTAGAGCTGCAGGCTCAGGTTAGTTAAGGCCTGTGTTTCCCGGGGTGGTGATCTTTCATGCACCGTGTTTGCAGGCTTTGTGAATATATTAGAGTGGAGATTTACCAGAGGGATGCTCGCAGATACGTCCCCGGAATCTCTACTTCTGTTTCGAGTGACAGCCCTTTTCTTTTTCATCTTCAGTTTATGATTTTGTTATGTTTATTTGATTAGTGGAAGGTCCTTGGGAGAACCAGCTTGTAGCTCTTTGGGTGTAGATACAAATGGAGCTCAGCTGGTTTCTATATCTGTCTGTTTTACTCAGAAGTTCTCCTCTGTAAGTACTACATTCTGCTACTGTCTATATAAGAACCAGTGCGATTATTCCCTTTGAAAGTTATGTCCTCTTAGATAGTAAAGCTAACAGAATGATGTAACAGAAGTGACAACAACTGCCAAAGACAGAAAAGGATTACCCAAAATTAAATTAACAGAATGAGGTGGTTTGACGTGATCGGTTAAACATTTATTTTATAATATAAATAATTTTATATTTGATAAATTATCCGACGTTGATATTTGATATTTAGCTCTAGTTTTATTAAATATTGTAAATCATAAGTGTCATATTACAGTATTCCTCTATTATAAATGAGATTTTTTTAAATAAAATTAGGAAAGGGTTGTTCATAGACATATGATATTCGTCTCTTAAAAAAATTTTACAATTTAACATAACATATCACATTATATCAAGTTGTGAATTTATTCTTATATAATCTCTTTATAACTAAAATATTTTTCTATAATAAAATAGCTTTAAAATCTAAAGATAAATGTTTCAAATCACATGAAAATATAGTTCACAAATTAGCATAGCTTGTTGCCATAAATATATTCGAAGAGAGAACGAAAAGGCAATAGAAACAGCTTTACAATCTAATGAAAAATGATTGATTTACAAATAATCTCACAAAAGTACTACCGGGAAGCTGATGTGGCTACTTATGGTAAATATTTCTTATTATCAAATTCTTATCGCTAGATCTAAAGTAGATCTAACATATATTATATACTATATATGTATATCAATTTGTGAGATTTATCTTTTTAGTATATTTTTATGAACTTAGCATTCTTCCAATATAATGTATCGCAACAAGCAATATCAACTCGTATACCATATTTTTTTGAGAATTTCTTTTTAAGCCAAATGTTTTTCTTAAACAAAAAAAGAAAGAGAAAAAAAAAAAGGAAAAAAAAAAAAAGCTACTATTTTTTTAAACAAGAAGGAAGAATTAGATAGAGGGTGTAAGCATGGATTAATAGAAATGCTTTAGTCATAAAAGAGTTTTATAAAAATAAATCTATAAATTGATATGATTTAATATAGTATGTCAGAATATATTTAATGTATAATATGAAATCAAGTCAATTTGTGAATT
The DNA here is from genome assembly GCA_011037825.1 of Carya cathayensis. NCBI lineage: Eukaryota > Viridiplantae > Streptophyta > Magnoliopsida > Fagales > Juglandaceae > Carya > Carya cathayensis. The sequence goes on from QGSO01000176.1 coordinate 672,114, forward strand.
TATTTTTATAAAATTACTTTATGGCGTTAATAGTTTTTTCAAAGAATTCAGAAATAAAATGAGAGCACGATGGCATGTTAAATCACTAAGATTAATCTCGATGTAGCACTAGTACTAATTAAAATACATGGTATTACATCAAGTAATATTGCCAATTGGGATGTTGATCGGGTCAGTCACTTGTACTGGTTTCCCAGTTAAAATGTATAGGTTCATGGAGTGCCCAGTCACGGGAAGAAACATCATGGCTCATGTGAAAACTTTGAAGCAATCTGTATGATACTTAGGCTGTGTTTGAGAGTTAGACCATCTCAGGCTATTTTATTACTATCTACATACACGTAACTATTATTTATAAAGTATTTCATTATTATTCACAAATGATCTGAGATACTCTTAACATTCATAAATGAGTTGGAGCGGAGGAGGTTTTGATTCAAGAAAAACAAATAATTAGTCAGAATTCATGGCCCATTTGTTGGAAGGGATAAAGTTTGCACAAGTAGTTGTGGGTTATCCACTCAATTATTGGTACCCTGATCGTAGAGAGAGTGCTAGGGTCCATGCCAAACAAGTTTCATAATTTCAATGTGCAGTCTTTACAATGAAAGCCAGTGCAATGAGAAATGGAAAAAGGTCATGGGTTTCATTCCCTGCATCTACAGTTGCCTTGAGGTTTCCTTTTCCTGCTCAGTCATGTTCTCATAATTTGGTGCCCTTTCTTTTATTCTCTCATCAATTGCTCCTTTGGTTGTTCTTGGAAAACATGCTGCTATCAAAATTAAATGAACATATTTTAGAGCCCATATACACCATTGCTCATACTGAAAATGCTTTCTTTCTTCTCTTTTTTCTCTAAACATGTGTATGATGTAGGACTGTTGAGTAAAATAACTCTTTTATCCTAAATTCCTGTCCTAGGTGGGTGGTTGGTTCATGTTTTGAGAGAGGCCTTTCACTTGTATTTATGAAGGGTAAGGGACAATTAATATGTAATTGGTGGATGTATTTTTTCAAAACTATTTTTTATCATATCAAAAGAATCCTCACATTAAAAAGATCTAGGTCCAAATTATACTGGTCCAAAGCCCATGGGTGCATGGCTCAAAACCTTGTTTGGATCTCCTAACTTGAACCTTTCATCATTCAATCTTAATAAAAGGTAACGCTACTTTGCAGCCCAAGCTGTCACCAGTGCATTTTTGTTTTCTAAACATGCTAGAATTTTGCCTTCACTGTGCTTCTACCATTCAAATCATATGTCGATTAGGTCAGGGTGCGTGGTGTAAGATTTTTACGTAGAATTTTTCTCTATATATATTCTGATCATAATTATATATTTTTTATTAGAATTCTTTAAAGGCCTTTACAGTATACATTATCAACAATACATAATTTAATTTATAAAATTTATCTTTTAAATCAAATTATGATACGTAAATAATGTATGGTATAAAGATTTTTAAATATAATTATTTAGATTACGTTTGGATGTTGAACTTAGCTGAAATGAGTTGAGTTATTTATAAATAGTAATTAGTTAAGATGGTGAAGTGATTTTTGTGGGGCCCACTTAAGATGAGTTTAGATGTGTTGGGATGTTAAGATAAGTTTATATTTATTAATGAGAAATTGAAAAAGGTTGTGTGTCCTACGTATAAAGATGTGTTGAATTGAAAAAAAGTTATGTATCTCACACGTAAGAAGATTTTGAATTGAAATGAATTTAATGATTTAAGAGTTGTGTATTTAGATGTTAGATTTAGTTTAAAAATAGACTAAACTGAATTGATCGTGGACTCTAGCATCCAAACAAAATCTTTTTATGACATAAATCACAACAGTCAGCTTAAAACCATGATGTCATTGAAGAAAGATAGAAAGAAAAAACATTTGGTTCGGACTAGTCGTTCACGGGGGGAAATTAAAAGAAAAAGAAAAAGAAAACAAAAACAACAACAGACTTAGCAAGGAAGATATTGCCAAACAGAGAACAGCAGGCAGCCATAGATATATGCTACTTTTTCTTTTTCTCTTTTCTTTTCATGTTCTTATAATTGGCATGCAATAATTGTTGTAACATTACAAAAAAGTAATTATTAACAAAAAATAAAAATCTTTTTGCTAAGCTTTAAAAAGTTGCAAGAAAGTTGAGCACTCAAGAGTTAGGAAACAACCATAAGCTACGAACGTGCCTAATCTTTCATCTATGAGGGAAAAAGTGAACAGAAGCTTTAATTGCTTATTGTCTAATCTCACTTTAGTTCTTTGTGTAATGTATTTGCTTTCCTTAGCACCACAGCTTTTGTGTCTTTTCCTTTCTTTCTTTTATTTTTTATTTTTAATTATTGGAGGACAACTTGTAGAAAAAACAGAGCAATTCATCTTTGGGAGTTTATTCTATTTTTTTTTGCCTTTTATTTTTAGTTTTTAATTAAGAGAAATGCTTTATCTATAAATCAATTTTATACAAATAAATTCACAAATTGATGTAGTTTAATTTTATTACGTTAGATTATAAAGTAACTTGTATTGTAAAATATATACAATGCATCATATGAATTTTTGTTAATTTGTAAATTTATTTTTATAAAATTTATTTATAACTATATAACTTCTCTCTTTGTAAAATCTATTAGTTAATAAGAAATGACATTTGCAGTCGTAGTATGTGTAAATGTTGTATAATCATTTTAAAAAAAAGTAAGTAAATGTGAGACGTACATGAAAAAATAATAATTTATTAATAATATATCTAACTGTTTTTTAAATCATTGTACAGTATTTATACCCTCTATGATTATATGTAATATTACTCGAAAAGCTTATCCAGAATAAGCACGTGATACCTTTTGGGTAGGCTTGAATTGACTGGCTTATATGATCAAAAGGTACGACAATATTGGCCACCTTCAAAAGTTTTAGATGGAGTAATGCTCCAATGCTTAAGTTAACATAGAGATATATTACTTCTCACCCATTAATTTTAGATAACTTACCATTACTAAATATTATTAAAAAGAGTAATGTTATTTAACATCTCTCTTATCATCATTATTTTCTTTTAATTATTCTATTACATAGTATTAAATGATTAGAGATTTTTTATTACCTTTAATTTATAAATCAATCATTTGATGTTGCATAATAGAATGTCAAAGAAGATATATCCATATTCTATTTCATGGAATGTCAAAAAAAATAAATTAATCAGGAGTTTTCTCCCATTGCTGGATTATTGATGCTCTCGTGGGATTGGAGTTAGGCTATGGCTCAAGTTCGACTTGTAAGGAGCACTTGCGGTTTTCACCGTCTATACTCTTGATGTTTGCTCCTTATTGAGTATTATTATGGTTATTTATTGATAAGAAAGGTATTTCTGTTCACCCCTTCACTTGAAAAGATAAAAAAGAAGGAAAATATTATTCATATAGAAATTTTATATCAAATTGTATTTTATTTTATTTTTATTTATTTAATAATTAAGAAAATATTTTAAATAAATTTGTGATTTTTTTTTATTTTTAAAAATTGTTTAAATACTTTTAAAAAAAAGGTGGGACTACTCTACCACCTCATCCTTACCGTTGGGCTTACTGCCCAGTGCAATTTTTTTTTTAAATTTTTTAATCACTTTCTTAATTATTAAGTAAAAAAATATATTAATATACTTAAAATTATTTTCTTAATTATTAAATAAAAAAATTATAGATATATTTTTTATCCGAACGGTACACTTGAGCGGTACCGTCCGGGCGGCACACAGACTTTTTTAAAAAAAAATCAGTTCTTCTACTACAGTCGAGTTGACAGCGGAGAGACGGAGGATGTGTACTTCTAACTGTTGGAAGCGTACTTTGCTTTATTTGTTTTTTAATTAATTTATTTTCCTCGTGCTTGCACTATGACAACCAGTTCGATTTCGCTCTCTGCATTGCTTTCGCCCAGTCCCCCCACCTCCACGCATTGCACTTTCAAAGCTTTACGTTCTCAAAAGCCAGCCCCCTTCCCCGCCTTCCCTCCTCATTTCTTAAGACCAAAGAACAAAAGTCCAAAATAACAACCCAGCTTCAAAAGCAAAAGCAAAAGATCGCAATCCTTCTTTCCAATATCACACCATAAAGCTTTGAGGAAAAAAAAAAGAAAAGCAAACCAAACCAAAGCAAACCTCACTAAGAAAACGCCCATTAACAAGGATATCTCCCTTATATAGTCTGCACCCATGTCTCCTTCCTCTCACTTTTCCTTATTCCCAACGACCCTTCTGAGCTTAGTCCAATGGACGAGATTGTGGTTGTCGAGCCTAGCTATGAAGTCTACACAGATCACACCCTACCTTCTACCGGGACACTTACTGTTGGTTCTTGGCATGATCACGTTCCTGAGCCATTTCAGAGTGAAAGGTTGCCGCCCACTTTGGCATCCGAAATCCAAAGATTTCTTCGCGTTGCCAATTTGATTGAAAGCGAGGAGCCTCGTATTGCTTATCTTTGTAAGTTTATTGTGATTTGGAGCTATTGGGTTTATCTTATTGGTTTTAGAATTTTATTTGACGGGCTGCAGTGTTAATTCCTAGTGTATTTGGATATTGGATTTGATTCCGAATGAAACTAAAGAAGTTTTTGGCTAATGCAGGATACGTTGGTTCACATTTTACTAAATTTTTCCTTTTTATCTGTTGTTTTGCGTTTATTATGCAACCGAAGAAATGGGGTTCTGAGTTATAATTTCAAAACTAGACAACAATGCCTATGCCATTCATGTTATAATTGAGGTTGAATTCGACCATTTTAATCACTACTTTGATAAAACCATTCCCGTAAATGATATATATTAAGTAGGCCAAATAATTGGTATCCTACCATGTGGAATTGATTAAATCCCGATGATTAATTTCAAACTGAATCATTAAGATTACACCACATTAATATTTATCATTTTAAAACGTTTGAAATATGGTAAATACTAAGATGATCATGTTGGGTTGGTGGAATGGAAGAACAAATTGTTGAGGCGAAATCCTAACCATTAAATTTGAAAATAACAGTTTGAATTTAAGAACTCTACGTGGTACAATATCCTAGGAAATTAGGAATTTTCGGGCATCTTTGTACATTGAATGGCGTATTTGTTCAGTTAGATTTCAAAGATTTAAGTTTAATTTCTTTGCTTTCTTTTCCTCAAAAAGGAGGAAAAGAATGTGTGTCAGTTGACAGTAATTCTTAGAGCACCAAAATTACTGATGGATTAAGGAAGCCTAACTGAATGATTCAGGTCCTGCAATGGAATTTTGAAATAAAAAAATAAAAAAAGGAAGCCTCATGGTATGATATTTCTCGCCATCAAATTCACTCAGAAATGGGGCTGAATTTCTAATCTGGCAGAACCTAGTCCTACAAGAGAATTCAAAGTTTCACCCAAAATTGAGGCATAGTTTATGTCACATTGCTATAATGGTTTTCCTTGGCAGGTCGCTTTCATGCCTTTGAAATAGCACATAACAAGGACCGCAATTCAAGTGCGCGGGGTGTTCGACAATTCAAAACATCACTACTTCAACGACTTGAACAGGTAGTCACTCATATTGATACTTTCCTATAACATATTTGATTTTCTTATTTCTCCCTTGCATCAACATGTGGGGCAACTAGACAAGATTTTTTACTATAACTCCTAGGGTTTGGCTCAAGTGGTAAAGGTCTTGGGCTTGGAGGTATGCTCCCTCTAGGTCTAAGGTTCAAATCCTCTTGGGTGCAAATAATCTCTAGGGGCCATCGGACTAGGGGATTTTCCCCTTGAATTATTGGAGGTGCACTTACTAGAAACTCATTGCTGAGATCCTGTGCACCCCTGGGATTAGTCAGGACGCTGTTCCTGGACGCCCAGTGCCAATAAAAAATCAGAGTTTTTACTTGTCTTTTATACATGTAACATTTCAAGATTTAGCATGAGACAATGGTGAATAAGATCTCACATTGCCTAGAAGAGAGTCATTTTAAATGGTGAATAAATCCAAATGTGGTTTGGGCTTTCCTTGAGTTGTTACAAATGATGTCATAGTCAATCACAATTAGAAGTGTGGGATTTAAGTTGTGCCACCTATAACATAATAGCTTGATGATGACGTTAGATATTTAAAGATAGAGGTTGCAACATGGTGAGTTTTAGTATGGGAGGATGGTGAAGGAGATTCGATATTTCTTTTAAGGGAGAAGTTCTTGCAATTTATAATTATTCCAAAGGCCTCCTATTGTAATCTTGACTTGTCATTTTGGAGATAAGCCCAAATGTGGTTTGGGCTTTCATTAGCCTTGCTTATTTTTAATGTTAGTCATTTTTAAGTGAGTGGGAGAATGTCTTGATCTGGGATGCGTTAGGACTTTTTAGTAGCAACAGGTTAGTGTTAGGACAAGTGTTCCTTTCCTTTCCTTCCCAGATCAGTAATTTTTAAGTGAGTGGGAGAACTTTTTCCAGATCAGTAGCAACAAGGTTAGTAGTTAGGACTTGTTAAACTGTAGATTAAGCAAATATCAGTGTCTTTGACATGGTTTTATGCCTTTCACCATGACTTCTCCCTCAGCCCATAAATGTTCACTCCTCAAGTGTCACAAAGAAACTGAATTCCTTTGTTAATGTCTCTAGTTTCTCCATGTCCTGTTTTAATTCTATTAAAGGCTACCACAAACCAGTTTCTTTAGCTACTTAAATTTGATTTGAAATTAAAGCTGAAGCTGATAACTTCATGTTTCTTAAGCTTTCACAGAGTGATTTTGTTAGCGAGCAAGAAACATAAAAACTGGTATCGATGATTGAGATGATTCTCTGATTCACCTTTTTACCACCAATGTAATACCACCTGGGAATGGCATATCATAGTACTATGCCCCTTATCTGGAGAACAGTCTTAAGTAAAATGGAAGCTATGCATATTTCCTTGGACCTCTCAGAATATTGAGAGTATCAAAAAGCATAATTTTATCTGGGGTATCATATTTCCCACTAATGTCTATTCCCTTGTATTTCTTATGTTCCAGTCATCTGTTTTTAGTTTTCTCAGGCCTCAACTTTTATCACCAAGCTTAATCATGCTTTTCTTCCTTTTTCATTATGCTTTTTTCTTACTTATAAAAAAATGCTCTTTTTTTTTTTTGTTCTAATTTTCATGTCTGTCTCTGCTTTGAGGAATCATAGGATGAAGATCCTACAAAAAAGAAAATGAAGATAAAAAGTGATATACGTGAACTCAGACGTGTACATCATGCATACAAGGATTATCTGACCAAACATGGTCAAGTATTTGTTTCAGGAAATAGGTAATCAAGCCCCTTATTTATAACTTATAAGCTATGCCATTGGCTCTTGTTCAGGTAAAGTCAATGTGTAACACTTTTTGTGTCTTCTGAGCCTAGTTAATCAGATTTGTTTTATCTTAGGGACCAAGAGAGGTTGAGAGATGCATATTTTATTGCTGATGTTCTGTATGAAGTGTTTGCGGCGATTACAAATGCAGATGATACCCAGGTGGTTTCCGTTTTTTTTTCTTTTTCCTCTGCTGTGTTTTTATTTAGAACATTACCAGGTTCCTTTATCACTATTTTTTTTGTTCTTACTTTTACTCTTATTCTCTCCAAGTAGGTTAAAAGATTTGAGTTCAACATTCTACCACTTGATCATGGAGGTATTCAGCAACCAATTATGCAACTACCTGAGGTCTGGTGCTGTATGGATAATCTAGAAGATACCCTTTTTAATCAAGTTAAATTTCTCGGTTATCTTAGCAGTGCATGCTGCTGCAACTTGCCCAAGTTGTAATCGAGCATAGGAAATATGCTAATAAACTAATGAATTGTACAGATTAAGGCTGCAATTGCAGCCATCTGCAATATTCGTGGCTTACCTTCAGCCCAAGATTTTCAGAAACATGGGACAGTTAGAGATTTGTTTGACTTTCTTCAGTTTTGGTTTGGGTTTCAGGTAATTTATTGTTTAGTTTTAGCTTACTTCCTTTCTTATTCTTCATTACTGTATGCAAACGGTAAATTGATGACATAGTCTAGCTGCTTACTTTCAGGCAATGAATATTTTCCTGATATTGCTACTGTGTTTTTATCAGAAAGGTAATGTAGCTAACCAGAGGGAGCATCTGATTCTACTCCTTGCTAACATGCACATTCGGCAAACCCATGATCAGAAATCTAACTCAAAGGTGTTTTATTGTTAATTTGTAATTTCTGGTTTGCTTTCTCTATGACTTTGTAATGCTTGGTAATTGTATTTGAACAGTTAGGGGATGGTACGGTGGATGAATTGATGAGAAAATTCTTTGAAAACTATATAAGTTGGTGCAAATTTTTGGGGAAAAAAAGCAACATTCGGTAAGATAAATGATATTGTTTACCCCTTGCTCATTGAAGTAATTAGAAATCTATGCCTTCTGTTCTTAGCTTTTCTACTTGTTAACGTTTTGCTAACTAGTTGCAATTAATTTCCTTCTTTCTGCTTGATATGTTCTTTTTTTCCACCATCCTTTTGTTATGATTTTCATATACACATGTTCTTTCAACCAGATATATCTTTATTTTTCAATTTCTTTTTCATTTTTGAATATATCTTAGATTATCATTATTTTTCCTTACTACAGTTAATTGTCTGTGCAGGTTGCCTTCTGTTAAGCAAGAAGCCCAACAATACAAGCTTTTATATATAGGGCTTTTCCTTCTTATATGGGGGGAGGCGGCAAACTTGAGGTTCATGCCCGAGTGTCTCTGTTATATTTTTCACCATGTGAGAATAACCTTAGATTATTATGATTTTCAGCAAGCATCTATTTAAACCATTCGGAGCTGCAGAAATTTTAGTAGTTGCTGCCAGCACTATGTAGATGATGTCAGTCTGATTTTCAGTTGAGAGTGAGTGAAGATACGTAAGAGAAATCATACTTCATTAGAGTTTGAAGCTAGATGTCAGATAGTGTTCATAGTTAGAACAAATGCTGATAATCAACTTTTGATTTTGACTATAGTTTCTTACATGGAACTTTAGTGATTAATGGTCTGTTATACCTCTCGAGCATTTGACTAGTTGAGCACTATCATCTTGAAAAAAACTGATGCTTTCTTATGCATTTTTCCAAATTATACTGTCAAGGTGATGCATGTAAAAATTGATGTAATACCAGTATATTTCATCCTGTATGACTATTTTATGTCTCTCTCTCTCTCTCTTTTTTTTTCCCTGAAGATGGCATATGAGTTGCATGGAATGTTAACTGGTGCTGTTAGCTCGATAACTTGGGAGAAGGTTATGCCAGCATATGGAGGGGAGTCTGAATCGTTTCTTAACGATGTAGTTACCCCACTATACAGGGTTATAAGCGAGGTACAGCTTGATTGTATCCTGTCGTTGTATATTCCTCTGTAAAAGCTAATTTTGTTGTTAAAAACTGAAGGAAGGTAAGAAAAGCAAAAGGGGGACCGCTGACCATTCTACATGGAGAAACTACGATGATCTGAACGAGTACTTCTGGTTAGAATAATTTATGAGTTTGCCAAGTTGAGGTTTAAAGAAATTAGAACAAGGTATTTAAGTCTTCCATTTTTGCAGGTCTCCTAGCTGTTTCGAAATAGGTTGGCCCATGCGCCTGGACCACAATTTCTTTTGTGTACAGCCTTCAAAAAAACCTAAAGCTAAGAATGCTCCAGTATCACATTCTACTGTAGAAGAAAGGAGGAAGCAAGAAGCGAACAAAGATGAAGAACTGGGGGTAGATATATTTGTCATTATTACTCTCAGAGGAACTTTGTCTCAAGCTTCCAATAAATTAGGATTGTTTGCATTATTTCAAATTAAAAAGTAATTTCTATAAGTGGTCATTTTGTCTCACATGATGTAATAATTTACTTGGCAGTGCTTTCTTACTTCCTACTAGAGTATTTTTGGATATGAGTGGCTGTTTGGTTTATGCAGTATAAATATCAGAGAAGCCTCCAGATCAAAATCTTTTTATTGCAAAGTTTAATGTTTCTGGCATGCCAAGAGAATAAGCTGACCCTTTTTCTTGCACATGAAGTGACAATTGATTTTGGAGTTCTTTCTCAATGAAAAGGACAGAATATATTCATACAGGACCCAAAAATTTAAACTGTTTAAATTTTTTATAAAATATGCTAGAACTATTTTGCTTCAAATTTATTAGGGTTTGGTGCATAACTTTCAATGTAATTTATTCTACATGATTGAGCTTCTTGTTCTTGCCTTTTATTAGCACAAGGATTGGTTCTTCCTGGTCTTCTTGTTCTATCCCCTCTTCCAATGGTTAGTGGGGAAAAGGAAGATTAGTTATGCATTTTTCTTCCAATCTCGTGACTCTGCTCTCTCACTTGTTCTTTTCCCACAGGATTCCAAGGAGGAAGCTCATGAACAAAAATGGCTAGGAAAGACAAATTTTGTCGAGATCCGTTCATTTTGGCAGATTTTTAGGAGCTTTGATAGAATGTGGAGTTTTTTTATTCTTATCCTTCAGGTGTGCACAGCGCCTAATCTGAATGCTTTTTGGAGTGCTTAATTCTTGCAATGGTTTTGCCATGGTGTTTGATGATTCTCTTCCTCCTAGGCAATGATAATTATGGCGTGCCATGATTTGGGATCTCCATTTCAATTGTTCAACACAGCAATATTTGAGGACGTTATGAGCATCTTCATTACTTCTTCAATCCTTAGACTCATACAAGGTATGTGCTATTTTTCCATCATTCAGTATTGTGGAAAATGCTAGCATGTTACTGTGCAAGTACAGAACAGATTTTGTGAGAAACAATTGATGCAGTAAACTGAAAAGATCTGACACTCTAGAGAAGTTTTAGCGGATTACTGAAAGCGATTCAATGCACAATCATAAAGATTAAATGAGGGAATAAAATTATAGGGTTTGCATTGGACCCAAAAAACATTTCTCTCATATTTTATTTCAATAGAATAAACAAAAGTGACTGATTACAATCTCTTAATATGTATTTATTATTAAAAATAAAACCACTGTATTGTCCTAATAATTGAAGATACTTCACTAACCCCTACTTAAGTGAGTCACTTGAATGCCACAACCTTTTTAACTGCAAGTATAAGTTCATTCCAGCACTTTCACTGCTCTGGCATTAACCTCCTCGAGTGGGTGGAAGCTTGAGTCTGGCTGAAAAGTGGTTAATTCAGCACGTGTTTCTGGCTCAACATGTTCCATCCCTTCCTCATAAATCCATGTACATTCAGTTTGCAGGTTTTCCCAACCACTTGTCCAAGAATCCATGCTAGTATAAGGATCCCTTTTTTAAATTCAGTTGTACGTTTTCTCAACCAAACAGATCTGATGCAAGAAAATATATGCCAAACTACCTTGCCTTTATTTTATTGTTAGTTGCAATGGCAGCTTGCACTTTATAGAAGGTCAGAGGTTTTGGTTGGAAAGTATTGGTTTTTCATGAAAGAATTAGGTCAGAAAATGCTAGAGTGATGGCTAATTCAATAGTCAGATTATGACTTACTTGGAATGTAGAACCAGGATGCCTGCAATTTCACAATGCCTTTCCCCAAATATTTTCATAAATTTTACTAGCAAAGGAAGCAATGCAGCAAAGGAAGCGCGTTAACTCTTTTTTTGCTCCCTGGCTTTTTAGGTGTTTGCAGTTCCAAAGTTAGGGTCTCCCAAATCTCTTTCAGTATCTTGTTGCAAATTTTTGGAGGTGTAATTTAACTTAATATACCTACTTGCTTCATCACCTATCATAAATTGGTATTTTAGGACCATTATGAAAAGCCTTTTGGAGTTATGTGGCTATATTTTTTGGGTTTGTTAGATGTTTTCTTATGTTATCTCAATTCTCAACTAATACTTTTTGATATTGAAATTAGATAAATCATTGAACAACACTTCTAGTACCAACGAATCTGCTCTACATATTAGTAGTACTTTGGCAAAAATCATATTTCACATAATTTCCTTTGTCTCGCCAAGTTAACTTTTGGTCTTTTTAAAATGAATTAATTTTGTAATGAGCTACTCATTTTTGTCTGTTTCCCAGTTTGTCATACAATATAGTCCTTCAATATTGTTTCGGTAGCATAGCTCCCTCCCTCTGTAGTACCCCTAAATGGTCAGGAATTTGTGCATGTTCTTGTATAAATTTGTAGATTGTAAGGAATGTAGAGTATAGGGATGCAAGCGTGCCTCATTCTCAATGTTTTTGAGTAGGGAGTACGAAAAATTTGGTATCAGAAGTCATGATATGATTCTATAGACTTAACAATTGAGTGTTTGACCTTGACTTAGGAGCAGTAAGAGTTTGTACTTGGCATTAGTTAATCAATTATTTTGATAGATAAGTAAGGGTTGTAGTACGAAATGATTCTTGTGTATGTTTTGGATTAAATTTGGTGGTTTGCCATGATGTACCAAGCTGAGCTTGTTTGATGGTTGCACTCTTTCACTCAGCGTTTCCAGGCCAGGACACGACTCCCTCTCCATTTATATTTGTATATCAAACAAAAGTTATTTTGTGCTTGCAGCAATTCTTGACATAGCATTTACGTGGAAAGCTAGAGGCACAATGGAATTCTCCCAAAAGATGAAACTTTTGATGAGGATGGCTGTCGCAGTGATATGGACTATTGTTCTTCCTGTATGCTATGCTAAATCGAGAAGAAAATATACTTGTTATTCTGCAAGATATGGGAGCTGGCTTGGAGAATGGTGCTTTTCTTCTTATATGGTTGCTGCTGCAATTTACTTGATAACAAATGCAGTTGACACAGTGTTATTTTTCGTTCCTGTTGTGAGCAAGTATATTGAGGTCTCCCATTGGCGGATATGGATAATTTTATCATGGTGGACACAGGTAAGTTCATTATAGAGCTTAGTAATTCTTCCAAAGGACCCTTCTGGTCAATCTTTTATAAATTTGGCTTCAGTTATTGAATCCGGCATTTTATAGAATGTATATAAGTCGTGCTTGAGTTATTAAGCAGTGTTTCCCTAAATTTGTCTAATAATTATCACATGAGCAAGCAACACTGAATTTGCTCAGAAAATAAAAAGACTCATTCATATCAAAGACACTGGTGCATTTTTTTTTTTTTAAGAAATGAAAAAAGCGAATTTCAATTTGTTGAATACATAATTAAGATTCTTGTGTAATTGAAAAAACCATTGTTGGGGGAGGGGGGGTGGGTTGGGGAGCAGAGTGCTAGTACATGGTTGAACTAAGAACTATTCTGCAGTATTCCAATGCTTATGTTTTTGTTATTAGTAGATATCATATTTGTATTTCTCAAGTTCATACCGTAGAAGATAAAGGAAAAAAGGAGCAAAAAGAAGATTACTAAAGTAGATAGACTTTAGTACTTGAAAAAAAATTGTCAGTTCTTAGTATCAAGAACCTCTAGAAGAAATCAATTGTAGAACAAAGAAATTCGATAATTGATTCTATTCTTAGTATTGAAACAAAAGTTCCACCTTTTATTGGGAAAAGGTTTCGTTATACTTATGGCAAATTAAACACCTTTTTGGTGAACATGAGAAGTACTTGAAAAATTAAACACCATTATAAGTTGTTCCGACATCAATTTTTATTATCAATGCTTATGGATTTCTTGATTTTGGAGCCAGACATGTAATTAATATTGACAGTGTCATAAATCACCAAGGCTATTGAAATGATAATTGTAGTAAAAAAAATGCAACATGTTGAATGGTTCATGGAGTAGACATATGAGTGAGTAGTATGAAATATATGTTAACATCCATAGAGTGATAATTCTGGTGTGCTAGAAGACAGTTTGACAAGTTGATGGATCTATGTCTTTTACACTGTATATTAATTGTGGGAAGCCATGTTCTGTTAATTAATATAGACTAACAAAAATCAAAAGATGAGATTGCTTCGTTTTGATATAAAATAGTATAGTTTAAGGATTCATTGCCATGTCTTTTACTACAATTGTATGCATCAATATGTATTCCATACACTTATTTGTAATAGCTTGTAATTATTACCTTCCTAGCATAAATTTGTGAAACTACTAATTTCAAAGTTTGCTGCCTGCATTCCAAAGGATTCAGTTGTCAGAAGACCACTAAAAGTTGATGCCTGTGTCCAAAAACCATTGCAATGGGTGGTCGTAAGACAACAGTGATTGGATCATGATCAGTGGCAATTATTTTTCACACTATGAGAATAGGATCTTTAATGCTAGAACTTTTGTGCCTTTAAGATAATAGGACTGCTATTTTAATTGTTGTTCTGGATTATTCACCGTACTTTCTTTAACATGCAATATGGCAGGAGGATAGCACAACATATATCTGGTTGTTGGCACACGTACCTCTTATTCTGACTTGCCTTTCTCTAGAGAAATTTCAGGATAAGGGGAATTGGCAACCATAAGGAGTGTTGTTCCTATATGTAATATAGTTAAATTATTTATGGTACTAGACGGTTTTTTTTTTCTCCATCATGATTGTATGACTCATCATGGTTGTATGATGTTTATAAGTTATTTTATGTTTCATTATATTGAAGTTCATTTTGTGATTTTGAATATTTTTTTATAAATCTTGTTTCATCATGCAGCCTAGAATCTATGTTGGGCGTGGAATGCAAGAAAGCCAAGTTTCTGTGTTGAAGTATCTCCTGCATCACTATACTACAATTTTGTTGCAGTGTTTTAATTCTTCCTAAAATCTTTTTCCTACCATGTAGGTACACCTTGTTTTGGATACTAGTACTGTTAAGCAAATTTTTGTTCAGCTACTATTTTGAGGTAAGTATCAACATAACATTTACTTATAAAAAAAAAGTATCAATGTAACATTGCCTCTATTCAGGATGAAAATATATTTCTGTGGTTTCTAATGTTACTTGTGAGATCATTGGAGCTTTATCCATCTTATACAGTGGCTCATATTTGTTTGGCTATATGCACATCTTTTACTTAGATGATATGCAAACCCTTCACTCATGAAGTAATCAGTTCCATCTATGTTGCATTCATTGACTCCAGTACAAGTTCATGGGAAAAATTGTCATGTTTATGTCAGAGATCATCAATACCATAACTTAATTCTACTAGGAACTTTTCCTAGAATGAGTATTAAGCACAGCACACATTAATAGCTACCCCTAATAGTAGTTTCTTGCCTTGTACACCTGGAACTCCACGCGGATCATGTCGGTGCAGATTAGAAGAGATTACCAGAATGAGTCTTTAAAACTAAGGTGTTTGGAACACTGAAACCATCTGTTCCAAAAAGGCATCAGCTGTCAGAAACTGGGCCAACAGTGTAAATCAATCATATATGCACAATTTCAAATATTTTCAAAACTACCCTATGTTTTATCTAAAAAACTAGATGCCTCTTTCATTTTTATTCGAAAGACATTACATTAATGATGTCCCTTGAGAAGCAGTTGGATGAGCTAAACAGTACTGACAATATGGCACAGGAGAAGCTTGCACTGCATACCACACAGTCACAATTTAAGCTTCCAAATCAAGACGAATATATTTCTAGGTCTTGTTCATTTGTAGAAGTCAAGTTGATATGTCAGTGTACAAAAGTACACAAGTTTCTGGTGCTGCAGTCATTGTATGGTTGGAGAAGAAACTTCCTTTTTGGAAGCCTAAGATTATGGAAAAGAAAGCAAGAAGCTTTTTTGGTCGACAAACAAGTATTCATGGTAATTAACTGGTTAAATACCATGCTATCCTTTTTGGTATCGAAGACAAGGAGCGTTCATTGGAGAAACTCAAAAGTTTCTTTTTCAACACATTGGTTCTTTGGGCAATAGCTTTAGAGTATAATGGGCTCAATTTTCATGATTTCTACATATTCATTTCTTCTTCCTAATAAGGTGTCTTCTTTTATATAAGTCCCATGACTTGGGCTACACCTATTTCTCTATTGATATAAATAAAATTCCTTTACTTATAAAAAAAATTATTTTATATCACTTTATATTGCTTTATAATATTATGTCGAGGCTATTTTCATAAGTACAGTTGCTAGTTGTGGGCCATAGTTGTAGGCTTTGGGTTTTATTTTTATCAATAAACGAATCTTATTTACTATATGAGTGAGAATGTCTACCAGACAAAGCAGAAGTTCTGATAATATTCATAGTAGTGTATGAGTGTGCCATCGTACTTCAGAATTGAATAACAAAAATTGAGTCCTTTGCTTTGTGGAAGACTTGTGTAACCAAGTGCTTCTTTCCTTTGTCTCTATCTCTTGGTCTTCACAAATCTAGAGCAATAATTGGTTTCTTCTCTCTTCCCTTTCAACCACATACAGCATCATTTCTCTCATACCTTTTGAAACAAGTAACCCTAGTTTTTTTTCCACCTTCTGAGGACAACTAAACCCTGCAAAGCTACCAAAAAATCCCTTATCTGTTGCTTCCAGGAAATTTTCAGCTTCCAGTTTTCTCTAAAACCACAACCAATCACCTATTAGTACATAAGACAACCGTAAAATGAATTGTAAAAAGGATTGCCTACATCAGTTCAATGACGTCATTTTTTAGAAATTGGATCACACAATATTTGAGATGCACTAGAGTAGGCTGTTCTTATGGCAGAGGGCATTCTTATTTGATATTCATGGGGAGGGGGGGGGGGGGGGGGGGGTTTTGGGGTGTCGGGTTGGTTAGTTTGTTACTAAACCTTGTTTCATGAAGACAAAGCATTTAGAGATAAACAAATCTCATTATTAGAAACAGGCCATAAGCATTAGTACCTAAAACATGCTCATGTTACGTGGGGTCAGAAAACATGAACAAAGTTGCAATTGTTTAGAAACATGTTATGAAAATGATATTTTTATTCCAAATTTGGATATAATCTATGGTAGATAACGACAAAGAAGCAACTTTTTGTTTCTATTTGGTGAACTATGTGAGAAAAATCATTATGGTATACTTAATTTTGTCTTCTACAAACCTCAATTAGCACTTTAGCTATTGGCTGAACAAGTAAGAGCATCAGCATGGGACTAGTTTCTTTTTCATGTCTGAGTTTTAAATATTATCCTTTCTCACACCCTATTGCACAATTTATCATGGTCTTGACTTCTTTATGAAAAATCAATTGAATATAGAACAATTTTTGTAGACTCCAAAACTTGTAATTTCATTTTGTAAGTGAATAATATTTAGATTGTGTAGTCTAGATCATCACTACAGAACTAGTCCATTGTGACAATGCTGTGATGAACAAGCTGGTCATTGCTACTGGGTTATAACTAGGAGAGACTTCTGGTGGGGATAGGGGAGCAATCTTGGGGTAATTTAATTTAGCTAAGTTTTAAAGTTTATCTATGTTTATTATGAGTGTTGGATGCATATCCCAAGAGTTCTCTTTATTGCAGGAATTGACCCAGCTTATTGGGGTTACTTCTTGTTTATATCTTTGTAGCTAGCCAGGCTTTTGCTTCTTTTTCATTCCATTTTGTTGTCAGTATTTTCTTAAAACAATGACACAAGTAAGTTAGGGTTGACCAAAAGGTTGCCCAAGCAACTTTGGGTTTAGTTGATGCAGTTGTTGCGAGTATTCATACTTAATCTACAATGTTTGTATCTCAGGCTCCACTGCTTTTCATTTTTTAACCTTATGGGAAACCACAGAAAATGAGGCAAAATTATATCTGCGAGCTTTTGATATATGGTCCAAATGAATTTTTGGGATCTCCTCCACTGCTTTACTTGGTTAATGTTACTGCACATTAGTTGGATTTAGCGTGCAAACTAGTAATATATTATATTTTTCACTTCAACCATGTTTAGAAGCATACTCGTGCAAGTCAACTTTCTGAAGTTATTACCGATGTGAAAATGCAGATAAAACCACTCATGGCTCCGACAAAACAAATCATGAAAATTGGCATGAAAAGTTATGAATGGCATGAGCTCTTTCCAAAAGGTAGGTTTTCTACACAATGTGTTTGGAGGAGTTCCAATTTTAATACTACTGATGTCAGCATCTCTGATAAAATTTGTTCTCCTGTTGCAGTCAAAAGTAATGCTGGTGCAATTGTTGCTGTATGGGCTCCTATAATAGTTGTGAGTTTTGATTACAATGTCTGCAACAGTACTTATGATGGTCAACCTTTAGAAGTTTGAGCAGGACACAAGCTCATAGTAAAAAATAACCAAGGCTTAAAGTAATAAATCAACCGACTGGACGATAACAATGACAACAAAAATAGTTGCAACAACAACAACAAAAATAATGAAGAATCACAGAAACAAAACTCTTCCTAAAATAAGAATAACGGATGTGGCTTCTTCCAATTACACACATTTTCTGCCATCGAGTATTTTCATTCCTTTTAGATTATGGAGAAATCATAGGCTATGCTTGGTAGTCGTTTTCGAGGAATGTTTTTGTTTTTGGGACTTGTAGCACCTGAGAAATTATTGTAGGACTCCAACTTGCGTGGTGGTGGAGATCCCCAACCGCACCAGCCATCCACGCCTGTGGTGAGAATGTAGTGGGAGGAATCACCCCCTCCCTCCCCACATGATGGGTAGAGGGGGGACTCCCTAATCCCACATGAGAAAGGTCGAGGGAGATCCCCACCACTCATTTAGATGGGGGGATCTCCCCCAAACCCCACCGACAAAGTGTTATTAGTGGATTATATTTATTTAAACTAATTCCTATGTTTATCTATGTATTTCGGGTATAGACAGATTTGTACAGCTGTATAGGATTTATAGGACTTGTAATTTGAATATTTAGATTGGGTAGATAAGTATGGGAAACATATCTTATCCAAGATTTGAATCCCTTTAAGATAGGAAGTCAGATTTCGAATTTCCTATCTATGTAATCTATTTTTTGCTATTTATGAATGAGAAGAAAGAGGAGGAGATCATTCAGCAAAAGAAAATTGTTATGGTATCATAGCAACGTTCAGAATCCTAGGTTTTTCTGATTCTTAAGATTTTTTTTTTTTCAGCTGGGGTTTTTTTGCTTCTAGAGTTGTAGCTATTTTTTTTTCTCTAGTCTCAAGGGTTGCGGCTAGGGTTTCTTGTCTATCATGTCATCTGAAATTAGAGATTCTCTTCTAGTTTGATTCAATGGAAAGAATTATGCTATGTGGTCTTTTCAGTTTCAACTTTTGGTGAAAGGGAAGGAACTTTGGGGTCATATTAATGGGAGTAGTGTGGCACCAGAGGACAAAGATCAGCGAGCTTCTTGGGATAGCGAGGATGCCCGAGTCATGTCTTGGATTCTTGGATCTGTTGATCCCCATATTATCTTGAATTTACGCTCTTCAATAATGCTCATGATATGTGGAATCATCTCAAGCGGCTGTATACTCAGAATAATGCAGCTAGGAGATTTCAACTCGAACTAGAGATGTCGAATTTCTCTCAAGGAGCTCTCTCTGTGGAGGAGTTTTATTCTGGTTTTTGTAACTTGTGGGCTGAGTATACAGATATTGTATACACATCAATTCTAGCAACAAGTTTGGCCGATATTCGAGCTATTCATGAAGCAAGTATGCGGGCACAGTTTCTTATGAAACTAAGGCCTGAATTTGAATTTATTCACGCTAATCTAATGAACCGAGATCCTGTGCCTCCACTCGATATGTGTTTGGGAGAGATATTTTGAGATGAGCAAAGATTGATGACTCAAACAGCCATGGAACAAGCTACTCCAGCTCTTGTGGCATATGCAGCTCAAGGAAAAACCAAAGGAAGGGATTTGAGCACTACTAAATATTATAGTTGCAAAGCTTATGGGCATATCGCTGCAAATTGCTCTAAGAAAACTTGCAACTATTGCAAGAAGCAAGGACATATCATCAAGGATTGCCCGATATGTCCTCCACGTCGCCAAGAAACTGCTTATTCAGCTGCTGCTAAGGCTACTAGTGCTGCCAGTTCTACCTTGGCCACTTCCTCTCATGTTCCAACTTCCACTTCTCAAAGTCCCATCTCTATTACACCAGAAATGGTACAACAAATGATCATCTTAGCTCTTTCAGTTTTTGGTATTTTAGGTAAAACCAAATCTGCCTATAAACCTTGGTATTTTGATTCCGGTGCCACCAACCATATGACAAGTGCCTCTCACTCTCTTGTTAATGTCTCACAGTATGTTGGTCCACTTAGAATTCACACGGCAGATGGTAGTGCCCTACCTATCATTGCCATAGGTGATATTTCACATCCTTGAAAAATGTTTTGGTGTCTCCTTCATTAAATACCAATCTGATTTCTATTGGCCAATTAGTTGACAACAATTGTAGAGTGTCATTCACTTCTTCTGGTTGTCTTGTACAAGATTAGGTGACCAGGGAGATGATCGCGAGGGGTCCTAAAGAGGGTCAGTTGTTTCCTCTATGTTTAGATTCAAAATCTGTTGAGTCTAAGTCTTTATCTCCGTTTTCTTGTAATGTTGGTACTTTGAGTGTGAAGGATTGGCATAGGCGGTTGGGATGGCCAATTCTCACATACTTCATAAGTTGTTATCTTCCGGTTTAATTGGCAATAAAGAGCTCTATTCTCTCAATCAATTAAATTTTGATTGTGATACATGTAAGATAGCTAAAAGTAAAGTTTTGCCTTTTCCTTCAAAAGGATCTCATGCCACTCATGCCTTTGATGTTATTCATAGTGATGTATGGGGTATTGCCCCGATCGAATCTCAAGATCGTTATAAATATTTTCTGACGTTTATTGATGCTTATACTCTTTTTACATGGATTTACTTTCTTTGCACTAAGAATGAAGTATTTCCAATATTCAAGCATTTCTTGGCTTATCTCACTAATCAATTTTCTGCCTCTCCTAAGGTTCTTCACTCCGATTCAGGAGGAGAATATATATATACTGAGTTTCAAATGTTCCTTCAAGATCAATGAGTTATTTCTCAACGTTCTTGTCCATATACTCCACAACAAAATGAAGTAGCTAAAAGAAAAAATCGTCATCTTCTTGATATGATCCAGGCTCTCCTAATTGATTCGGGTGTGCCCTCTCGTTTTGTGTGTGAAACTTTGTCTACTGCTGTGTATTTAATTAATAGATTACTTACTCCAATATTAGACAATGTTTCTCCTTATTCTTTGCTATTTGGGCACTCCCTAGACTATTCTCAATTGCACTCATTTGGTTATGTTTGTTTTGTGCATCTTCCATCACACGAAAGACACAAACTTTCCGCTCAATCAGTCAAATGTGCTTTTTTAGGTTATAATTCTTTTCAGAAGGGTTTTGTTTGTTATGATCCTCAAGCTAAACGCATTTGATTTTCTTGCAATTTGGTGTTCTTTGACAAAAAACAATTTTTTCGTACTTATCTAGACCATATTCCTCCTACTTTCTGCGTTTTGCCAAATTTTTTAGATTAGGATACAACTTCTACACCAGCTTCCGCTTGATTTAAACCTGGTTGTGTTTACACCAGGCATAAATCATCTCATCCAGCAGATCTAACCACTCTTTATGCCCCTTTTGAGCATCTACCCGTGGCTCCTGATCAATCCCTTGACGCATCTTATGATCCACCATCTCGTCGGCATACTTCTAGAGTCTCCAAGCCCTCAGATTGGTATGGTTTTTCCTCTTATTCTTCTATGACTGCTACACTTTCTTCTATTGCTATTCCCTCATCTTATAAGAAGGCTATAGAACATGAGTGTCGGAGGAATGCCATGCAAGTAGAAATGGATGTACTAGCGGCCAATGACACTTAGGACATTGTGTCTTGTCCTTCTTCTATGACACCTATTGGTAGTACGTGGGTGTATTCTGTGAAGCTTAGATCAGATGAGTCCCTTAAGAGATATAAAGCTCGTTTGGTAGCTTTGGGAAATAGACAAGAATATGGGATTGATTATAATGAGACGTTTGCTCCTGTTGCTAAGATGACAACTGTTCATCTCCTTCTTGCCATTGCCGCTTCTCAGTCTTGGTAATTGCATTAGATGGATGTGAAGAATGCTTTCTTTCATGGTGATTTAAAAGAGGACATTTACATAAAACTTCCTTCTGGTGTGCCACTTCCTCAGCTAATGATGTTTGTAAGCTAAAAAGGTCATTGTATGGTCTAAAACAAGCTCCCAGAGCTTGATTTGGGAAGTTCCACAATACCTTACTTGAGTTTCAATTCACTTAGAGTGAGTATAATGCTTCTTTGTTCCTTCATAAGAGTGATTCTGGTTTTGTTTTCCTGTTGGTCTATGTGGATGATATCATTATTACTGGATCCGATATTGAATTTATTCAAAGAGTTCAAATGCATCTTCATAAGGTCTTTCATATGAAAGATTTGACTGTTGACTTATTTCTTGGAGCTGGAAGTTCATAATCAGCCATATAGGTTATTTATTAATCAACATAAATAAACCCAGGACCTTGTTTAGTTGGCTGGGCTGGGGGAGACGGCTTTAGTTGATACTCCTATGGGAGTCAACGTGAGGTATCGGAAGGATGAGGGGGATTTTAATTTCTGATCCTACGTTATATAGGAAGCTTGTTGGGAGTCTAATTTACCTCACTATCACATGTCCAGATATCTCATATGCTGTCCATATTGTCAGTAAATTTATGAACACACCTCGACACTTGCATTTAGTGGCTGTTCGTCGTATTATCAAATACTTGATTGGGACTCCTAACCTTGGGTTATTTTTTCCTGTTGGCACTTCTCTACAACTTTTGGCTTATAGTGATGCGGATTGGGCTGGTTGCCCAGATTCAAGGCGTTCTACAACTAGTTGGTGCATCTTTCTTGGAGTTTCACTCATCTCCTATAAATGCAAGAAGCAAGAGTGTGTTTCTAAATCCTCTACTGAAGCTGAATATAGAGTTATGTCAGTAGCTTGCTCTGAGGTGATGTGATTTTGGGGCATTCTTCAAGAGATTGGTTTTTCGCAAGACAAGCCAACTCCTCTTCATGGTGACAACACTAGTGCCATTCAAATTGCTGCTAATCCAGTATTTTACGAGCGTACCAAACATATTGAAGTGGATTGTCACTGTATTCGTCAAGCCTATGAGGCTAAGTCTATTATTCTTCCTCATACTCTACAAATCTTCAAGTAGCTGATATATTCACAAAGGCGATGACCAGACAGCGGCATCAATTCCTAGTTAAAAAATCGATGCTAGTAGATACGTCAACATCAATTTGAGGGGGGTATTAGTGGATTATATTTATTTAAATTAATTCCTATGTTTATCTATGTATTTCAGGTATAGACAGATTTGTACAGCTGTATAGGATTCATAGGATTTGTAATTTGAATATTTAGATTGGGTAAATAACTATGGTAAACATATTTTATCTAAGATTTGAATCCCTTTAAGATAGGAAGTCAGATTTCGAATTTCCTATCTATGTAATCTATTTTTTGCTATATATAAATGAGAAGAAAGAGGAGGAGATCATTCAGCAAAAGAAAATTGTTAAGTGTGAGGGTAACATTTCTACCATGCACATGGTGGGGCAGATCCCCTCCATCTCGCATGGTGTGCCGAACGAAGATCTCCCCTCTAATGCACGGAGTTCGAATCTCCTCCGTTCAAGAATGGAGGTCCCTTCAGTATGATGGGTGGTAGGAGGAGACTAACCCCACCGCTCCCTCCCCTTTCTGTGCATTGGCTTGGGGAGATGCTATTGCACAGTGAGTGAGAGCCCCACCATTATGGATATTTTTCTTTTTCTGTTTTTGAGTTGAGAATTGTATCTTGAGTTTTTTTACCTGTGATAAGAGTTATTTTTAGAACTGTTCACAAGAATTGGAAACCGTTCTCTAGAACAGTCGCTAGATGAAGCATTACTTTTCTTTTTCAGTCTTTTTTATATATGGCATTCATTTTTTTCATGTTGTGTTTATTGAAGGTGTATTTTATGGACACACAGATTTGGTACTCTGTTTTCTGTACAATCTTCGGTGGAGTCTATGGCATTTTGCATCACATTGGAGAGGTAATTAGTATTTTTCTAATCAACTTACATGGTAGTGGTCTCACCCTTACTTTTTTATTACAGATTCGCACATTGGGAATGCTGAGAAGTAGATTTCACTCATTGCCTTATGCGTTTAACTTACGTCTTATTGCACACTCATCACGGAATGATTACAAGAAAAGAATCGGGTTTTTTCTGAATAGATTTCAGGGGGTATGAGATTTTCACAATGCAAGGTCACCACAACTTCTCTTTAGGCATCTTTTCATTTTATTGCTCTGAACTAATAACTGATTGTCTCAGGTCTCAGAGAATGAAAAAAATAGTTTTTCAAGGTTTGCCCTAGTATGGAACCAAATTATCAACAAATTTCGATTAGAGGATTTGATAAGCAACAGGTGATTTTATTGTTTCTGAAGTGTTTTGTATTGTTGCATGACATCCAAGAAAATAACTGAAACAGATAGGTTTCCACAAGCAGGGAGTTGGATTTAATGAAAATTCCTATGGCATCAGAAACATTTTCTGGCTCGGTTTGTTGGCCTGTTTTCCTTCTAGCTTATAAGGTTTGTTGCGTGTATTTGAAACTCTCTGAATTTTTTATTTTTTGTTCTTGTTTTTCACTTTAAAATGGGTCTTCGTATTTGTACTAGTTTTCGACAGCTTGGAGCATTGCAAAAGATTTTGAGGGAAAGGATGAGGCTCTTTTCAGAAAGATTAAAAAAGAGGAAGGCATGTACCATGCTGTAAAGGAGTGCTACGAGTCATTGAAGTACATCCTTCAAATTCTTGTTGTGGGAAATCTGGAGAAAAGGTATATATGATAAAATGTTGTGGTAAAACCTACTATTTTACATAAAATTCTTTGGATAAGTACATCCTTCAAATTCTTCTGAACGTTTTTTTTTTTTCCTATTTCTCTTTTTTGGCAAGAAAATATAATTAGAGTTATTGATGGCATTCTGCTAGCTACTCACTTCCAACGTTCTTGGAATGGTATATTCTGCATTGCTTTCCAGGATCATATCTGCCATAGTAAATGAAATTGAAGAAAGCATTGGAAAATCAAGTCTCCTTCAGGACTTCAGTATGAAAGAGCTCCCAGCTGTGCTAGAAAAATGTGTCAATTTAGTTGAACTTCTGGTAACTATGTCATGCACTTGAAAGCTATTGTAATAGTACTGCCAACGATTTTCTTCAAGCCTGTACTAGATACTCTAATGACTTGTATTATGAAATGTTCTAAGGTTGAGGGGAATGAAAGCCATTATGACAAAGTTGTAAAAGCTCTCCAAGATATATTTGAGGTTGTAACCAATGATATGATGACTAATTGTTCCAGGTTTGACATGCTTTAGAGTATAGTCCTTTTTCAAGATTCATTTTCTCCTCTCTTGGCCTGACCTTTTAACTAAAATTATTTACCTCATTACTTTTCCTTTTATATGCGCACAGGATAATGGATTTGCTCTATTCACCCCAAAACATAGAAAAAAGTTATGGTGATTTTTCTAGAAAAATTGAACCGCAATTATTTGAGTCATCTGCTAGCACAAGATCCATCCACTTCCCTTTGCCAGATAGAGGCCCACTGAATGAACAGGTATGTCCATTGCTTCATTATAACTTTGGAGCTGTGCAAGGTGAAGTCTTATCTGAGAGAAAAATTTGAGGAATCCTCTTCTCAATTGATGTTAGAGATACAAAGTGATATGTTTTGGATAGTTATGCATGTAATAGAAAATATGTCTCAGAGATGACATTGTGTGACGGGATATGGCACATATACTTTTGGTTTGTAAAATTTAACTTTTCTAGGAAAAAGAGGCTTCAATGTAAAATGCAAGATCTATTGTCTCAGAAATTTAGAAACTTTCGAAATTTCTGAATCTCTATGAATATCAAATATTGATCACAAATCATGTGTTCTTTTGTTCTTTTCAAATACGTATACATATAGCTTTTGATGTTTCTTGTCTTCTAGACTAGAATTAGTTTATTATGTTTTCAATAATATTTCATTAGCATCCGTAAAAGAAAATACAAATTCATTAGCATATCCGTATTGTATAATATTCTAGGTTTTCAAGGGTGAGCATATTTCCTTTCTTGAATGTATGGTGTATTGTTTTGTATTGGTGTTTTATAGTTTGCAACATTCATAAATGTTACCTTTAACAATCACAGACGTGCCTGGACATTCAATACATGGATTGGCTTATATGATCGTACATATGGATAATCAGAAAGTATGAACCTGTACTTGCATTTCAAAATTAGAAATATAATAGCCGTAGTGTTCAATGGCAGATCAAGCGCTTCCATTTCCTGCTTACTGTCAAAGATGCAGCAATGGACATACCTGCAAACTTAGAGGCAAAAAGGCGTATTTCATTTTTTGCTACTTCTCTCTTTATGGATATGCCCAGTGCTCCTAAAGTACGAAATATGCTGTCATTCAGGTCAAATTTTTTTCGTTGTGAACTTCTGTGTTTTGATTTTATTTAACCATCTTTCAGTTCATGTATTTGCTTTTTATGTCATGGAATTCTATAGGCAAACGAAATCTTACTTCTCTTTGCAAAAGATTCTCTAATTTCTGAAAATAATGAAAATGTCATTGTTAAAATGATTGAATTTTATGATGCTTGAGTTTCCCCCACTTTTTTGGATGCTTGTGGTCATTTTGCTCGGTGTAATTTGCCGTTGTTGGTCTCTTACAGAAATTGAGGATTTTTCTATTAAAAGTTGAATATGAAAGATTAAAAAAAAATGAGCTTTTCAGATTGAAAATGATGAAGGTTAAGCAGGAAAACTCTCAATTTGGAATCAGTTGAAAAACAAGGTCATACTATATTGAATCTAAAATAGGAGAGATTGTTAGAATTTACACCACATAGAATTTCAAGGAGCACACGTCAGGAGTGGAATGCACTATACTTTATTAAGGATATTATAGACTCCTAATTTATTAAAGATTATAAACATCTCTTAAAGTGTTAGTTGGTACAATGATATGGAATTTATACTCAATTAGGATTTTAAAATTCATTTTATTGTTAAATGTGCCCATACAAATTACAAGATGACTTCAACAAACTGGGATATGGACTGAAATAAAAATTGCTTTCATAGTTATGTAAATAGATTGACCGTGTAGGAGTTCAAAGATACATCTTATTTTATAGATAGAACCAAGTCACGATGATACTCTTAAACCCTTATTAGTTACCACGCCCCTCAATCCCTAAAAGAAGTTTAATTCCCTGAAGATGCCTGGTGATATAGGCAGCAAGAAACAGATTATTATATTTTAATATAGTTTAAATTAATTTTAGTAGTAAAGGAAGTTTCTGCAATTTCTATATTTCTTCACGAGTCAACTTTCAGCTCATTAGGTCTTATTTTGGATTTAATCATGTATTTGGGATTTTTAAGAATTAGGGTTTTGCAAAAGAGAGGAATGAAAAATTCCCTTCTACCTCCCACTGATCAACTATATGTAATGCAAACACAAATAGAATATGATGGACTAGTATAGGTTAAGGTTATACTTCATTACAAGAATCCCCCATCTGACATTTCTTCTCAAATACCAAGTTGGAATTGTAGGTTTGGAGAAAGAAGAAAAAAGAGAAAATCTTATAGAAAAGTTTAGAGAGAGTTGATTGTCTCTCCTCACCTAAACATATTTGTAGTTTTAAAGTGGTTGGAAAAATTAAAAAAATTAAAAATAAAAATAAAATTGTCTAGAATATTCTAGTATAATGGCATAGCCTAAGATACACACATCTGGATGGTTATCTTCACAGAAGTTTTTATTGGTACAGTGTTATGACTCCACACTACATGGAAGATATTAATTATTCAGTGGAGGATCTCCAATTAAGCCAGCAAGAGGTTTCCATCATCTTTTACATGCAAAAGATATTTCCAGGTTACCATAAGATAATATATATTTTCTTGATAGTTGTCATATCCATTTGGATTCAACTCTTATCTTAAGATCATTTCTTTTTTTCCTTATCCATAGATGAGTGGAAACACTTTTTGGAACGCATGGGTTGTGAAAACCTCGAGGGACTAAAAGAGAGAAATGAGGAAGAGCTAAGAAATTGGGCTTCATTCAGAGGTCAAACATTAAGCAGAACAGGTAGATGAGAAAGATATAGCAATATTCATAAAGTTGGGTGCTGATGCAAAATACAGCAGATTATTTTACTATCCTTATTATTTTATCTTATATGTTGATTGCAGTTAGAGGAATGATGTATTATAGAGAAGCCTTAAAATTACAAGCATTTCTTGACATGGCAGAGGAGGAAGGTTTGTGCTCGTGAATAGAGCTCATACTACTCATCTATCTTTGTTTGGAATTCCATCCTTAGTGCCTAATATCTGGATACACTGAGAGGCCATTTGGTATCTTAATAACTTGGTTAGGATTATTTTAAAGAAGGATTTCACTAAAGCTTTTGCCATATGCTGATTCTTATCCAGATATCCTTGATGGTTATGAGACTGCTACAAAAGGAAACCATCAATTATCAGCTCAACTAGATGCGCTAGCAGACATGAAATTCACATACATTATTTCTTGCCAATCATTAGGATCACAAAAAGCTTCTAGACATCCCCATGGGGACGACATAGTTGACTTGATGAAAAGGTAATCCTTTGTCACAAAAAGGGAGAAAAAATTCTTTTAAAAAAAAGAAAGAACAAAGGAATAAATTATTGCAAAACTACCCGATGCATGTATATAACATAAGGGAAACCACGTTCTGCACCCCCAACTTACCACTTCTTTCTGCAATTTATCATCCAAACTTTCAATTTCAGATCTTTTTACGCTCAAACATCCAAAAAGTGCAACGTGTACACTCTATTACCGGAAATGTCTAAAGTGTGCTCATGGTATTTTGAACATTTAAATTTTAGGTAGAGACAATTTGGACATTTCAGATCTGATAGGGTGGGCATTTAAATTTTAATTTATAGTTGAAGTCTTTTAAGTGTGGTAATTTCTCTGTGTTCAGATAAGTAACTAGAAGTCATATGACTTGGATTATCCATTTATTGCTTGAAGGTACCCATCTCTCCGTGTTGCTTATGTTGAGGAGAAAGAAGAGATTGTTGCAGACAAGCCTCAGAAGGTTTATTCTTCTTTGTTGGTTAAAGCTGTCAATGGTTTTGAACAGGTAATCGAGTATTTGCCTTATATTGCAGAATTCAACGCGATAGGACTAATCTTGAAAATTTTGGATTTTTACAAGGGCTAGCTCTATATTTTTTGCAAAGCTAGTCTAATGTCCTGTTATGCATAGCAATAATAATGTTAAAAAATGAGCAGAATGATTGAACCAATTCAATGTGTCACTTCAAAGTTGCTACACAGTATAGTTGTAACAATAAAAGATAGAGAATTTACCATAAGAATGCCATTTGCCTAATTTAAATTCATTTAATACTTTCATTTTCATAAATAGACTGATTTTAACTTGTTTTTTTAATAAGTAAATGATATTATTAATAAGGATAGGCATAGCCCAAGTACACAAGATGATATACAAGAGATAAGACCTATCTAGGTTGCAGTAGTGGAAACAAGAAAATCATGTAAGTTTAGGCCATTAATGTCTATAGCTATGGCCCATAGAAATAAAGTACGGAAAAATAAAGATTGAAGCTCCTCTAGTGTCTACTACTTATCTTCAAATGTCCACTTGTTATGCTCTCTCCATATGCACCACATAATGCAGATAGGGATCATCTTCCACACAGCTTTGATTTGTGAAGCACCACCTGTAATTGTCCAGCTAGCCAATAACTCAACCACTGTAGAAGGCATTACCCAATTTAACTCTACTTGGTTGAACACTTCACTCCACACAGCTCTAGCTATCTCGCAATGTAGCAAGAGATGATTCACTGTCTCGCTAGCTTTCTTGCACATACAACACCAATCTGAAATAATTACCCGCCGCTTCCTCAAATTATCGGTTGTCAAAATCTTGCCCAGGGCAGCTATCCAAGTGAAGAAGAGTGCTTTGGGGGGTGCCTTATTCCTCCAAAGTCTTCTCCGTGGGAAATGAGTATTTGGTAAAAGTGTAAGGGACTTATAGAAGGATTGAACCGAGAAGGTACCCTTGCTTGTAGGTATCCACCATAGCTTATCGACTCGTAGTCCATTCAACTTCACGGAATATACTAGGCTGAAAATAAGCCTCGAAGCTGTCCACTTCCCAATCTTGGGCCACTCTACTAAAGTTGATATTCCATTGGGATTGATCCCCCCAATCGAACCATCAGGTCCACCACTGAAGCTTCTTGATCACATGCCACCCTGAAAACGAATGGAAAAGAGTCCTTTAGGGCCTCCTCCCCACACCAAATGTCCCACCAAAATTTTATCTGAGTACTTGCACCCACCACAAATTTAGTATGGAGAGTAAACACCCCCCACCCTCGTCTTATGTGCTTCCAAAGTTCAAACCCCACTCCATAGGCCAAGTTCCCCTCTCTAGTACACCAACCCCCCCCCCCCCCCCAAAAAAAAAAAAACAAGTTGCCGTGTTTGCAATCGACTACCAATTTTCATAGGGCTTTCAGTTCCATATTATATCTCCATACTCATTTCCCAAGTAGGGCCCGATTGAAAGTTCTTAAATTCTTTATCCCTAACCCATCTGAAGGAATTGACCTGCTTACCTTGTCCCAACTGACTAGATGGATTTTGAATTCATCCCCCAACCCACTCCATAAGAAATCACGATGGACTTTTTCAATCCGTGCTACCATGCAAGCTGGAATTGGAAATAAAAACAGAAAATAAGTTGGCAGTTAGAGAGAGTACTCTTGATTAGAGTCACTCGGCCTTCTTTCGACAAGTGCAATCTCTTCCACCCTGCCAATCTTCGTTTTATCTTCTCGATAACTATATCCCAAATAGATAATGTCCGTGAGGCAGCCCCCAATGGCAATCCCAAGTATGTCACAGGAAGAGAAGTGACCTTACACCCAAGAGTGCTGGCCAATTGCCGAGTGTTACTGATGATCCCAATTGGTACTAGCTTTGATTTATCGAAGTTCACTCTCAGGCCTGATGCTGCTTCAAAGCAAATGCCCTTAGCTGGTCTTGCTTTGCCTCTCAAAAAATTAGTGTGTCATCTGCAAATAATAAATGAGAAATCATAATAAGGCCCTTATTAGGATCACCTACTGAAAATCTAGCCATAAAACCGTTTCTAGCCACAGCCGGTAGCATCCTACTCAGGGCCTCCATGATGACAACAAAGAGAGGTGGGGACAGCGGATCTCCCTATCTTAGGCCACAAGAACTGCTAAAGAAACTAGCTATGTTGTCATTAATCAAAACTGAGAACCTTGCCATTGAGATGCACCATCTGATCCATGAACACCATCTCTCCCCAAAACCACATCTCTCCAACAAATAAAGATGGAACTCCCAGTTTACATGATTGTATGCCTTTTTCTATAGCTAGCTTACATATAATCTCTGCAATACCAGACTTTAATCTTCTATCTAGACATTCATTGGCTATAAGAATTGAATCTAGGATTTGACGGCCCCTTACAAATGCATTTTGTGGCTTCGAAATTATCTTACCCATGGCCTCCCCTATCCTATATGCGAGCACCTTGGAGATAATTTTGTACACACAATTTATGAGGTGAATGGGCCTATAATCTTTCACCTCCAATGCTCCAATCTTCTTCAGGATCAATGCAGTAAAAGTAGCATTTAGGCTTTTCTCAAACTTCCCAGCCAAGAACAATTCCTGGAACATATTCATTATGTCCTCTTTCACTACTTCCCAACAAGTTTGGAAAAACCTCATCAAAAAGCCGTCTGGACTTGGTGCTTTGTCTTTAACCATTCTTCTTACCACATCATAGACCTCCTATTTCTCAAAAGATCTTTCCAACCAAGACATTGTATGTGGCTCAATAGAGTGGAAACCTAGTCCATCAAGTTTTGGCCTCCACCCTTCTCGTTCTATAAACAGCTGTTCAAAGCATTACAGAATTTCTAGTTGCCCAACCAAAAATAGTATTAATATTTTTACACTCATAATTCACATTATTTACTACAATAATTGTTGAATTGTGGAAAAAGAAAACTGAATATTCCCCTAACTCAGGAAAAAGATTACATTCCCTTTAAATAGATGATAATTCTCATCTATTTACTAGGGATATTTACAACCTATAGAAAATAGAATATCCTATTTAAAATGGAAAGTAGTAAAATAGGAAAGTACTATCTACAGAATCGAGTAACATGCTACCCAAATCCCCTAGGATCGTGGAACCAAAAATAGCTAACAAATCAGCTGTAAATCTCCTAAAGATCAGCCTCTAATGAAGGTTGACAGATATCTAATAATTCTACACTCCCCCTCAAGTTGGGCTATAAATATTGATTAGGCCCAGCTTGGAACTCAAATCATCAAAATTTTTTTGTTGGCAAAGCCTTGGTAAGGATATCGGCTGTTTGGAGACATGTAGACACATACAACATTTTGATTATTCCTTCCTCTGTTTTTTCTTTTATGAAATGTTGATCGATCTCCACGCGTTTTGTTCTATCATGATGCACTGAATTCTTTGAAATGCTGATGGTTGACTGATTGTCACGGAACATCTTCATGGGTTCTTCACCGGAAATCTTTAATTCCTTTAGAAGCCTTCTTAGCCATATTCCTTCACAGATGTCGTGTGCCATTGCCCTGAATTTAGCTTCTGCACTGCTTCTTGATTACTTCGCCATGTAACTAGGTTTCCCCACACATATGTGTAGTACCCAGAAGTTGACCTTCAATTATGTATTGATCTTGTCCAATCCGCATCACTGAATACTTCAATATCTCTTCTTTGAGTCTTCTCAAAAAATAATCATTTACCTAGTGTTAGCTTCAGATATCATCCTTTACCTAGTGTTAGCTTCAGATATCGTAGGATTCTATAAATTGCCTCCATATGTTCTTCATTGGGATTGTTCATGAATTGATTCACCATACTGACAGAGAAGCAAATATCAGGTTGGGTGTGAGAAAAGTATATAAGTTTTCCAACTAGTCTTTGGTATCTGCCTTTATCCACTGGTGCACTGTCTTCCTTGGCTCCTAGTTTGGTTGTTGAATCCATAGGAGTATTTGTTGGCTTGCATCCGAGCATCCTAGTCTCTTTCAAGAGATCTAGAACATATTTCCTTTGGGAGACAAAGATTCCCTTCCTTGACCTTGCCATTTCCATGCCCAGGAAGTATTTGAGATTCCCAAGGTCCTTGATTTCGAATTCTTTAGTTAGAAGACTTTTGAGACTACTCATTTCCTCCTCATAATCTCCCGTTAGAATGATGTCGACCACATATACAATGAGAATAGAAAATTTTCCTTCAGGAGAGTATTTAACAAATAGTGTGATCTGATTGACATTGAGAATAGCCATACCTCCTTACTACCTTTGTAAATCTCTCGAACCAGGCTCTTGGTGATTGCTTGAGCCCATATAAAGATCTTCGAAGTTTGCAGACTTTGTTGTGTGTAGCTTGTGTCTTGAATCCAGGAGGAATTTCCATGTAGACTTCTTCAGCTAGGTCTCCATTGAGGAAGTCATTCTTAACATTTAGTTGGTGAAAAGGCCAGTTTAAATTTGCTGCCAAAGATAAAAGGACTAACACTGTATTTAACTTGGCTACAGGGGCAAATGTCTATTCGTAGTCGATTCCATATGATTGAGTGAATCCCTTTGCTACCAGCTGAGCTTTGAATCGGTTAACACTTCCATCTTCATTGTATTTCAAAGTGAATATCCATTTGCAACCTACTGGACGTTTTCCAATTGGTAATTCTGTGATCTCCCATGTTCCATTCTTTTATGGTGCACTAATTTCTTCCCAGATTGTAGACTTCCATTCAGGTGTACCGAGAGCCTCTTGTATGTTATTAGGAACCTGGATTTTGTCGAGGTTGGCAACAAAGGATCTAAAATTCGATGACAGCCCCTGATATGACACAAAAGTGTATATTGGGTGTTTTGTGCATGATCTCACACCTTTTCTCACAGCAATAGGACAATCACTATCATCATTAGTTAACTCATTATGGGAAGTCTCAGGATTAGAGTTACCCAGTGGATCTTTACTTGATCTAGGACTCGGATTAGACTCTTGGATTTGCTCAAGGGATGTTTGTTGTTCTATCTCCTTTTGGTTCCTTCTCCTCCATGAATAAGTAATCAACTCATTATTTTTTGTTGGTTGAATAGTGTCCAGATGCTAATGTTTCACGGGAGATACTAAGAAGGGATGTCAAGGAGGAATGGAGTCAATAGTTGGAATAGATTCATAAATTTGTGATAGGTGAGAAGGGCCAAAATCAGAAGAAGGGTGAGATAATTCTTCAATATCCCAAAGCTGGTATTCCTGTGTAATCTCCCCATGAATTTCAGATTTGGGGTAATATGGTTGTTGCTCAAAAAAGGTGACATCCATGGAGTGATTATCTTTTAGTAGCTGGTGAATAGCATTTATAACCCTTTTGGTTTGGAGAGTACCCGAGAAAAATGCAATTAAGGGCTCTAGGATCAAGTTTACCCCGGTGTTGACGATGAATATGAACAAAAGCTGAGGACCTGAATACTTTGAAGGGAATAGTGGAGATGAGTCGAGTATTGGGAAAGGACCAAAGTAGAGT
Source organism: Carya cathayensis (assembly GCA_011037825.1). Taxonomy (NCBI): domain Eukaryota; kingdom Viridiplantae; phylum Streptophyta; class Magnoliopsida; order Fagales; family Juglandaceae; genus Carya; species Carya cathayensis. The sequence continues at coordinate 706,814 of QGSO01000176.1, forward strand.
TTGACAAGGAGTTTGGAATTTGAGAACGTGAGAGGGCATCTTGTTTATGAGGTAGGCTGCAGTGAGAAGGGCTTCACCCCAAAAGTGTTTCGGTACATGTGTAGTGAAAATGAGGGAGCGGGCAACATCTAGTAGGTGCCCATTTTTTCTTTTGGCAATTCCATTTTGCTGAGGAGTGTCAACATAGGAACTTTGGTGTAATATACCTTGACTCGAGAGTTAATCATCAAGAATGAATTTGAAATATTCTTTGGCATTATCAGTTTTCACAATCTGTATTTTTTCTTGGAATTGTGTTTGGATCATGGTGCTAAAATTTTTGAAAATCAAACCTGCCTCTGACTTTTCTTTCATGAGGAATATCCAGGTAAGTCTAGTGTGATCATCTATAAAAGATATAAACCAGTGAGATTCAGTAATATTCTTGATCCTAGATGGCCCCCACACATCACTATGAATCATTGAAAAGGGTTGGGATGCTTTGTAGGGTCGGTTGGGATAAGAGTTGCGAACTTGTTTTGAAAATTGACACATCTCACACTAAAAATCATTTGGATTTTTATTATTGAATAATGAAGGAAAGAGTTTCTCAAGATACAAGAAACTTGGATGTCCTAACCTATAGTGCCACAACATAATTGCACTATCATTATTAGAACGAATGACAGTAAAAGAACTTTTGACTTCTAGACAGTAAACAAACGGATTTGTGAGTTGTTCCTTGAGGAGGATCATTAACCTCAAGAAGATATTGCCCCAAACACAACTTAGCACTGCCAATCGTCTTCCCCGAATCCAAGACCTAAAATTCACACATATTTGGGAAAAATTTGTAACATAATTGAGATCCTGAGTGAGTTTACTAATAGACAGTAAATTGCAATCCAAATTTGGCTCTAATAGAACTGAGTTGAGTGTTAGGATCTCTGAAATTTTAACAGAACCTATACCAGCTATCTTTGAGAGTGAACCATCTGCCATCTTGACTGTTAAATTTTCATAACAGGGACTATAAGTAGAAAAAAAATTTCCATCTCCAGTCATATGGTGCGATGCTCCCGAGTCTATAATCCATGGACCTAGCTTCTCCTTTTAAACATTAAGAGCACTTAAAAAATTCCCTTTGTGTGCCAATGAACCGGTACCAACCACAGTAGTAGTAGGGGCTGCTGAAGATTGGCTGAACATTTTCTGCAATAATTCTAGTTGCTCCTTGCTGAAGAGACTGGGCTCAGGGGGTGTCGGTTTTTCATCTACCGAGACAAAATTTCCCCGTCCTTCTCTGTCGTTGGCAAAGCGGGAAGGTTTCCAATCTGCAGGTTTACCGTGGATTTTCCAGCAGGTGTCCTTGGTGTGACCAGGACGTCGACAATGGTCACACCACGGCCTCCCTTTCTTCGGTCTACTGTCACTGCTGTTTATGGATTTTCTCGAACCGCAAGGGCTGAACTCTCCAGGTTTGTTGCAGAATCTTGAGGGCCCATCATTATCTTCTTTCGACTCTCCTCTCGGCAAACTTCTGAAAATGCTTCTTGGATGTTTGGCAATGGTTTGGATCCTAGGATTCTTCCTCGTACTTCATCAAGATTTTTATTTAATCCAATCAGAAATTTGTATACTCTTTCTTTTCAACAATTTGTTTATACCTGATTCCATCTTCGGGACAGCTCCAATAGTTCTCCTCGAATAAGTCCAGTTGTTGCCAGTAGCGGTTGAGGGTTTTGAGGTCTTGGGTCACTGTCAAATCTTCCACCTCGAATAATTCAGATGTATTCTCATTGTTAGAATACATTTCCTTGGTAGCTTCCCAAATCTCCTTCGCTGTTCCGTAGAGAAGAAAATTTTCTCCAATGTCATTTGTCATGGAATTAATGACCCATGATATGACCATGTTATTTTCCGATTTCCATGTTTTGAACTTCGCATCATCCTTGCTTGGTTGGGCTGCAACTCCTAAGAGATAATCATCCTTTCCCGTTCCGCATATAAACATCGTCACGGAATGGGACCAATGGAGATAGTTATTCCCATTAAGTTTGTGTCCTGTAATGGCCATGAGGCTGCTATCTGAACTGCTGCTGTTGCCTGAAACCATGGCTTCCTGATTGGTGGTGATGTCGGAGACTGAAGAGGTGGAGTCGCATCTCCCAGTGGCCATACCGTATTTGGTCATATGGGAAAATTAGGGTTCAGAGGATGCTCTGATACCATGTTGAATTGTGGAAAAAGAAAACTGAATATTCCCCTAACTCATGAAAAAGATGACATTCCCTTTAAATAGATGATAATTCTCATCTAATTACTAGGGATATTTACAACCTAGTGAAAATAGAATATCTTATTTAAAATGGAAAGCAGTAAAATAGGAAAAATACTATCTACAAAATTGGGTAACATGCTACCCAAATCCCCTAAAATCGTGGAACCAAAAATAGCTAAGATTTGTTAGCTGTAAATCTCCTAAAGATCAGCCTCTAATAAAGGCTGACAGATATCTAATAATTCTACAATAACCCTCTTAGTAATTTATTTACTGTGAGAAGCACAAGCTACATCAGTTCAAAAATTCTTCCTACATTTAGCTAGGTTGGATTGCACCTTTTGTTCCAAAAATATAGGCTAAATTCTGCAATATATCCTTCTTTCTATCAGATTCATGATGCGGTTCCAAAATTGATGACACCGCTCTATTAGTGTGATGAGCAGCATCATTCATTTCTGTTAAAATATCATTATCAATTTGGATAGAATAACTGCAGGACTTAAATGGTTGTAATTGCATTACTGTCAATGAAATAAATACCAGAGTTATTTACTTAAAAAATTGAAAAATTCATATTGCATCCTCAAACCACCATATCCTCTTAGAATGCGTTATTAAATCAAGTATAGAAATAGTAGTAATTTTTAAGTACATTGTTATCTTCTATAGGAAATATATCGCATAAAGCTTCCTGGTCCACCTCATATTGGAGAAGGTAAGCCTGAAAATCAAAATCATTCTATAATCTTCACCCGTGGTGAAGCTCTCCAAGCAATTGATATGAACCAGGTAGGATTATTTTCAAGTACTTAAAAATATTAATCATTTATGTGGTTCTTATCGTGTCTGGTTTCTCAGGATAATTATTTGGAAGAAGCACTCAAAATTAGAAATCTTCTGCAAGAATTTCATCAGCACCAAGGCTGTGGGCATCCTACAATTCTTGGTTTAAGAGAGCACATATTCACGGAAAGGTTAGATTCTCTGGGCTCATATGTTACACATACTACGTCACGGGTCTGTAGTCAATACCATATGATGGGAATCTGAGCAGGGACCATTGTGTCAGATTAGTTTCTCCAAGAAGTGTATGACACAATATGTTTTGGTGGTTGTAAGGATATGCAAACCATGATTAATCTGTGTTGATATGCATATCATTCATATACATGCTTCTAAACAAATTCTATAACACCCATTTATCTCGTGATAAATTGACTTATATATTTCAATTTGCAAATTTCATTCTTGCTATGGTTTAAGCTTCATGACCATTTGATGGAGAGTCCATGGATGTTTAGACACAGAATATATAAAGTAATTCCCAATCAATAAAAGCTATCATTTTTCACCAATATTATATCAGGATAATGTTTTCCACTTCCAGTAAATTCATAATCTACTTTTCCTTTTCTTCTTTTCATCAATGTTTTTTTTTTTTTTCTCTTTTTCAAAGCATTGCTTCATCATTAAGCAAAATTTGTTTGTCACAAACCATGTCTGTGTTTTAGACATTAAAAACACCTTGCTATTTTGAACACCACTGATGCAGGACTTAGATGCTGACACTAGCACATATATGAACACCTAAGTCACTGTCAATAGGCTTTCCAATGAATCACTTTGTAGTTAGTTTTAGGCCTGGGAAATTATGGTCTAGACTTCTTACCTGTTAAACCTTGCATAATTCGGTTGAGTTAGTTATCCAATGGGTTGGGATGGAAAACATGAATTTCATTTGAAGTTTTTATACGGACTTGTTTCTTCATAACTCATGCTGAAGAACTGTTTATGAATAAACTTCTATGTGCATAAGATGCAATTTTCTCAAGTTTAATTTCGGTTTTGAACTTCTGTGCAAGAAGGCAAATTTACAGGCATCAAATTATAATGAAAATATCACCATCCCAATATATGCTATTTCAAATCATATCCATGAAATATCATAATAGATATCAACTATTTTTGAAATATAGGCTGAGTCTGCGTTTTCTCCTCATCTGCAGTGTTTCTACTCTAGCATGGTTCATGTCATATCAAGAGACCAGCTTTGTCACCATTGGTCAACGGCTTCTTGCAAATCCTCTCAGGTAAGGGATGCATTGCATGTGTGCATGTCTCATGGTTGGGTGGGATATTTGCCTGGTATCTAAACTAAGCCCAGACACAAATTTAAGGTTTACAAACTTAGTTGACTTGGTGATATTATCTTTTTGCCATAACTTTTACTGGTTATGCATTGGTTATTATTCAGTAGTATTGTCATCTCAAATTGTTTGATTGAATTTTGTAACTGTACTGATTTTTCTAAGTCCTGTTAGTCTCATTTCTATGATTTTGTTCTAATATCAGGGTGCGATTCCACTATGGGCATCCAGATGTATTTGACAAGGTATTTCACATCACAAGAGGTGGCATAAGTAAAGCATCCAAAACAATTAACTTAAGTGAAGATGTCTTTGCCGGTAAGAATTACTTATCATACAAGGAATGCAATAGTTGATGTTAAGTCACAACCACAAGAATTTGATAACGTGTAGGATTTAATTCTACTTTACGCCGGGGATGTATTACATACCATGAGTACATGCAAGTTGGCAAAGGTCGTGATGTAGGCCTAAATCAGATCTCGAAGTTTGAAGCAAAGGTTGCTAATGGAAACAGTGAACAAACTTTATCTCGTGATGTTCACCGCCTTGGACGTCAATTTGATTTCTTCCGGATGCTATCTTGTTATTTTACTACCATTGGGTTTTACTTCAGTAGCCTGGTAAACACTCTCATTCCTCCAAAATCAGTTCTTTTTCCCTTCTTTCGGAATAAGTGAACTGATGGGCCATTAAAGTTCTTATCATGCAGAACTTCCCCCCCTCAAAAGGGACGTACGCTGACACAAGCTTGAATTTGAAATAATCTATAAAATACAAGGAAAATAGACCTGACAAAAAATTGAAAATCTATCATTATGTAATAGGAGACCCCCTATATTCTTAACTAACTGAATGACCAACGTCTGTGATGTTAGTTGCCTTTTGGTTTTATGCAAATATGGAGACGTACTGTGTTACTGGAAATTGATCCCTTGCAGTATTCAGGTTGTGCATTCCTGTTAGTTAATATTTAACCTTTTCTTTCAATTCTATGTGAGAAATTGAACATGGCTTTTGAGAAGTCAGTACAACATTCTTATGTGATGCTTTTTTTTATCAACTGTTTTTGTGTAATATTTTGTGGTTAACTTGTTATTTGTTTTACAATTCCACAGATCTTAGTAATTGGAATTTATATGTTCCTCTACGGCCAGCCATACCTTGTTTTTAGTGGACTGGAGGAAGCCTTTCTTCTTGAGGCTAGAGTGTGGAACCTACAATACTTAGAAATAATCTATGAAATACAAGGAAAATAGACCTGAAAAAAAATTGAAAATCAACTCATTATGTAATAGGAGACCCCTATATTCTTAACTAACTGAAGGGCCAACGTCCTTGATGTTAGTTGCCTTTTGGTTTTATGCAAATATGGAGATGTACTGTGTTACTGGAAATTGATCCCTTGCAGTATTCAGGTTGTGCGTTTCTGTTAGTTAATATTAAACCTTTTCTTTCAATTCTGTGAGAAATTGAACATGGCTTTTGGGAAATCAGTACAACATTCTTATGTGATGCTTTTTCCTTCCACTGTTTTTGTTTAATATTTTGTGGTTAACTTGTTATTTGTTTTACAAATCCACAGATATCAGTAATTGGGATTTATGTGTTCCTCTACGGCCAGCTCTACCTTGTTCTTAGTGGACTGGAGAGAGCCTTTCTTCTTGAGGCTAGAGTGCAGAACCTACAATCCTTAGAAACAGCTCTTGCCTCCCAATCATTTATACAGCTTGGCCTCCTAACAGGCTTACCAATGGTGATGGAGATTGGACTTGAGAAAGGGTTTCTCACAGCCCTTAAAGATTTTGTCCTCATGCAATTGCAACTGGCTTCTGTTTTCTTTACTTTCTCCCTTGGAACAAAAACTCATCATTATGGCCGAACAATTCTGCATGGGGGGGCTAAGTACAGACCCACTGGGCGTAAGGTCGTGGTGTTTCATGCCAGATTCACTGAAAACTACAGATTGTATTCAAGAAGCCATTTTGTGAAAGGATTTGAACTATTGCTCTTGTTGATTGTCTATGATTTGTTTAGGAGGTCATACCAGAGCAGCATGGCTTATATGTTAATCACTTATGCCGTTTGGTTCATGTCAATCACTTGGTTGTTTGCACCATTTCTTTTTAATCCCTCTGGTTTCAGTTGGGGCAAGATAGTAGATGACTGGAAAGATTGGAACAAGTGGATCAGGCAGCAGGGTGGCATAGGAGTTCAACAGGATAAAAGTTGGCAATCATGGTGGGATGATGAGCAAGCTCATCTTCGTCAGTCAGGGTTGAGTTCTAGGTTGATTGAAATACTTCTCTCTCTTAGGTTTTTCATTTATCAGTACGGTCTGGTATATCGCCTTGACATCTCCCAACAGAGCAAAAACTTTCTGGTTTATGTGCTCTCATGGGTTGTGATTCTTGCAGTTTTCTTATTAGTCAAGGTATGTTCTTCCTATAACATTCAACTGGAGGGTTTTTTCCCTGTATGCTTTATTTAATCTACTTGCATAATATGCAAATATTTACATGAAATATGACAAGTTTATATGCTCAAATACAGTTAAATTATTTGGTTGGAATATTTTTTTTGACCTGAGAGATACTGCAGCGATTCAGACACAGACTTGTCTTCACATGCAATTGTCAGTTTAATTCTTAGTCAACTCAGTTCACTGCATAGAATAGGTCCTTCCTAGATACCTGATTCTTGGTACTTTCTTTTGTATTCAAAGATACTATCTAGTTAAGGCGTGAATGATGATAGCATCGTTCTACAGACCTAATTTCAAACACTTAACTGTCTAAACCAACTTACACTAAGTGAATCCTTGTATATTTTCTCCTGCACACCAAGAGGAAGGAATCTAAGAATTAAAGAAGAACCATAGCAAAGGAAAAAGGATTCATTACATATTGACCTAGGAAAATGCTGTTACTATCCAGTCATTTTATTATAAAATGATTCTTGGCAACTTTTGGTTGACTACAACAATTTTGCAACACAAGGTTTTAGGTTTACTTGTTTGCTTATACTAGTTGCTACAGCAGTGCATGATTTGCTCAAGTAAGTAACATACTCAGAACATATTTTGCAGGCAGTTAATCTCGGTAGGCAACTGTTCAGTGCTAATTATCATCTGTGGTTTAGACTATTCAAAACATTCCTCTTCCTGGGCGTTCTAGCCATTATGATCACTCTTTCCATTGTCTGTGAGCTATCCTTGATGGACTTGATTGTGTGCTGTCTCGCATTTTTGCCAACCGGATGGGGTCTGATATTGGTAATTTTTTTATTTTTTTATTATTATTTTGTAAGCTTGGCATTGATAGGTTTAGCTAAAGGAAACTTTGGCATAGGACATTAGTTCTTGGTTCCCTTGCAACTAATAGTTCTTGTTTGTTCAGATTGCACAAGCTGTGAGGCCTGCAATTGGGATTAGTGGATTGTGGTACTTCATCCGGGTACTTGCTAGAGCTTATGATTATGGAATGGGTGTTGTTCTTTTCGCTCCCATAGCTGTTTTGGCATGGCTCCCAATTATATCTGCCTTCCAGACTCGTTTCCTCTTCAATGAGGCATTCAATAGGCACTTGCAAATCCAACCAATTCTTGCAGGGAAAAAGAAGCAAAAATAATTTCTTTTTTTTTTTTTTTTGCCCCCAAACGATGATTTGTATCGTATATATGTAACTATGATGAGTCTATGTACATGTATGAAAGTCAAGTTGATCATAGAAAATACTGCATATATGATGCTGTAATCATTCATACCAACTTTGCAGTTGACATTATAGAAACACAAGTTTGATTCTTGTCATAGAACTTGAATTGTATGTAATGATCAAATAAAGAAAATAAATGCTAGATGCTCCTTTAATTCGACTACAATATTTAAGATGTTGGAGTTAGCCATTTTTACCTTTTTCTGGATCTTGTTTAGTTTTCCATAAAGCAATGGAATTTGAAATTTGACCGGTTTTTACCCCGTTTGGATGCTTAGAATATTTTAGTATACATCTAATTTATAGTTAAATTGTTTAAGTTAAGATGTTTTATTGGATTTTGAAAATTGAGAAAAAAAATTGAATAAAAATATTATAAATTAAAAAATTGTTTGAATATAACTTTTTTAATATTATTTTTATTTTTTGAAATTTGAAAAAGTTGTATTGTTTTTTGTGTTTTATTTGGAAGTTTAAAAAAGTTATACTGGTGAAAAATTTTATACACCACACTATCATCTCGTTTTTATCTCACTATATAAGATGTGACACATTTATTACTATTAAATTATTTTTATTATTTAATGATAATAAATATAACACATTTTTTATAATGAAATGAAAATGAGACGAGAGTACGGAACAGTTATTGTAAATAAAATTTTTGTTGAAATCTATAGTGATAATATAAGCGGCAATCCGCGATCTACAGTGTTAAGAACAGTAAATTTTTTCCCCCCCAGTTTTTTTTTTTTTTCCATCCAAAATTTTTCTTCCCATTTTACCCTTCATTTTAGTTGGTAATTACCGTAGTTTGTATTTTACTTTTATTTTACCGACATTTTTTTTGGTCTTTCTGCCTTCCCACCGACAGTTTGGTTTTTATTATTGTATTTTCGATTTTGCCCTTAATTTTATTGTTTACTTCTTTCTCCTTAGTGTTGTTTTGTTTTGTCGGCTTGATGTTTTTGTCTTTTTACCCTTAATGTTTATCTCTTGATCTGAGAAAGTGAATCAAACTGTAGTTTAAATATCAGAATTTGTTTCATTCCGTCTGTTGAGTTCTCCCGTGCGTTCTGCTCTCTCGTTCAGGAATTGTAGGTACGCTTTTATTGTTTTTCATAGTATTCTAAAAATTAACTGTATTGTGTGAATGAATTTATTACATTATGTAATTACATGATATGCATATGTATTACAGCAAAAAAAATTTGAAAGATAAAAACTATATTTGCATATTTACATATGTTTTTACAGGGAGTAGAGCCAACAAAAAAATTAAACCCATCAAACAAATTCGATCTTCTGAAATTTCATCTTCTGATTTCTTCATATGTGTTGAGAACACAAAAATAAAAAACCGCAGTTAAGAGTAAAAAAATAAGACCCAGTTCCAAAATTTTTGAAAAAAAAACTCTCGAATTTAAAAAATTCCCTTTTAGATGTAAAAAATATTTATACTGATAATATATATCAATACACCAAAATAATGCACAAATATAAAATATTTCACCTTTCGGCATGGTCGTGGGCTGCCACGGGTGGCCATTTGCAGTGGATGTGAACTGTGATGCGAGGGAGATGCAACAAACAATAGATCCAACCGAGAAACCCAAAAATATCCATCAGAAAAACAAAAAGTTCGTCCAACAAACAACAGATCTAACCAACAAACCAAAATATCGATCATATAAAAAATTTAAAAATAAAAAAATAAAAACCCAAACAGAGTGCCTTAATACATACAATGGTGAAATAATACACAAGTGAGAAAGATCTCACCTTCTGCCGTGGTCGTGGGCTGCTACGCGCGGCCATAGGCAGCGGATCTTAGCCACAATGCGAGAAAGAACCAACAAAGAACAAATCCAACAAAAAAATCTGAAAATATCCATCGGAAAAAAAAAAATAGACCCAAACACAGTGCCTTAATACACACGAGATGCTGAAATATACAGAGAGAGGCCGTGAGGGATAAGTTGTTGTACAGATCTGAAAAATCCAAACATCAAACAACAAAATAAGACATAACAAGAACAAGATAAGAGAAGAGACAAAAACAAAAACAAAAAACGACAAAGAAAATCAAACAAAAATATATTTGTTCATATTTGAAAGTAAAAACAAAAAAAATTAAAAACCGTAAAGAACAATCTTGATCTAGATGTATAAAAAAGCAACAAAAAATATACGAAATAAACGATTCACATCTGAAAGCTTAAAAAAAAAAATTAGTATACCGTAAAGAACAATCTAAATCTAAACAAACAAAAATGAACAAAAAATAAATCAAATAAATGCAAGATATGAGTAATGCAGACGAAAGTGCAAAAGATTAAAAGGAGAAGAAAATACAAACAGAGATCAAAGAAGAAGATGAAAGCTGGAAGAGAGAGAGAGAGAGAGAGAGAGAGAGAGAGAGAGAGAGGACGGCAGCTGAAATTGGAAGTTGGAGAAATGAGAAAATTCGTGTTAACGATGCTTATATAGGGCTGTCTAGGGTTAGAGTAAAAATTACTTTTATGCCCCTATTGTGTTTTGTTTATTACAAGATTAGGATTTAGATTTATTTACTTATATATCTAGATATATGTACATATATTTATATATGGACGTTTCAATTATATTATATATATAAATATTTATATATTTATAGTTATATTATATAAATATTTATATAATTATAATCATTTAAACTTTTATTAGATTTATTTACTTTCAATTATCTAGACTTTTAGTCATACTTATATTTTTTATAATTTTAAATAATAATTTTAAAAATAATTTAAATAGTTATGGAAATATATAAAAAATTAATTATAAAAAAATTATCATACCCACAAAAAAATTATGTAAATTTTTGTTTAAAATATTCACTAGAGTAATATTTCAAAAAATAAGAAAAAATATTGAATAATTAAATTTGTAAATAGAAGTAAAAAATATTTACTGAAAAATAATAAAGAAATATTATTTTAATATAATAGAGAAAAGATAGATAATGAGATATTAGAGGTTTTTGAAAAATAAGTAAAATTTAGAGAAAAATTTTCAAAAATGTCATTTTTTCCTAAATTATAAAGAATTTTATGACAAATTTAATGTGAATGCCCTTATAACATTACTTTCTTTTTATTTTTTTTTCAAATTTGTCTATTTTGCTTTTTGTTAGATTTTCATTTGTTTATTCATCACTTAAACCGCTTATATGTTAATATAAGATTAATTTTGAATATTATTTTTTTATTAATATTTTCTTCTAATCATTTAAACTTTCTATTATATTTATTTACTTACAATTATCTACACTTTTTATCATACTCATATTTATTATTGTTTTAAATAATAATTTTAAAAATAATTTAAATAATTATGAAAATATAAAAAATTTAATTTTAAAAATATTATCATACCCACAAAAAATGATTTAATTTTTTTTAAATTATTCACTAAAGTAACAATTTAAAAAATAAGAAAAAATATTGAGTTGTTAAATTTGTAAATTGAGGTTAAAAAATAATAATAAAAAAAGAATAGAGAAATATTATTTTAATAAAATAGATAAAAAAAAATACGGAATGAAATGTTACAAGTTTTTAAAAAATAAGTAAAATTTAGAGAAAAATTTTAGGAAATCTCATTTTTAGCTAAATTATAACAAAAATTATGGAAAACTTAATGTGAATGCCTTTATAAGATTACTTTTTTGTTATTTTCTCAAATTTGTTTATTTTGCTTTTTATTAGATTTTGGTTTCTTTTTTTCATCATTTACATCGTTTATATGATAGTATAAAATTAATTTTGAATATTATTGTTTTATTAATATTTTCTTCTAATCATTGAAACTTTTTATTATATTTATTTACTTCCAATTATCTACACTTTTTATTATACTCATATTTATTATAGTTTTAAATAATAATTTTAAAATTTTAATTATATAAATATTATCATACCCACGAAAAATGATTTAATTTTTTGTTTAAAATATTCACTAAAGTAACAATTAAAAAAATAAGAAAAAATATTAAGTTGTTAAATTTGTAAACAGAAGTAAAAAAATAATAAAAAAAAGGAATATCTACACTTTTTATTATACTCATATTTATTATAGTTTTAAATAATAATTTTAAAAATAATTTAAATAATTATGGAAATATAAAAAATTTAATTATAAAAATATTATCATAGCCACGGAAAATGATTTAATTTTTTGTTTAAAATATTCACTAAAGTAACAATTAAAAAAATAACAAAAAATATTAAGTTCTTAAATTTGTAAATAGAAGTAAAAAAATAATAATAAAAAAGGAATAGAGAAATATTATTTTAATATAATAGGTAAAAAATAACAAATGAAATGTTCGAGATTTTTAAAAAATAAGTAAATTTTGGGAAAAAAATTTATATAATGTCTTTTTTAGCTAAATTAAATAGAATTTTACAAGAAATCTAATCTCAATACTTTTATAATATTATTTTTTTGTTACTTTCTCAAATTTATTTATTTTATTTTTTATCAGATTCTGGTTTCTTTTTTCATCATTTGCACCGCCTATATGTTAGTATAAGATTGATTTCATATTTACTTTCTTCATTTTGTACTATTTACTATTAAGTAAAATTATTTTCCCTTGTTGTTTTAACTTTTTGAAATTTCCTGTTTCAGTTTTGGCATCTCAATTTGCATTTTGGGTTTCAACTTGAATAGGTAATCTTTTTTAATATTAGTTCTTTTGAGTTAAAGATTTATGACAATTTATTCAGTTATTTATTTATTTCGTTATTTCGTTATACACAATATTTAATTGTTACAAACTAATTTACAAAAAAACAAAATGCATTACAATAAATTTTAGGATTGATGGACAAATAAACTTAAAATGAAAAAACAATAATAAAAATTTTACAAGGATATTAAAATTTATAAAACTCAATTTAGTTGCAGAATGGGATGATTCAACTTACTATAGATCTAGAAATATTCAACCAACAGAGGCATAAAAACTTTAATGTTATCTCCATGGGTTCTGTCCAATATGGGCCTGCACTAGAATGACACCAAAAATAAAAAAAAATAAATCTATAACTTATTTTATTGTTTATATTTATGTAATATTTTTACTGACAAATTTTTATAATTTAACTAAATAAATTAACAATATAACGAAGGAAAAGTGCGTCGCACGTTGCACCTCAACTAGTATTTCGAACAAGTGCAAATAGAGAGTTGAAATAACACGTGTCTGAAATTGAAACTCGTGTCTCGATGTGTCTGTTTAACAACCCATCAGCAAGCACAACGAGGAAGAAATACGACAGAACCGAAGTGAAGAATGATTCCTCGTTCTTTGTTTTCTTTCAATGCTACGAAGGCCCGCCATGCAATCTTTGCGTCTCTCCTTACAAGCCCAATAATCATCATCCGAACCCCATCATCTTCTACAATTCTTCTTCTTCCTTCTTCGTCGTTCTCTTCAATCTCTTCCTGTCCGGTTCCACCCCAAGATACCCATACTCTCAATAGACTCAACCAGAAGGACTGGTTGGCGACAAACGAGGTTTTGAAATTCATCGAAGCCCTCGAAGACCCCAGCTCCGTGATCACTTTCTTGGACCGCTACGCAAAGCGAAAGGACTACAAATCCAATGAAGCTCTTTACACTTTAGTCGTCGACAAACTAGCTCAGGCGAAAATGTTTGATGCCATTGAAGATGTCATGCACAGAATTAAAGCCCCAAAGCATCGTTGCCGTTTATCCGACGACTTCTTCTACAATGTTATTAGGGTTTACGGCAATGTGGCCGGTCGTGTAAGCAAAGCGATCGATACCCTTTTCGATATGCCAAACTACAATTGCTGGCCTGCAGTGAGAACCTTTAATTTTGCCTTGAACTTGCTTGTTTCCGCTAAACGTTTCGATCTTGTCCATGGGGTGTACATGAGTGCTCCTAAGTTGGGCGTCGAGATTGATGCTTGTTGTCTTAATATACTCATTAAGGGGTTGTGCGAGTGTGGTAAATTGGAGGACGCGTTTAACGTGCTCGATGAATTTCCAAAGCAAAGGTGTGAGCCGAACGTGAGGACATTCTCAACTCTAATGCACGCGTTGTGTGAGCGTGGGAAGATAGAGGAAGCATTTGGGTTACTTGAGAGGATGGAAAAGGAGGGGATTTTTCCAGACACGATCACATTCAATATTCTGATTTCAGGGCTCAGGAAAGAAAGGAGAGTTGAAGAGGGGATGGAGCTTCTGGAGAGAATGAAGCACAAGGGTTGTTATCCGAATTCTGGGTCTTATCAAGAGGTTTTGTATGGTTTACTAGATAGCAACAAGTTTGTCGATGCAAAGGAGTTCATGCATCGGATGATCTCAGAGGGTTTAAATCCAAGTTTTGAGTCTTACAAGTTAATAATTCGCGGGTTATCCAAGAAAAACCTTTTGGAGGATGTGGATTGGGCTTTGAAGCAGATGGTGCTTCAAGGTTTTGTACCAAAGATGGGAATGTGGAAGCGGATTCTCCGGAGCATGTTTCCAGGAAAGAGCAGATATGGCAGCATTTCTTGTGAAGAAATTTTAGAGAATTAGCTAAGATGAAGCTGGGAAGATGATCTGTGGGGGAGGGGACAGAAAGGAAAGATGTGCTCGCAGTGCTTTTCCGCGCACGAATGGTACTGAAATACCTTAAAGATGAGAAGAAGGTGAAGATCCAGTTTGGCTAGTGATAGTTTGTCAGAATATTGAATCAGGTTGAGCATTACCCTCTCTCTTTCTCAATCTCCTCCTCAGTCCAAAGAGGAATGTTCCAGGTTTTTACCCTTTGACATGTCTCTAATCCAATTAAAATCATTAGACTTGCAAGTCTTATTGTAATTTTAATGGGATTGCTAGATAGATATAAGCACATTTGTGCACTAATTCGCGTTTCGATAATTTTTTTATTCTAAGAATATATAAAAAAAAATTTTGAAAGAAGAAAAAAATCTCCTATTTCATAAAAATTATTTTCATTTTTAATTTACATCGTTTCATTAAATATATGCATTACATATCAATATCGATGCGTGAATTGGTGCCCAAAATATGCTTACAAAAAGATTTTTCCATTTTAATGTTATAAAGATAAAAGATCAAAACATAACATAAATTCTTTTTGTATTAGTTATCGCCACGGGATTCACATCTATTGTGTCATTTGTTAGAAAAAGAATAGCAAACAAGGATTGAAATTGCAAAACAGTGAGACGATTGTTAATCTGTCTCTTTAATAAATGTTACCTCCCACTTACGAATTGAGTTCTGTAAAAGAGAATCTAGCAATTATGTTATCAGGATACAATATTGTCTATATATAGTATGCAGATTATAAATTCTGAACACTAATTTTAGAATAAACAGATGCAATAGTAGTGAATGCAATGTTTCATTTCAATTTAAACTAAAATGGTTTCAATTAGAAAATGTGTGAAAATACCTGTCAAAAATTTGAAGAAACACATCACTTCATTTGAAACAAAATAATTTCGTAACTTGCAAAGATGTGTAAGTGTTGCATCGCCCACGTGTAGTGCTTGGCACTGGATGACACTACTATTGTCTATCTATTCTTATATTTTATTTTGGAAAAATCTAATTGCAAGCACAATTATGCACTAATCTAATGTGCTTAGTTAAAAAGTAGATTTTATTGAAAACAGTGCTAATTTAACTTTTGAATATGAAAGAATCGATACTGATACGTAGATTAGTACGTGACTTTACTTATACGTAGCAAAACTCTTTTATTCTATAAATTGTGAAACTCATTTACTTATAAACCACTAAAAAATTGTTTACCTTCCCAATGTGAGAAGTCAAATTAGAGAGAATATTTAAAATAATCCAATATTTGAAATAATCCAACATGTTTTACACGACAATAAACAGTTGCAAATAAATATTTTTCTTTTAAAAGATATATTCTCAATATCATTACAGTGTGAGTTTTCATTTTACAACGATTCCTTTTATACAAGGAATTTACAAGTAAATGCTTATACAATAGCTACTTTACACACTCTCCACGGGATTTACATAATATTATCAAAATTCCCCCCGGCTTCCTACCATTCCCATTGTAAGCAATAAGGAAAAAGAATAACGAGGATGTACCAAGATTCACCAAGCCTATAGAATCAACATGTTGACTTGAGAGTAATCATAAATTTCGGAAAGTCATTGAATTCTGCATATTCCACAACCATGAGATAACTCCGAGCTGCCTTTTAAACTGTCTAGGCAAAAGGCTCTCTCTTGTCTCCTTCCAAATCCACTCCAGCAAGCTTGGGTTGTAAGGACTCTTCCACCCCATCGTCACGTTGGTCATGGCTGCCAGGCTTGTCATCTTTCTTTTCCAATTCCTCAACACTTTCATTTTCATTAGGGCCTTCAATTCCCATTGCATGATCTTCATTTGAATACGTTTGAACCACATGTTCCTCGGAGTCCGAGGGATAAAAAACGCAGCCAGAGGATGTTGCCTCTGGAATTGATGAAATCCTTTCGACTCCTGGGGAAGAACTGGATTCATCCTCAGAATGGTCGGACTCCGCTGTGACTTCTCTTTCTGCCCCTACCAATGCATCACCTCGAGAGTTTTTCGATCTTTCCCGGGAAATTACATGCTTTATGCCACGAGCAGATTTCCCAGCATGTCTTAAAATACTCTTTGCCATACCTTTCATGTTTCCTTTCCTTGGGCTTTCCGAACCACTCCCTTTGGGACTTGTTACATTCTCTTCCTTGAGATTCTTATCAGATGCATTTCCACAACCGTTCCCTTCCATAACAAACTTCACACCAATCTCCTTCGAGTTGACTGCCCGAAGATTAACATGTGGAGATTGAACAGCCCCCCTGGAGCTGCCCATTTGATCCTCCTTTCTGGGAGTCATGTGAAATATTGAACCTATCTTCCTTAAGCCTCTCCGAACCGATATCAATGGACTCTTATCATCAGGATTTTCATCAGTGCTACTGGTATCAGTGCTAAGGGATCCAGATGCTGTTGCATTAAAGCTGTTCATGGAACCATTCGGCTCACTGTGAATTTTAGTATCCATGCGTCGACTCTTTCCTTTTCTAGGCTCCCATCTTTGTGAAACTTCACTTCCCGGGTGATGGACCCATATCCCAGTTTCTGTTTGACCTTCTATCTCAATGGGCTCAAAATTATCTGGCACTCTTGGAGACTTCAATGATGATGCAGATGAGAAGGAACCTTTAAGGTCAGTCTCAGCAAAGGAGTTACTTTTATCTTCCATGCTCAACGTTTCCTGGTTACATGGATGGTTATCCCCCTGTTATATGTTGGTTACAAATTTTTTTAAACCCCATATTTTTCCTTATTACCTTCAGCAAAACCAAAAAGAAAAAATTAAAGGAAAATGTACCTTTTTATTGTCTTCAAGCACAGTAATTGCCAGATGCAACCTCCCCATTTTAATATTCTGAAGAGGCAACCATCTATCATGCCTCTGGCCATCCCTAAGATCGCTGATGTTCACAGAACAGTCCCTGTGATAGCAGTAACGGTCAGTATGTCCTGTAAATATTACAGCTTTTGCAGAATGAATTGTGGGATATTGACGAAAACAGAATTTACAGGAAAAAAAATGATACATAGAGAAGACTAAGCTACCTGTAAAGAAAGGAAAAGAATAAAAAATATCGTAAAAATGAAAAACAATTGCTTAGGGTGCATACCCAAGTGTGTCATCAACAAAATAGTCCTTGTCACGAACTTCAATACAAAGCATATTGGCTGATTCCCATGTAAAAATGGGGATCTTAAATTCCTCGTGCCATTTTGGAGCCAGAGTTTTCCTCTGAGTCTTAGTCCTGAACCTGTAAGTCCCCAGTTGACCTTTTACGTATGGATCAGCCAATCCTGAAAAATACCTCCATTTCAAATTCACAAACTGTCTGTGTTGCAGAAAAATAAGACCAGCGTACCAATGAATTAAAGTTAATCCAAGCAAAAACAATGGAACTAACCATTTGGATCTGATGGCTTCATGTCGGATGCTTCAACAACTTCTAGTTTAGCATAAGCAACAGGCTTCTTCTCATCCACTGAGAACCAACCTTCTGCATAAATGATAACTTATGAACATTCAAAATATATGAGCAAAGAAATGGAGAAGGATAAGGCATTGCAAAACTATGGTCATATTGAATAAGTATACCAATATTGCTAAAACACAAACAATAAACAAACCAAACCAGAGCAATTAGGGACTACACATTGTATACGGCTGCTATGGATTCTAGGGGAGCTTATAACCAAAGGTGAATAAAAATGCATGAGAAACAGAAGCCAACAACAACTTCCTTTGAACCATATGAAGTGTGATTAGAATAACTTTTTCTTTCAAAAGAAAAGTTCTATATACCATACCCATCCTACTTTTATCCCACTATGATAAGATGACATTATCCATTGACCTTCGAAGTTTTCTTTTAAAAAAAAGTTGATCCGAGGGTGATAAAATGTGTCACATTTTACATAATGAGATAAAAGTGGGATGATAATGTGGTATGTAGTACTTCTCCTTTCAAAAAGCGAAGATGATACATATCATCAAGATATAAACTTCTTTCCAACAACATGCCCTGCCTAAAAATTTAGATTAACTTGAACATTTCCGTTCAGCTCAAAAGTATAGTAAACACTGCACTCAAGATCAGGATTACTCCAATTCCTATTTTTAGACAACTATCTCCCCTAAAGAAGTTTGCATTTCTCAAGTGAGGCATAAGTTTATTTAAACTCATAAAAGCACCACATGCTTATGTAAAGTTCTTTCATTAAATCCCTGCATTTGTAAACTTTCATCTATTTTGGGACAAAGAAATTTTTACCGATTATGATGAAATACAAATGGGTGCAAGTTCAAATACTGTCAGATGTCCCACTTAAATTTCATAAAGCTGTTTGCTGCCAATTTGTACTGGTAATGGAATTCTACAATTACGTTACTCTTGATTAACAAACAAGAATGTTAACAGTTATGAAGTTCTATTATAATGATGGCAATAACGATATTCATGGAGGGTAGCTTCCAAAATCACATGCTAAGCTAAACCGAAATATACTTGTCAGGCAAAATACCTGGCTGTGGTGAAGCAAATTTCTCCATGTCAACAACCAGCATATTAGGCTGCAAAGATTGCCAGCGTTTAAATTGATAGTAATTTCCAAAAAAATGTCTCGACATAAGATGAAGCTATTAACGACTGAGTTCTGAAAAGCTAATGCTGTTTATCCGTAATATGTCTCACTGGGGTTGTGAAAATAGGAAACAATACAGAGTAACTGCCAAAAAATGGAGCATCAAAGCCAAGTGGTTAACCTCAACAAGTGTCTGCTCAAAGGCAAGGGACAGAAGCTTATCCTGATCACAAAAAGGAAAAACAACAAAAACTTAGATAAAGAACGAGAAAATAAGCAAGGTAAAAAATATATATTAAAAATGGGAGGTCGATCATTTATTCAGTAAATTTTGGTATAAACTTACTAGCCATCCAGCAATCCCTGGAATTTCTGTAACATCAAGACCATGAGTAAAGATAGGCTTGATGGTCATCTGAAAATACGGAGGCTCAGCAAAGCACACCCGCAAACGGCCGATGAAAGGCCACTTGTGAAGGAACTTCACCCCAATTAAGACCTACACAAGAAAGAAGAGCATATCCAGGTGCAATACCAGGAGTGAAAAATCATTTGATCTGGTTGCGTATGGGCACAGATCAACAGTTAAAACTGCAAGACAGAGAACCTCAATATGTCTTTTTCTGAATTCTAAAAGACTACAGTTTCCACATCTCAATCACTATTGATGAAAGAAAAACACCCCCAAATCACACACGCACAAATGAACTGCTTCAAACAGTGCACACAAATTATTTGAGCATAAACAGATGACCAAAAAATCCTGACTAGAAAATAAACTTAAATAGAGTAACAAATAATTACAACACGGTAACTTAATTTACAGTAATGTAGAACAACCAATGCGCTACCATATTTTCCAACACTCATCATCCTGGATGGAGCAACCCCCCCCCCCCCCCCCCACAAAAGAAAAAAAAAATACCTCCCCAAATGTCAATAATGGAAATGAACGAGGAAAGCTGACAATAATCTGTTGCATCCATTAGAACTTAATGGATGTCATTACAAAGATACAATGGAATAGAAGAAACCATATAACAAAAATACTACCGATTATATGATCTCTTCAATACCATACACCCCAAACAATCCATTTTCAACTTCGGTACATTCCAAGTTCCAAAGCCCCCCTCCCCCAAAAAAAAAAAAAAAAACAAACAGAACATAAAACTGTTACATGTAAAAACACAACACACATGGATGTGTATATATATATATTTCATTTGAAACATTTATATATTTTTTCATGTTCATTATAAACAAGAACGATTGATTTTGACTTCTGCCCCCCAATGCCCCACACCAAATTTTGGCTCTGCTCAAGTTCTAGTATGTAAATTGTGTATCATTGTACGTGCCTTCCTATATTCATGCATACAAACATGTAATTGAGGTACGGTAAAAATTAGTGTATCTATGCATACAGATACATATGCATTACATGTATTAGAAGTAGGATGCTGCTACTAAAATTATTCAACTTCAGTGACTATAAATATGAAGGGTTATGCAAATCTTTTTTATAAGAAGGTTTATGTAAATATTACAATTACAGTTTGAACTGCTTCAAAAAGAAAAATCTAAGTCCATACCTTGCCTTCAACATGCATGCCTGTTATATGCAACTTTGCCCACATTCCGAATCCCAATGTTTTCCTTAGCTGCACAGCAATTATTGCACTCATATCATCAGCTGTGAGAAAGTTCATCCCCAGCTCCATAACCTGCAATTGGTTCACTGTATAATATTAGTTTGGCTGAAACATTCAGCTGCGGACACAACGATCACATAAGACAGCTTACTACCAAGTGGTCATCATCAGAGGACTGACGGAGAACCCTCATTTCTGTGAACATAGGAGGGTTTCTTCCCAAGTACAGGTGCTGAGCCACCGCTTTCTTCTGCAAACATATTGTAAATTTTAAGGTGTTAGAGAAAGCAATAATTGAAAGTGAAAATGAAAATGGTGGGAAGAGCTATAGTCTCACTCTATCCGCTTGCTATTGTCTTTATGCAACATTTGGCGACTATACCCTCATGGGTTATATGGTACAATTATATCCTATAGCACAAATTAAATACGGTCATCCCATAAATAACTGAGGGTACTAACAAAATCTCCAGAGTGACATGCTTTTCTAGGCATCATGAAATTCAAAGAATCATCCATTTAAGAGAGCAATCGATTTAAAGTAATATATACATGCTCTGCAAACTACTCAAACTAGGTTATAAGCTGGGAATAACCATGCATCTAAAACCGAAGCCGATATGGATGCAATTTAAACCACAAGTTTCAGCAAGTTATAGGATATATATACATAATATACATATATATATATATATCAAATTTAAGTAGTTCAGAATACTTAGAGACCAAAAGAAAATATAGCAATAAAGACTAATTGAGTGAAGGCGAAACCAAGCCACCCATTCATTCATGTTGAGTACACAATCGTCTAAAAGATGCACTTCGGGCTAACACAAAAGAATGAAAGCAAAAGGAGGGTTATCAGATATAGAACGGTGGGAAGATGCTACATACAGCAGTCCATGGTTTGTACTTCTCCAAGAACCATGGTATGATGGGCAAGAGAATCTTCTGTGAAGCAATCTGTTCCATACATATGGGCCAGATCCTTTCAACTGCATGGTTCAACCACCGCACCGTTTCAGAATCAGAAAGCACCTGAAAGGAATAAAAGAAAAAAAGCATTAAGAATTACAGTTGCTCAGGAACATTCGCAGATAAACCCCCCCGCCCCCCCACCCCCCCCCCCCCCAAAAAAAAAAAAAAAAAAAAAAGAGTTAAAACACCAACACAAGAAATACAAAGGACATATTGTATAGCCCATTGCTGAAAGTTAAATTTTGAAACTTCCATTATAGAAGTAGTTTAATGGAGGTAGTTCTTATTTTTGTTTTGCAATTAATTTTATAGCAGGATTTTTATTGTACTGTATTCCTTATTTTAATTTCAGGAAACAGAACAACATAATTCTTAAGGCTACGAATTTCGTTCTCTATTGTTACACCTACAATCACCCCAATTTTAGAGTAAATGAATCGCCCAATACGGCAGACAATCACGATCAGAAATGTAAAGAAAAGGATAAAAATAAAATTACCCTTCTCTGATCAGCTTGTTTTCTTTCTTCGAACTGTAATTTCCTCCGCATTCTTGTAACATACTGCTCCTGAACCTTTCAAAAAATAAGCAGAAAGGTTCCTTTTTATTTGCATGTTTGGTTATCAACTGCAAACTCTTTCGAACCGCTATAAAATATACAGCAATCCAAAAACCGTAATAGCAATTTATAAGTTACTCTCAGTCTCCGCATAACAAAAATACAAACCACAACAACGAAACTTCTTTCCTTGTTCCAACTTCTTTCTTTACTTTACGTTATGCAATAAAAAAGATATAAAATGAAAAAAAAAAGGTAAGCGAATGATGTACAAAACTGATAGATAGTGCAATTACCAAATAGAGATATATCAGAGACACAAAATAGGCGATCGGATGGCACCAATTGAACCAAGAAAGCAACCAAAGGAATAGCAGCACCGACCCTACATGAAGCATTATGAACATCTCCATTATATGATATATCCGTCTGCTCTCCTCCTTCAATCCCTATTGGAACTGCTGCTTCTTCTTCTTCTCCTCTTCTTGTTTTTGATATATTCAAAAACACTTTCAGTCCAATTCAAATCACCACACAGCCTCTCCTAGACACTTTCCACGACCAACAGACCATAGATCTCCAAAAACCCAAATCATTGATCAATGGAAATCGAGAAATTAAACGGCATCACAGTTTAACTTAGTGGTCCAGAATCCAAATACCAAAGAAACGAAACATCAAAAACCCAGAAAAGGTATTGGCATGATACAAGCAATTATAGTAATTAAATTGAACGTGGCTTACGTTGTATGTATAAATTTATATACAAGTTAAGGAAATCAGAGAAGAGATGAAGAACTCGATGAATGAAATGGAGCAAGAACTCCTTAGATCTGCTACGGGATCCAAGGGTCTGACTTTTTTTTTGGTTTAAGAAACGCAGCCGTTAGAGGGAAGCAACTGCCAACCAGGGGGAGACAAGAGAGAGGGAGAGAGAGAAAGGGAGAGAGGGAATAGATGTCTGAAACGTGTAACGTCGCTGTTTTTGAAGTTCACACGTTTAACTGCCATTTGTTTGCCACGTGTCAGTTGAATGTCCAAGTCGACGGCTGCTCGGGTTCTGATTTGGTAGATAGTTTTATAACTTTGAACTGTTCAAATAAAACTGGAATAAAATAACCAATTTTCTTGAACAACCATACCAATACCTACTAAATAATAAAATAAAAATAAATATTAAAAAATAAATTATTGCAGTCCTGATTATATAAACGTCGTGTAATTATTTTAAAATAAATAAATAAATATAAGATTCACATCAAAAAATAATAATTTTTTTATAATAAACTTTATTCTTTTTTAAAACGATTGTACGATATTTACGTATTCCACAACTGTATGTAGTATTATTCTTTATTTTTATTTTAATATATAAGATGAGGTATATTTATTATCATTATATAATAAAAAATTATTTAATAGTAATAATTACGTTATATCTTATATAATAAGATAAAAATAAAATAGTAATACGATGAATAGAATTTTCTATTTATAAAACTCACACTTGGGTAATTTAAGTAGTAAGAACGAATTTGTATACATAAGGCCTATGTTATAAGTTTGATTCTTTGGATGATCAAACTACTAGTAGATGGATGAGGAGACATGTGGACGTCCACATCATAGACAGCCTTAAAATTCCAACCCTTGGTTGGACCTTTACGAACCTTTTCCTTTTCGGCTCGAATCAAATCAACAGAAATAGAATCATTGTCCGAAGTGAAGTTTTGCACCCGGGACGCAAAGATTTTATGCTTTTCTAAATACATTATTGCGTCGGATACCAGCAAAAAATCTATATCCAACTTTTCTATCAAAGAGCGTAAAGAATCAAATTTACACACCGGATCTTTATTTTTAAAAAAGAAATGATTTTTGTAACAGTAAATATCTTTATAATCGTGAGCATATAAGTATTGTATAATTATTTTAAAAAAAGTAAATAAATATGAGATCCGAATAGATGAAAAGAAAATTAATTTTTTAATAGTGGGTTCCACTTTTTTTTTAAAACAATTACATGACACTTATACGAGATCCGATTACATGACATTACTCTTTTTAAAAAGTTTACATTCAACTTTAAATTTTAATATTTTTTTTTTAACTACCCATGACATGTCATGTGGCATACCATGTCAATATAAGTTCACATTAAATTTCTAACAAATTGACTAACTAAATTAATATAAGAAATAATATTTGCATTAATATAGTGCGCAAACGTCACATACTCATTTTGAAAAAAAGTGAGCAAACATAAAATCTATTTGCATGAAAAATTTAATTTTTAATAGAATGTTTCACTATTTTTTAAAGGAGTGCGCGATACTTATACAACTCAAAATTATATCTAGCATTACTCAATTAATATTAAAAATATATGAGTATGAAAAGATCAACTAATGTGAGAAAGAGAAATTTGACTTTATAACAAACCACGTGGACTAATTTGTATTTAATCTTATTTAATATATAAAAAAGCTCATTATAGAATATCATACCTATTCATATAAAAATTATATACTCTCAATTATTAATAATTTAATAGCATATGCATTTAATCCCCATTCCTTGGTCAAACAATTCGCGATTCAAAGACTTTCTTTCCCCTTCAATCTACTTAGTCAAACAATTCAGGATAATTACAAAGGTTCATCGATAAGAATTGCCTGGCCGCCAAGGAATTCTACCGACAGTCTAGATTTTTTTTTTTCTATTTTTTAAAGCATTTTTTAAGTATTTAATATATATATATATATATATATATATATATATATATAAAAATAAGCAAACACATATCTTTAAAAAAATTGATCGGTATAAATGATAGTTAAATTTTATCAGTGTATCTATTATTTTCCTTTTTTTTGTTATATCTATCGGTTCAAAAGAATTGCTCGATCTATAAAGTAATTCTACGTAAATAAATTTATAAATTAATATAATTTTATCATATACATTATATCTAGTTTATAATATAAAAAAATATTTTAGAATCTAACAAATTATATGATTAAAAAAATAATTTTATTGGAAACTTTTTACACCACACAAAATGTACGTGCCATAATTTATGTGATGCCTCCAACTCCTACGTACAGACACGTAGAAATCGAGGCGTCAGGATGATAATAACACGGGTCACACATCTCATCGCCAAGTGCCAAGTGTATGTAAATGCAATATGTATACAAATAAACCACGCAGTGGATAATAAAGTCTTACAACTAAGTACCAGAATTTTGTTTAAATACAAACCAGCTTAAAACCCACGTAATAAAATATTACAAGTTCAACACTGTTTCAAATACCAACTGCATATTATAAAAACAAATAAGGATAAATTCCAACGTAAAACCACTCCAAATCACTACTCTGGCGGAGCCATCTCCTCCTCCTCAACCTCTGCATCAAAATCTATAGTACAAAAAATGGTGCCACAGGTAAGTAACAAACCAAACAAACCTCGAGATAAAAATATATCTATGCCACAACAATATGCATGAACATGATGCCATATGCATATGTTCCAAAAATCCACATTTTCCACACACGCCAAAAATATCATTTTGGCCCAAAACATTTCCTTTAAACATATCCTCGCTATTATCTCAAATAATGGCCCAAAAACCAATCTCACAATTTTCCAAAAAAAATGGCCCATTAATCAAACCATCAGAGCACTGTAGGCGGGACTCTACCACCATCCCTGCTTACCACCATCCCTACGCCGCGTGCACCGTAGGCGGAACTCTACCACCATCTTTGCTTACCACCATCCTTACACATACCTTTGATTCAAACCAATCAATCTAATCGTTCACATATACCAAAAAACATTTCTCGCTTGAAAACTCAGTTTTCAAGTTCCAACACATACATGCATGCAATTACACGAAAACCCAGTTTTCCTTTTAAAACATAAACATGCATGCACTATGTAATGCAAACATCAAGACACAATATATCAATAAATCTCAACGTCAACCAAAACATAATTAACTCAATCCTCAAATCCATCCGACCCCCAACTCCTCGGACTCAGTTTGGAATAACCAACCAGTCACAAATATTTATTGTAAAATTAATAATATATTTAAATCTAAAATGAAGTTTGGAAAATACTTACAGCGCTATATGATAATTTTCAAAGGATTAACGAGCTGCAAACGGTGAAGAAAAAGCAACGTAACAGTGTAAAAACATTGTGACCGTGGGTTGTAAAATACCTACTTTAAAATGGGGACGAACCAAGGCTTGGAATTAATAGGGAATAGTTTAAAGGTGTTTATGAAGCTAGTGGAAGTGATGGTTAACCGTGGGTGGCGGCGAAAACGGCGGTAGAATGCCAAAATGGTTAAAAAAATGTTGAGCTCGTGGGGGTGGCTCCGGCAACAGATGCCGGAAATGGGTGGTTTAGGACGACAAGAAGTCAGTGATTAAGCTGTGAAGAAATGGTGGCCGGAGGTGGAATAATGGTGGTGGATCGGCTCAAAAATCGTGTGACTTGGAGGAGCTCGTGGGGGCAAACGGCGGCTCGGATGGAGATGAAATTTGATGGGAGGTTCACCGGCCGAAGGGGAAGAAATCTGGGTGGGTGGTGTACTACACGCCACCGACGAGCGATGGTTTTGGGCGGAGAGAGAAAACGCCAAAAGTGAGAGGAGAAAGAGAGAGTTCGCGTGGGGAGAGAGCCGGGAAAGGAGGAGGAAAAGAAAGAAAAAGAA
This sequence comes from Carya cathayensis, assembly GCA_011037825.1. Classification (NCBI taxonomy): domain Eukaryota; kingdom Viridiplantae; phylum Streptophyta; class Magnoliopsida; order Fagales; family Juglandaceae; genus Carya; species Carya cathayensis. The sequence continues at coordinate 734,081 of QGSO01000176.1, forward strand.
GAAAAAAGGGAAAGAAGGAAAAAGAAAAAATGAGGAAAAGAAATGAGGTCCAATCTTTACCTCTGGAGTCCAAAAACTGATCCAACGAAAACAACTTTAAAAGCAATAAAACAAGGAAAATAATTTAAACACAACATAAAGCTAAATTATATAAATAACTAGTAAAAACTAACAACTAAATTTTAAATAAAAAAACAAGCTAAAATAAATTAAACAACAATTTAAACTCAAAACAATAATTAAATCCAATTAAAATCCGATAATTTAAAATAAAAGAACCAATATTTTAATTAAATTAAAATACTCTTTCAATGAAAATACACGTAAAAGCGAAATATCAAAATTTAATTTAGAAGATAAATTTAAAAAATTTAAATCTTATAAATTAAATTATACTATTTTTTTTTTTTGAAAAATACCTTTGTATTTCATTTCTAACTGTCAAGTAATACAACTTTTATCACTATCCAGACTTCTTTCAACAAAATCCAGTACATCCTCTATCCAAACTGTCTTCTCTAACAAAGCTAAAGCTGACTTAGCTAAGGTATGAGCCATTGTGTTTTTTTCTCTATATGCAAACTGAATTTTCCAATGTGATCTATTTTGAAAGAAAATCTTTATATCATGAATTAAAGAACCAAAACCTGAACTTTCCTCTTCAAGATTCTGCACAACCTTTATAACAACTCTTGCATCTCCTTTGAAAATAGCCTTGTGTATATTCAGTTCACTGCAAAGCTCTACGACCATCCTCAAAGCAAAGCATTCTGCAACTACTAGGCTATCAACATTGGCCTTCTGATCACAAAAAGCAACTAAGGCTTCTCCCTGCTCATCTCTAATTATAATCCCAGCCCCCATCCTTCTCTCTTTCAGGTTTAAAGAAGCATCCCAGTTCACCTTCACCCATCCACCCTCTGGTTTCTCCCATCTCATGACTCTTCTCTCATTGCTGTTCTGCCCTTTAACCACTGGTTTTGTAAGAGTCTGAGATGCCTTGTAATCAAGTAAGCCTTCTATAGCTGTCTTCACCGTTGTCTTGGGACATCCTAGCGTCTTTTCAAAAACAAATTCATTCCTACGCAGCCAAACTCTCATAAGCAACACAACCATTTCTTCTAGCTTCTCCATGCTCAGCTTTTCCATTAACTTTTCCCATAACACCATAAACTCCTCTTCTGTACGTCCCCATTTCTGCACACAACCTTCAGCCTCGCCCATATGTCATTGGCTGCTGGACAGACCCATAATGCATGCATAATGGTTTCAGTTTCTGCATTACAAACTGGACAACTTTTATCATCAACTACTTTCCTTTTAAACAATAAATTATACTATATTAATAGTGTGTAATATAAACGACTTTTATCACTGCTTTAAAAAATAGTAATGCTATTTATTATTCTAATTATCATCATCATCTTGTCATTCTATAATGTGGTATTAGATGATTTGAGACTATTTATTATATTTTATTTATAAATTTATTATCTAATATTATATCACGAGATAATAAGAATATGATGAAAAAATAGATAACGATTTACAAAAAAAATATTTGTACGGTAGGAATGAAAGAGAGGTTGTTGGTGAACAAATGGGCCGTAAAGACCTGAGAGGCCCAAGGTCCAACTGTACAAATAGTGGCCCAAACAATGATCCCATCCCACCCAAAAGGCAGGATAGCGAGGTGAGACCGTAAAATGGTACCATCCACCAATCAATACAAGAAATATTAAAGCATCAACAACAATGAGATAAAAATAATGATAGGGTTACCATCTTATTACTAATTATTTATTATTATTTTTATTTAATTTTTTTTAATTTTATTTAATAATTAAGGAAGTGAATATTAGTAAAGTCTTATCACTACCTTAATGATAAACGTAAGATGAATGATTTGATAGGATATGTATTGTTATTATTATTATTATAATTATTATTGTCATCGTTATTATTTATGATAATAAAATGTTATAAAATCCAACAAAAATTCTAATTTTAATAATTAATTTCTTTTTTTTTTCTGTCAAAATTATCAAAATTTCTCCCTAATTTGTTTTTCACAAAATTTGGGAAGTGAAGAGCGTTCGACACCATTATGAGGCCTATGGATAATGGAGGTTGACCAGTAGGTCTGCGTTACCAATCGGGCTCCAGCCCACAGTCATCTGGGAACTTGGCCTACCTTCATCGTCCAATTCATCCTAACCACGGAGAGGAAAACTACTTAAAGGTCCTGTTTAGTTATATAGATGAGTTGAGATGAGATGAGATGAGATGAGATGTTTTAAATAGTAATAAATAAAATATTATTATAATATAATTTTATAATATTAATTTTATATTGAAATTTGAAAAAATAAAATTGTTTATTATATTTTGTATGGAAATTTGAAAAAGTTGTAATGATAAGTTGAGATGAGATGAATTTTTTAGTTTTGTGTAACCAAACAAGGCACTAAGTCCATCGGGGACAATTATTGTTTGAATATTAGATAAGCCCTTCGTCTCAAAACTTAAATTTTGAATAGTAAGTAAGCCCAATATTACATAATAACAAATATCTCACGAGCTCTATATATATAACGAACACAAGAATGTAAAGGTTATATGATTCATTGGTATTGAAAAGAATGCATTTTGTTGTGATTACTAATTAAGCGTTGGATACGTTCTCCAAAATCTCCAAAGTCACTCTATTCTTTAATGGCACATAATCATATGTGATTGACGATGAAACACGTCCACAAAATGAAGACCTACCCCTGGTCCCTCTACCATGGGTAGGTTGTCCCTACCATCATTCACAACTGTTTTTTTGTTTTGGTTAAGATTACCAATAAATAATTAAATGTTTTTATAAAATCTTTTCGCTTTCTTTCCGTTTATATTTTTTTTAAAAATAATTATTATATTTTTAAATTAGTGTATAAAATATATTATTTATAATTTTAAATAAAAAAATTTATCGGTTACAATAGAATTTTAAAATATCAATATAATTTTTCTTAAAGACAGAGAAAAGGAAATCAGAGAGTTTAGCCAGTTGAATTGAAGTGACGAGAACAACCTCAAGTTCTCAACGCAGATTTAAGATCCGAAGTTGTCGGCAAACCAGAAGAAGAAGGCGGTCTTTCGTGATCTGACAATATGAGCGAGGAAGACAAAAACAGAGTCGTCCCCGCCGACCATCATCACGTTCAGCATCAGCAATTTGAGCCTCAGTACGGCACCTTCCAAGGCGTCCCCACCTATCCTCCTCCGCAGCCGCCCGTCATCGGCTTACCTCAACCTGTACCTCCGCCCGGGTCCGTCCAACCATCAGCTCCCCCGCCCGATCCTCAGTACTATGCTCATGCGTATCAAACCGTTCCAGGTACTGCCCTTTCTTTCTTTTTTCTGATGGATTATTGGGCTATTTTGTGTCCAATTCAAGTATTTTATGAATTGCATTTGATCCGTGTTCGCTCGTGAAAATTATGGAATTATATGCATAACCATAAGTAAAAAGTGAAAAGTGGAGAATAGTGTTCGTTGAAAGCATTTTTGTCGCGTGGTTCGATTTTCGTACATTTAAGTTAATGATATCATCATTGGTGTTCTGAGAACGCAAATGTTCCAATAAGACTTTCTTGACCACTGCCTGACCTAAACATTTCTGGGTTGGTTCCTTGGTTGAATAATTTTTTGCCCGTGTGTTAAGCAAAATGTCCCGAGTAAGATACAGTGATTTAAATCCAAGTACTAGGTTTTTGTGCTCCCAAGAGTATCTTTGGATTATGCAGGTTTTTTTTTTTTTTAAATTTTAAATAATTATTTTTTTATTTTTATTATTATTATTATTTTTACATTTGGGGAGGGGGGTTCGAACCCACGACCTCCATTTTGGAGGCTTGGGGATATTTTAATCAGGCCACAGGTCTTTGGCTCAGGTTGTTTAAGTTAAGATGGCAGAAACGTGGTTTATACTGCAAGTTGGTGGCCAAAGTTTAATTTTAAAGTTGCTACCGTTATTTTAAGGTGTCGGTCTTTGTCGAAAGAAGTGGAAGATACATAAAATATAATCTCAATTGGCAATTTACTATTTCGGTTGGTTGTTGTCACCTACCAATCAAAAAATGTTTTTGTTTTGTTGCAAAGGTGGTTGCACAGTCGTTTAGTGGGAATGGAAGTTTCAATAAGCATCGTAATAGAGTGATATCTGCTGCAGACTTGACCCCGAACAAAATTATAATTATTTAGGCAATTAGTCAATTAACAGAAACTAGGGATTGAGATTGAGAAAAGATTCAAAAAAAAAAAAGAGAGAAAACTGTGAGATTAAAGTTTATTGATAAAATTCAAAATTAAGTTCTAAAGCCCACAAGCCAGGCTCAAATAGCTATGGAAATTCAAGATTACGAGAAATTTTCCCCAAAAGCCAAATCCTAATTGTTGCATAAAAATAAATTATGTAATAAAATAAGAATCGTGCCAAAATGTAGACCACCATGGGTAGCATGGTGACCACAGCATGCCTGCCAAAAAGAACATTCCGAATTGGGGTCTAATGTGTGATTCTAATGCCCATAGCCAAAGTTATGGCCAAAATACCGGCACATGAGCAATATTGCCCCAATCTGAGGAATCTTCACCGTTTTTTACCATATTTGCACGTATCTGCCTTCTCGAGGTAGTCTGGCGCTATCAATGTAGAATTTGTCAAATCTGCATTGTCAGATATGGATCCTCCCGCATCAAGATCCTTGTGTGTTTTGTTGCAATGCCAATTGTTCAAATTCGTGGCCCTGTACCATTGGATGATGGCCTGCAATTGTGCCATTTTTTTTTCAATTTCTTCTTTTTAGACTTATAAAAAAATTCTTCTTTTTGGGATTTTCTAGATTTATTTTCTTTTACTGGTTAGATGTTTCTTTTGTATACTTATTGTGTATTGGGGTACCACTCTCTTTGTTTGAATGATATTTTATCTTACAAAAGATAGATCTTATAATTTGGTAGTCTTGTATACTTCTTTGTAATAGGGTGCACTCACTGAGATTGATTTATTTATCAAAAAGTCCAGACCATTCTAGAAAACCAGAGTCCCAAATTGCTAATAAATGCAAAGATTGAAGCTCACAATCACGTGTTAGAAGAATGCTTCCTGTAGGTTTTCAAACGTATGTCTTAAGGTACAATAGAATTGATGTAAATGGAGATTTTGGGGAGTTTGGAGATCTTCTATGTGCATGAATTGGTGTTATGTATTGGCTGCTATGAATTTTCTTGTACTTGTGTCTACCACTTCGAGTTCACTTCAATCCAATATCATTTTTTATTATCCACATGAAGTGAAGGCATTGGCCTTGTATCATATCTCGAAGCTGGGTTGATGAGGCTGGCTCTTTGGGTTTAAAACCACCCATTCAAGTCACCTAGCAGATTGGGTTTGTAAGTCAAAAGTGAAGCTAAAGAATAGCAATGACATGTAAAAACTACTAATATGTGAAGATTTTGAAATTAAAATAATATGCTGTTTATAAGTTTGTGATTTTTAATTGAATCGTAACTGTTGAAATGTAACTGGGGCTACCATTCTGGGGTGCAGAATTTCTTCACTCCCTATGAGGTACCTGGGGCTACCTTCGGGGGCTTCTTTTAAATCTGTTAATATTTGGGATGGGGTGGTTGAGAAAATAGAAAGGAGGTTAGCTGGTTGGAAAATGATCTACTTGTCTAAGGGGGGGAGATTAACTCTAATAAAAAGTACTTTGTCTAATCTTCCCACTTATTTCTTATCTCTTTTCCTGCTGCCGGTAATGGTTGAAAAAAGAATTGAGAATTTATTTTAGAATTTTTTATGGGGTGGCAAAGGAGATGAAAAAAGTTTCATGTGGTTAGTTGGAAGAAGGTTTGTCAACCAATTGATTGTGGAGGGTTGGGGATTAAAAATTTAATATTGTTTAATAGAGCATTACTTGGGAAATGGCTTTGGATATACCATTTGGAAAGTAATGCCTTTTGGAAAAATTTTATTGATATAAAATATGGTAGTATGTGGGGAGGTTGGTGTTCTAAAGATTCTAGTGGAGCATACGGGGTGAGTTTGTGGAAGTTCATTAGAAAAGGATGGGTTTTTCAGATCATATTAGATTGAAGGTGGGAGATGGGAAGAGGACTCTTTTATGGCATGACTTGTGGTGTGGGGATTCTCCACTAAAGCAGGACTTTCCCTCTTACTTATAAAAAAATAAAAATTTAAAATTAAAAAAAAAAAAATTTAAAAAGAAAGAAAGAAAGAAAAAAAAGCGGGACTCTCCCTCTCTTTTCAGAGTTGCTAGGGATCAAAATGCAGCTGTAGGAAAGTCTTTCTGTGGCATTGACAATAATATTCAGTGGAATGTCTTCTTTAGCAGGGATGTTAATGACTGGGAAGTGGATGATGTAAAGGCTTTTCTGGAAATAATTTATAGTTCAAAGTTGATGCTTGGTAGGGAGGACAGCATGCCGTGGATTCCAGCAGGAAATGCTAAGTTCTCAGTTTCCTCTTTTTACAGATTATTAACTTGTCACAGGAGATGTGAATTTCCCTGGAAAAACATTTGGAAAGTGAAAGTTCTTTCCAAGGTTGCTTTTTTTCTGTTGGGTGGTTTCCTTAGGCAAAGTGTTGACTACTGAAAATCTTAGAAGGAGAGGTATGTTCATTGCTGATTGGTGTGTTATGTGTAAGATGGATGGGGAATCTGTAAATCACCTCTTTCTTCATCGTGAAGTGGCTAGGTTCTTGTGGAATGAGGTTTTGAATCGGGCTGGTTTTCTTTGGGTAATGCCCAAGGCAGTGGTGGATTTATTGGTAGGGTGGAAAGGTTTGAAGGGTAGTAAGAATGTTGTTCATGTTTGGAAGATGATTCCTTCTTATCTAATGTGGTGTCTATGGCTTGAAAGGAATGGGAGATGCTTCGAAGACAAAGAACAATCATTGGGAGATCTTAGGGATTTCTTCTTTAGTACTTTAAGAATGTGGGCTAAAGTTTTTGTAACGGAAGACATTTTTCAGTTTCTGTTTTAGTTTTCCTTTTGTTTTTGGAAAGTTGTAGCTATTTGCTTTGTATACGTCCTGTGTACTTGGGCTTATGCCTACTTCTTGGGAATAAAATCTTTTATTAAACTGTTGAAATGTGTTATCAGCAGCAGAATAACTGAAGAAAACTAACAAGTACAATGGGAAACAAACCATATTTGTATGCTATTAAAGTAACTTTAGCCACCCAAACTGGTAAAAATGAAAGGAACTGTGGACTGGTTTTCTGGCTTCTGCAATGTTTCCATTGGATTCTATTGACTGGAACATTTATGAGTTGGTTGAATCTTTGTTAGATCTTGACAGCAGTCATTGTATCTGATGTATATCATTCTCAAAAAATCAATGCATTGTATAACAGCTTTTTTATGATTTTATTTTTGATAAGTAAACGGTAGTATTAATAATAATAGGCATAGCCCCAGTACACAAGATGGTATACAAGAGATAAAAACCTATTTAGGTCGCTATAAAAGTCGCAAGAAAATCATGTACATTCGCCCCATTAAAATCTATAGCTAAGGTCCACAGAAGTAAAGAACTGAAAAATAAAGAACGAAGCTCCTCTAGTGTCCGCTCCTTATCTTCAAAAGTTCGTGCGTTGCGCTCTTGCCAAATACACCACATAATGCAGATAGGGATCATTTTCCACACAGATTTGATATGTGACTCGCCACCTGGCATCGCCCAACTGGCCAAAACTTCCACCATTGAATTCGGCATCACCCAACTTAACCCTATACGACTAAATACTTCGTACCACAAAGCTTGGGCTGTCTCACAATGTAGTAAGAGATGATTCACTGACTCCCCATCTTTCTTACACATACAACACCAATTAGTAATAATTACCCGACGTTTTCGTAAATTATCCGTAATCAAAATCTTACCCAGAACTACTGTCCAAATGAAGAAGAGGGTTTTGGGAGGTGCCTTTTTCCTCCACAATCTTCTCCATGGGAAAGGAGAGTTTGTATTAATTGTAAGGGACTTGTAATAAGAGTGAACCGAGAAAATACCCTTACCCGCAGGTTTCCACCACAACTTATCTTCAATCAATCCAGTCAGCTTCGTAGAGTACACTAGGTTGAAAAAAGTTGCAAAACTATATTCTTTCCAATCATGTGAAGCTCTACTAAAAGTAACATTCCAAAGGATTTGGTCCCCTGAATGAACCAAGAGATCCGCCACCGAAGCTTCTTGATCACAAGCCACACGGAAAACAGATGGAAAAGAATCCTTCAGTGCCTCCTCCCCACACCAGCTGTCCCTCCAAAATTTTATGCGTATGCCCTCGCCCACCAAAAGTTAAGTATGGTTGGCAAACACCCCCCACCCTCTACGTATATGCTTCCAAATCCCCACACCACAAGACCCATACCCCTCTCTAGTGCACCAGCCCCCCCATGAGCTACCATATTTGCTGTCAATGATTGATTTCCATAAAGCATCCGGTTCCATATTGTATCTCCATAACCATTTTCCAAGAAGTGCCCAATTAAAAGTTCTCAAGTTCTTTATCCCCAACCCACCAGAAGAAATTGGTCTGCATACCTTATCCCAACTGATTAGATGATACTTGAATTTATCCCCCATCCCCCTCCACAGGAAATCCCTATACAATTTTTCGATCTGGGCCGCCACAGAAGCTGGAATAGGGAATAGAGACAAAAAATAAGTAGGTAAGCTAGAAAGAGTACTCTTGATCAGAGTCACACGACCTCCTTTCGACAAATACAATCTCTTCCACCCAGCCAACCTTCGCTCTATTTTCTCAATGACTGTGTCCCAGATAGCTACGGCGGGTGAAGCAGCTCCCAACGGTAATCCCAGATACGTCATAGGTAAGGCAACTACCTTACACCCCAGAGTGCTCGTCAACTGTCGAGTATTACTATTTTATTAATGAAAAGATAAAGCTTTTATACAATGCAACAATTTTTATACCATTTTTTGGGTAATTAATTGAACCTCCACCATCATGTTTTATAAATCTTCATTAGTGTTCATTGGCCTTTGACTTCTTTTTTTTTTGGTAATCTTTAATTCTGTTCAAGGTTATGCGGTTGCTGAGGGAAGACCAGTGAGAGAGCGTCGCCTTCCTTGCTGTGGTATTGGTTGTGGCTGGTTCCTGTAAGTTTTAATCATTGTTTCTTTGTACTTTGGTCTTATCAGAATATAGGCTCACAATATTATGTCAATAGAAATATTCAATAAGAATTCACAATATGAGTTATATATATATATATATGAAGTTTCCTATTGATGATTTGTGGGTTCCGGTGTCAATTCTTCACATATAGATGATATTTCCTGGGAATTTTGGTTAAGAGCTAGTAGAAGTGAATCAAAAAATTTTCACATTCAGAATATTTCACTGTATTGCTCAGAAGCCACCAAAGTAGGCATGCATTTTGGAAAATCTGATTACTTCTGAATATTTATTTAGCAATATGGTTTCTGTAATGCAAAATTTGTGAAGACGTAACCTTATCTGGTAAACATTTCAAGCCACTCAGTTGTACTCTTAATTCTACCTTCCTAGCATGCAGTTGCGTGTAGGAGATTAGAAGTTGATGCCATTTTATATGCAGACTCGAACAAGAAGGCAGTTAAATGTGATTTAAATCAGAATGAGTGTTTTGTTTTGGATTTCTTATATTCTGCAGTTAAGTATTTTACCTTTGTGTGGTGTAATCCAGTGCCTAAGCTGAGTTTATATCACAGATATATTTTAGGTTGGCTTGTAGGCCACACGTTTGTTCAATTGATTTGTATGAATAACTACTTATCAAAAAAAATGTATAACTGGATTATCTGCTTCCTAGTTTGACTTTGGCTTGTTACATAGGAAATATTATTTTTTAACTGTGGAACTCCACAAGCTCAGCTTTGGTGCAGAAAGTTGGGTATACATGGTTTTGTCATTTAGAAATTTGCATATCCCCACGTAAAGGTGTTTTTTATATGGACATATTATCTAACATTTCATTTGTTATTGTTTAAATGTGTCCTTTGATGGCCATTTTTTTTGCAATATGTATCACTTCTCAATAATTATTTATATATATACATTCCCATAAATTAGTAAATTGAGAAAAAAAAGGCATTAACCTAGACCATTTCCCCTGGCCTCCCATTTGATGCATGTTATTGCCTCTGTTGCGTTCTTTTTTTTTTAATCAAGAAACTTGAGTATATCCATAATATCGGAGTTAACGATTTTGGTTACCTATTAAAAAATATCGGAATTAAGGATTTAACTGATGTAATGAGAAGGCATTAGGTATAAATAAACTATTTGAGAACGATGAAGTGTCTTCAAGTATGATCACTTTCCTCGTTGTTGCCTTGAAAGTTCTCTTTGGCCTTTAACAGAGCATTTAAGATCCTATAGCCTCTTTGTTGGGCATAGTGCTGCATTTCTCAAGCAAGTTTTTTCCTTTCTTTCTTTTTTAAAAAAAAAAAAAAATCATTTGGGTACAAAAAATTTAATTATATTCTCTGCCCACCCTGTTGGTGAGTCAAATGTTGACATGGCTTGCTTTCAGCTAAATGGTACCCTTAGTTCAAGAAAAGGATTACTCGCCTTTTAGATATTTGTACATAAATTTACCATACTAGGTTTAGATCTACTATATTAGACTTGCCATTTTATATATGTGCATAAATCTATCATTCTTCTAATGCTATTAGAAATTTAGAATGATGGGAACTATTAACAGTTTATCAATCAATAAATTTTGTTTACCTATAAAAAATAACACAGTTTTAATCTTGGATATTTATCATATCTTAGCTCTATATATCCATCTTTTGATTTTAATACAATTTATGAGTTTTTAATGCTGAGAATCGTCTTCTCTTTCAAAGGTTTATTATTGGTTTCTTCCTTGCTGCTATCCCCTGGTATGTTGGTGCACTTGTTCTACTTTGTTCCAGGATTGATTACCGTGAGAAACCTGGATTTATTGCTTGCACAGTTGCTGTGAGTAACACTTCTCTCTATCTCATTATTCTTGTTTTGATTTCTTTCTTTCATTCTTTATTTCTTCTTCTTCCTTAGTTTTTTTTATCTTTTGAACTACAGGCTATGCTCTACTTATTAGTTTTTGTTGAAAATGCTAAATATCAATGGATTTATCTCCCTAAAATATAATTTTGGTTAATTCAGACCTAAGAAAGCATATTCCAATTTGAAAAGCGGAATCTTATTTTAGCCAAAAGTCAAATCTTTATTAAGTCTGATCAAGACATGGGTTCTATTATATCTAATCTGTCAACAGCCCTAGGGGACATATTGGGCTGATCAGGCCAGACTTTGATTCTGTCTGAGTCTATGAATTGGCCATACATACAAGGCTTTTAAAGAGACCAATGGTCTTATCGACTCTGTAACTGATACACTGATAATACCGCAGATCTTACTCTTGTTGAAACACTGTAGTATGACTCAATTCATCAGGGAATCCCTGAATCTAGATCTTGAATAATTGAGAGGTTTACTCTACAGGGGTGGGTCCAAAGGGCACTGCCTTGGAGAGGTTCCCCGACATGAAAATAATAATAATAATAATTGAGATTCCATGTGGTGTCATAATAATTTAAAGGGATTGAAAGTGATTATTTAGAAGAACTTGGTGTGTTTTATGCAATATACCTCCTTTTAGTTAAATAAGATATCAGAAATGCGAGAGTGAAGATTATCCTTGTGTTTTGGCTTGTCTTCCTGAGGGAGGGCTAGGCTCCCTTGATATTCAGGTATCTCAGTCTTTAAGCCCACTTCCCATGTTCCTGAATCTACTACTTGAACAGCAGCTCTTATTCCCCTTCCCCCTTGTTGGATATCTAGCAAAATTATTTTCCACTCCATCATTTGTGACCTCCTCATCAACATTACGTGGATGTGGGGTGGTTGCTAAGATGCGTAAAGAAAAATTTTATATCCAATGCTTGTGTGCGAATCAATAGAGTAAAATCAAAGTTCTTATTTTCTACAAGATAAATCGGTCTTACGTGTCCCTGTATCAGTTGGTATCAGGGTCACACGTCCCCGCATTGGCTGATATTAGTCATAGTCCCTACATCATCAGCACTCTTATGATACTGTTCCTTGTGCAGGCTGTTCTTGCTACCCTTGCTATTATTCTTGGTGTGACAAAAGGAGCTGATGACTGGTGATATTGGGGAATGAAGAGCTGTATAGGTAGCAAAGTGGATGTTATATGCACTTGATGCTATTTCTGGAATTTTACTTTCTGTGTTAATATGGTTAAAATATTTAGTATGAAACTTATGAAAATAATTATATAAAAAAAGAGCTTGATGGTTTGCCAATGAGCCCAGAGGTATGAATGGCTCACTGCACCAAATTTTTCCTAAAGATCAATGCTGTTCTTGGTGTTTTAACTTTTAGGGGACAAATTTGGGTCAAACACAGACATGAACCTTTGAAGATGTATCTGGTTTTTAAAACATGAAGCTCTGAAGATGTATCTAGTTTATTTCTATGTATGTTCTCTATTATTATACGACAGTGAATGAATGTTCTTGCTAGAAGCACTCGACAATATTATGTATATTTTTATATAATGTTATTTATTGAAAAAAAAATATATCCAGAACATCCCAAATCAAGTTTGACTTTTATGGTTATAGCCCAAGCCATTGTAACTGTTCCTTTTGTCTGTGTTAAGAGTTTCTTAAAATTTTCTTTTGGATATGAAACAAAGTATATAGAGTATTACCTAATTTCATTCAGACACACAATAAAAGAAATCTACATCGATAGAAAGGAGAACTTGGGCAAAAAAATTAAAGAATATTGTAGGTAGAGTTGCTATAATTATTAAGATGGTTACTCTGTGAACATTGTGCTTTGTCCACATTTCTTTGCTTTTTATCCCCAAGTGTTTCACATCTCTAAATTTGAACATTAAGATCTTGGCCAAAATATGCTGATTCTGGTATAATGCTCTAAGAAGTTTCCGTGTCAAATCTTTAGTAAAACGATCTTGAATTATGATACATGCACAATTTTGTTTACAACTCTTCGTACAACAATATTTTAAAATGAAGGTATTTACGTAAAATGGCTTATTTTTTAAAGTTATTTTACAAAAATTTCTATCATTTAAGACATATATATATTAAGGTTTATAAAAAGAGTTATGTGTCTATCACTTTCATTCTTTCACTGTTGAAAAAAATGAAAATTATGGTTTTGCTCTTTTAGTTTTATTTAATCATTTGTAGTTAAATAAAAATTGATGAACATCATTTAGTTGTTTAGTTAATATGCTGGCTCAATATTACACAGTTCAATCATGGTAAACACATTAAGCACTCGTTGGATTCAAAGATGAGATGAGATGATTTTAGGTGAAAATTAAAAGTTGAATAAAATATTGTTAAAATATTAATTTTTAATATTATTATTATTTTGGGATTTGAAAATGTTGAATTGTTTATTATATTTTGTGTGAAAATTTAAAAAAGTTGTAAGGATAAAATGAGATAAAACACTTTGAATCCAAATGAGCCGAGTCTTTTTCCTTAATGTTTTGGAGTGAAATTTAGGTTTTGGTGCTCTAGTAACCTAGTTAACGTTCAATAATTATTTAATATGATTTCATCTTTTTTAAATTAAATTTACCGTTGTAATGGTAGAATAAGGTGCTCATGTGGATTCTATTAATGGCAGTTTGTTGTTAATTTGCATCAGCCGGGCACTTTCGAAATATCAAGCATAAGGAAAACAAATAAAGGTATAAAGGTATTGCTCAGCATCATTGGTGACTTCTAAGTTTCCTCGCACAGTTTTAGAACTGTGATTTTCTTATTAGGCCATTTTGCCATGGTGCTGAAATTTTGAATAAACAATAAAACAAGCTGTAGTTAAGGCTTGATACCTATAAAGAATATACAACCAATCAAGAACAGCTGGTTTATGTGAAGCAGTGACTGAGGTGCAGAAGTGCTTGCTGTAATGGCAAAGGGTTGAATTCAAAACCATTCCTTTAGGATCAAGGAACTACAATCATCAATGGCTGTTCTATCCACATGGTTCGTATTTCTAAGTCCAATTAGTCAATCCGTTCAAGGTTGAACATCACCATATCCTCGAGAGCTAGTCGAAAGGCACCTTGAGGGAGACATTGTAGATTTTGGATTGCTAGATCAGCCTTCTCTTTCGCTAATTCTTGTGCTCTCTCAATGCCCCCGCTACTTTTAACCAAGCCAATGGCTTCATCAAGAGAATTGGGCTCACTGAATTCAGATTCAATTATATCCCTCAGTTTTGGATCTTTCTCCAAAGCAAAAATAACAGGTGCAGTGAGGTTTCCTTTCACAAGGTCACTGCCGGCTGGCTTCCCCAGCTGCTCTGCTGACTGCGTAAAATCCAATATGTCATCGATGACTTGGAAGGAAAGACCAAGATTCTTACCATATTCATACATTTTCTGGCATACATCGCTGTCAACCCCACTAAAAATAGCTGCTCCTTTGGTGCTAGCAGCTATTAAGGAAGCTGTTTTGTAGTAGCTCTTGATCAAATACTCCTCAAGTTCAACATCACAATCAAACAAGCTAGATGCCTGCTTTATTTCACCACTTGCAAAGTCTTTAATAACCTGCCATTTCAGTAGTAAAACAACATATAAACTAGATGTTGCAAGTATCTTATCCATGGCTTCATTCTTAGTGCAAACTGAAATGGTATTTACAGAACGTGCTATGATTGTATGCTTCAGAGGTCAATTGTAAAGACTACTTGTATATAAAAATTGATGGAATTACCTGGCTGATGAGCTTAATGACTTCAAGATTTTCAAGATTTGCAAGATACCATGATGACTGTGCAAACATGAAGTCCCCAGCCAGCACTGCCACTCTTGTACCATAGAGTTGGTGAACAGTTTCCTTCCCTGCAAATAATCAATTTTCATATAGATAGGTGAAAAAGAGAAGGAAACAAGAAAGGGAGAGGGGAGGGTAACAGGAACACGAAAAGAAAAATTTGCCACAAACAGATGTCTGGCAGCTCAGATGTGGTGAAGCATCTTAGCAGCCTTTAGAGTTTGTAGCACATTGAAATGTGTCTATTTGTCAAATGTGGTAGAATCATTTAACATGTTATGATTTGATCTCATTTATTTTGCCATCTTACAGTCAATTTTAAGTAGCTGCCTCATCAAGAGGAATGAACATGTGAAATGACCGGTTACTGCCACCAGAAAGAGTGCACCTAGATTTAAGTTGAAAGCATTATAAAGACATGATTTTTTTAAGTAGGCCATTTGCTATTGCTATAAGGGCTGCTGGCCTTTGGCTTTATGCAGCCTTTTTTTTTTTTTGCTATCGCTCCTATGTAATGGTAGGCCAATTAGTTATGAACTCAGTTGCGCTCTCCAAGTGTGCTTGTTTCCCTCCTTCCTGTTCTGTAATTATAAAGACACGATTTACAAGGATGAGAAGATGAGTAGAGATGTGATGGCCTAGGAGTTTGAGCTGGAGAATAGCGCCCTCAGCACAGCTCCATTTATAGCACTAACTTGAGACTTCCTACTGAAGACAAAAGGCCTTAGGGAGTAGCACACTGCAAGTTCATACAGCACATTAGACCTTTATGCCGTATGTTGCCCAGAAATATAAAGCTGCATCTCAAGGGAGACAAAGAGAGAGGGAATAGTCTGAAGAGAGAGGGAGGGAGGGAAGGGGTGGGGGTGGGTGGGGGGGTGGGGAACTGAAGTCAACTCTGTTTTGCTTGATTGAGAGGCGTGGGTGTCTGTTAAGGCTGATGCTGATACATATCCCTTGTAACATGAAATTTTTTCCCCATCTCTCTCGTTATATCTTTAATAAGCATACAAAATGCACAAGCAGAAGCACGACCAAAGGTCTATGGTATTTTTTTTTGGAAAGTACCAAATGTCTATGGCTATTCAAAAAGGGAGCAACACTATAGTTGACTGGGAAAAATCTGTAACAGTTTCTGGGAAAAAGATTATCTAGTCACAATAGCAGTCATCCAATACAGATGGTCTTCCAATTTCATGGCATGCTATTGACATCAATGGGGCTAGTTTTCAATATTTTCCTGTATCCATTTCTAGTTCCTAGTTTGTAACTAGGTGTTTTCTTTGTATAATTCCTCTGAACTTGGGCTTATGCCTATTTACCTCACTCAATGAAATTTTATTTTACCTATCAAAACAAGTTTCATGATATGTAGTTGAAGGTGCCATCAAGATGTTACTGAATTATAAATTTTATGGACAGATGAATGGTCAAGAGATGCTGTATGTCCTAAAGCACTTGATCCTATAAATGCGAAAATGTAGTTCTCAGGACTATTTCTACATTGCCGTTCCTTGAACTATATAAGTCATGGATTTATATCTCAAATTGTGAAGATATGATGGAAAATATACTGCTTTCCACAATTCTTGTCAAATTATTAGATTAAAACTCTACTCAATTCAACAAGCCTCTCTCCAAACTACTTGAGGTCAGCTACATCTCCTTTCTCGCCCTTGTAGGACTCAGAGTTCATAAGCTGTAGCTATATGCTTTAGACCACTTAGAGAACCCAACTTGCTTGGGGCCTGGCATAGTATAAAAGATAAAACTACAACTACAAAAAGCACTGCTAGCCTTATTTTTTGCAAGCGCATCATTCAGTGAGTTATGGAAGGGTGAGAAGATCTTCCAATTATTATGCAACATTTGTTCTTCAGAATCATTTAGCCATCATCATCCCAATTATGCCAAAGTTTGAAGCAAAGAAAAATGTAGATACAGAAACCAACAAATATTTTGGTATGACAGACAAAACCAAATCACTATGACACTCTTTACTTCTCTTACCACACATTTTAGATAAAATACTTCTCTTACCACCCACCAATACTTGTAAATTTTTTTAAACAAACAAGATGTACGGAAACTTAAAATAATGGGTGGGTGTGCTTGACTCAATGCAATACAAATACGTGTTGGAATTTCCAAACTATCCCATATCTGATTGCACAGGATTTCAGGTAGGTGATAAACTGGCATCAATATAAATAGGAAGTGACTTTCATGTAAGGCTGCAAAATCCTACCTCTCCGTATGTCACTATCATCCAATACATCATCATGTATTAAGCTTGCAGTGTGGATCATCTCAATGATCTCTGCCAAACGCCGATGCTTCATGGTAAGTTCCCTGGAGTAAAGCAAACTTGTGTTTGTTCAGCATAATTAGAATAGCGTGTTTTGAGAGAGGATATGGGATGATACGCACTTTAAACCAACCAATTCGGCTGTCGCTCTAGACACTAGGAACACCAAAGCTGGTCTCATCCTCTTCCCACCTGCGCCAAATATCTGCTCTGCTGCGGACATCAGAAGTGGGTTTTCTGCACCAACAATCTACCAGAGAACTTTCCTCAGATACAATTCTATATAATCGATATTTAAATTTTTGCAGATAAACAATTCAGATTAAAAGAGTGTCCTCTCAAAATTAAAGTGGATAAGCTGTTCAGAATAAAATAGACAAGATGTTTAAGTAACCCTAATATTATCTATATTAACCAGCATTCCTTAAACAACTGACACTCACATGAACGGTACATATATTCTTGTACAGAATAGAAACAAAAGAAAGATAACTATGGTAACATTACTCTGATGCACTTGCTGAGTGAACTAATATTAACTCATAATATTGTCCTGCCAGATGGAATGTTATCAAAAGCTATAGCTGTTCTGTATAATCGGAACTGCATCATGTCTACCTTGATTGTTTAAAGGTTGGTGCTGTGTGAGCTAGTGAGTGGGTATGCTCCCCACATTGTTGGCCGAGATTCTAATCTCTAGAATGAACTAGCATCAGAGTGAGGGGTAGCTCAAGTATCCAGGGTTATCAGTGCATTAGCATGATGAAATACTTAATTCATTGGCTGCGTGTACAAGATTGCTCCTTGTAATATATATAGACATCCATCCCTGCAGGGCACACGCATACACACACTCATATGCACATGTTGCCTAAACCCCCAATAAAGTATATTTTTAGCGAACAAGCTTTCTTGTTCTAAAAAAAAAAGGAGCTCCATAATTTATCAGTGACCATACACATGCCATATGCCTTCATTCTTACCAAAATATCACATCTAAAAGGTGAAAATATGACATTGAATTTTTACAGCCAAATGATTAATTACTAGAGGACCTTGTCAGCTGGAGAGGCAAGATACAGAGTATAGCATGCAAAATGTTTCTTCTTCTCAACGGTTGATATGAGAAATACTTGTAAATCCAAAGAGTTTCTTCATGAGAAATACTTTTAGAACCTGAGCCTGCACTCTAGTCTCCTATGCAAGCATTGTGCCTTTTGGTTGTGGGAATACTTCTAAAGTTAAACTTTTGACATTCTGTATGATTTTATTGTAGAACGATGCCTAAAAGACATGTTATACCTGTCTTTCAAAAGCAGCTTTAAAAGGTCTTGAGTATTTTTATATAAACAGAAGAGGGATGATCAAAAAGTCACCTTCTCAAAAGATACCCAAAGCCAGACAGTACCTGACTATTGAGAACAACTCTAGAAGGATAAAAAGTTGCACAAACACTAACATGTATAATTTGTTACCTTCACAAACATGTTTCTATTTACTACGTCCCAATCAAGATTTAGGGAGAGTTTTCATGCATGACAACAAGTATATATGTCAACTAGTGTCTAGCTACTAATCAGTTTGAGAAAAGACTCGTGGACTTATGATGGTTTGCAAATTCTTGTGTGACCCAAAGTAGTAACAGTGAGGAATCAGATAGGCATTTAAAAGTCTTCAAAACAGTGTGTAAATGGATGGGATCAGCAAACAAAAATTAATTGCGCAAAATAACTCAATAAGATGCTGAGATTAGATCAGACCCTCAAAAATATAATGACACATGTCCACTCAGTGAAGGGTGGCATCAAATATTGGTAATATCTGGCATAAACTTATACCTATGAGGATTATAAATGTAGGCTCACCAAATAAAGGGAAACAAATGAAAACAAATTACAAGCTGCATCAAATCATGAATGTTGCTCTGGCTTTGTGCATATTTGCATAAGTTGTGGATGTCCTAGTTTGCATTGTTTCCCAAGTTATATTTTAATTACTAACTAAGGGATGAAGAAAGCCCGTCAATAACCTCGCTTGAGAAGTGGGGGCAAGGTTTTGAATCGAGCTATAAAGTATCTTCATCTAGATACTCTGATTTTATGATAGAATCAAAAACTCCTATGACTGAATAAAAAAAAGTTAACTCTCAAGGTGTTGCAAAACTATAAAGCATGAAGAAAGATGCCCCTTTGCCATGATAGAGATGGGCAGCACCAAAAAGATTTCCACTGGGGCTTCACAGCCGTTGCAGAATGAATTCCTTAAAATTTCTAAAAAGGGTCCCACAAGAAGGAACTAGTTTTGAAATTTACTTTTGTGCTAGATGTCTTTCCTATCCTGAGCCATTATTTGTTTTGATATCTTCACTGCTAAAGAAAATGGTGGCTTAGCAGGGAATAACAAAACTATGTTTAGATTTGATCTTAGCCTTGTAAACTGTGAGGACGGCCTAAAATGATCAGAACTATTCATCCTACATGCTTAATCATGGTTTATAGATACAGATTCCAGTATCCTACAGATCTACAACTTATGAGAAACTATATAATCTTCTGTCATAGTAAAATATTAGCATGTGACACTTCATTTCAAACAGCCCCTTTTCTAACAAAACAAATAAGTTGACACAACAGATCATTTCATAAAATAGAACTAGAAAATCATAGAAGTATCTGAACACCTATCACCGCTGCTATCTCCGCCAATGATTAACCGCAACAACCACAGACTAGTCGGGCATCACTGCACCAACACAACGCAGTTCTCCAAGGCCACCTCAACCTATTGTAACCTTCTTCTTACAATCTTATCGCTACCTCCCCCTTGCTGCCCCCACCCCGTCACCATGCGGCAATTTTATCCCATCATCATCAGGGGTGAAGCTTGGGGGGCTAGCAAATCTCCGCGCCTGGACATGGCGGGGCGTGCAGCAGGAGTGACAGCATTCTTACGAAAAGTACATTGTAAAATAACACCGGAAAAGACTCAAAGTTTTAGCACCATCCAGCTGAGGAATTTCACAGGGAATACTCACATTCTGGAGATTTTGATTCAGAGTCCCAAGGTCCTCAGCGACTACTTCAAACAGATTTGTCAGTGAAATGGGACTTCTAGACCCTTTCTTCAACTCGAACACCGGTGGAGGGCCTTGAACTACCTCTGTATTGGTGCAGCAAAGTAAACCAAAACTATTATTCAAACGCTTAGCATGTGTAACATCAGCAAAGATATTGAATCAAACTGAATATCAAAACCAGATACAGACTACGCTTTATAGCGAGATACAGTACCATTACGCAGTGTCTCTGGGGTCCTCGTCGAAGAAACTCTACACCGAGCGATGCCCCGCCGTCTACAAACATCTATCCCACCCCCATAACCTCTACTACGACTCTTACAACTGGACTTTGCATAATTCCTTACTGAAGACCGATTAAACGTAGCATTCAAATAGCACCCACAAGCAACCACATCAAGCACGGTTCTTGAAAAATCAAGGTTGTGGCATGTCATTGACATCATTCTGAGTTCAACCCAGAAACGAAAACCACCAAATCTCACTCTCAAAAATCAAAAGACCAGGCGGAAGAGACTCATCATCCAAAGCTATAAAACTTGGAGAAGAATCAGGGAGAGATTTGAAATGGGTATTTAGCTCACAAGTTTTCTCTCCTTGGAGATGGAACAGAACAGAAGTGGGATTTATATTGAGTGGATCCAGACTGCCCACATGGTACTTTGGTTGTGTCTTATCAGTTTTGAGGGGGAAGTAAGATCAGTGACATAGGCTCGGACGAATAGACAACAAGAGTATTCCTGATTCTTTTATGTGGGAGTACAGTGACGGACTACTCGTTTTCATGCAGTAGCAGCGGGTGGTCAAATGGGAGCCAAGCAATCGTTTTCTGAAACCATTGGGGGGTAGAGGAGATGATCTTGGGTATCACATTTTGCCACGTGTGATACGTGATTATCTCTATGATTGCAATAATACTGAATATTTTTAACTAAAAATATTATTATATAAGTTTCAAATAAATAAAAAGTAAGTCTTTTTGTAAAAAAGTAAATTTCATTTAAAAATAATAATTTTTTTTATATATTTTAAAGATAGAATTTATATTTTTACAAAGGTATGTACTGAAACTTGTCTATTTAAAACTTGTAAAAAGATGAATAAAATTTTGGTCATTTTCACGGCAAAAAATGAAAAAAAATTGGAAAACTAAATAATACAAAAATAGGCACAACCCGTTTCATTAAATACAGACTATGTCGAATTTAGGTTCAATATGAGTCAAACTCAATAGATAAATATTTTAGTTATGAAGAGATCTCTAAAAAATAAACTCATAAATTAATATAATATTTTTTTATTATAAAATAAAAATTTAACGAATTATATAAAATTATATTAATTTATTTATCGGTATAATTGATGGGAGGTTGTATCAAGTCTCATCCCAAAAATCATACAGATTTTGCCCTCTACCTTCAATTCAACCAAATTATTTTGTTAGTTGATGTGAATTAACACAATCAGTTGGATGTCTAGTACTTGTAGCATCAAGTGGCCTGGCCCAACGCATCAAGAAACAACCCATTTTGAACCGACATGACATAAGTCGTTTGATCCCTTTCACAAACAAGTAGTCATATCACTCAACTCGAAAGTGGGCTTATTATCCATCGAAATATACTAGGGTTAACTCCACGTAACTCGTTTAATTTATTTAAATATATAAGATTCTTCAAAAGAAAATGTTTAACAGTCGACGCAATATTTTGTTTTTTTTTTTTTATGTTGTTAATATTAAAAATAAATAATAAAAAATGCAGCTTATTAGTTATTAGAGTTTTGCTAGGTACAAATATATTTCGTGCACCAATTTGAGTATCGATAATTTTTTTTATTTAAAAATATATATAATTTTTTTAAAAAAAATAAGAAAATCTCTTATCTCATGAAAATTATTTATGTCTTTAATTCACATCGTTTCGTTAAATATATACATTATATATCAATATTAGTGCACTAAGTGTGCTTACAAAAAGATTTTTCCTAATTATTACTGCATCGTTCAAATTCATCAGTCTAAGGTTTCGTTTGGCCACTAAGATAAGATGAGAATTTTGAGATTTTTGTGAATAACGTTAAGATTATATGAGTTAAGAATTTTGAGTTGGGTTGAAAATTTTGTGTGGGTCCTATATAAATATATTTGGAAGTAAAGTTGAGATGAAAATTTTAAACTTTTTAGAAATGGAAAAGTTGTGGATCCCACGATTTGAGAAAAATATATAAAGCATTGTAAGCATGGGCAAAATTACCCATTTCTCTTATTTTTTTCATTACCTTAGACGGATCCCAGATCTCCAGACAAAGAAAATTTCGAAAGGCCTCGAGCTCCCCCTGACCAACGAGCTGCTTCTCTCCTCCTAACCAATGAGCTCCTCTCCCCTTGTGAATCGGATGAAATCCTTTCCCCCTGACTTCATTTCAACTCACCCATTTGACTACTAACAATCAACATTTCCATTTCCCATTCATTTTAGTTGTTATGTTTCAAGTATAACATATCTTCTTATTATTTCCCCCGTCCTTAAAGATTCTACTCTGTGGACCTTCTAATTCTTCATTTTTCTGCATAGATCTTCCTTATTGCCTTGTTTTTTTGTCAAAATGATTATCTGGGTATGTATTTATTCGTAGATTTTGTCTTTGGCAACCTCTGTATGAGTTAGTCTGGATTATATATATATGGGTCATTATTTTTTGCTTTGTAGTATGTTTGGTTGCTGAAGAAAATGTAAAATAAAGGAATTAATGCTAATTTCTGGTCAACGATCAACTTTTGTTGTTTATGGTTTTCAGATCCAAAGGATCTCAGATCTCATTCGTCTTGATTTTGGGGTATATATGGTTTTACTGATATCACATAACAAGTTTATTTGACCGCATGAGGCTAACAGAAGCGTATATGAGAAGAAGCCTACAATTGTTTTTATTCTAGGTCAGCAACTTGCTTGTATTTACTTATTGATCTTCCATACAGTTAACCACACTCAAAGAAAATCATTAATATATTTAAATCGGTCCTTAGATGAATTTAGGACCTCACTCTTCACCCTTTACCCTTTTTATGAAAGGAAGAACTGCCGTTTGAGCCAGACTTTGACGTATTGTTTTAATTACATCTACAAATATATTTGCTTTGGTAATATGAATTGCCTCTCCTTCACATGTTGTCCACTTTGAGATGGTTTTTTTAACTTGGAGGCATGCCTCTTTTATACCTGCCTTGTTTACAGTGGGAACTATTGCTTTTCTGGGCAGAAAAGGGGAGTGAGAACTGGGCTTCCCACATGTTGAAAAAATAATTTAATGTTGCTTAATTTTGAGAATTTAGAAATTTTTTAGATTATTATGATAACTACAAATAACCAATGTGCGAAGATTTGGACTTTTATAATAACAATAATTCTCAACCTCATGGTTGGTGAAGATTGATTAGTCAATTGTTAGGTCAACTATATATGTGAAACCCTCTTGTTTTATCCAAACCTTAATAATTTTGTTCTCATTTTCTTTCTTTCTTTTTTTTATAAGTAAAATAAAACTCTATTGAAATAGGTAAACTGGTGTTATTCTCATTTCCTACTGCCAATGGGTCCTAAAATAATGCTACTGGATAAAAGGCAACCACAACCACTAGGGCAAGGTTTTAGTTCCTTTAAAATAATGTGCTAGATTGGATATTTTGTTTTATCATATTTGTTACTTTTGTCCCTTCGGTTTTGATACTAATATCTCAGCCAGTGGTCTTTCTTCCATCTATTCAACAAAATTCTTGCAGACCTTTCTAAGTTGATTTCTTGATTCTTTTGACTGGCCAGGTGGCCCAAGTAGTAAATACAAGCTCTAAGGCTAAAAAACTGAACCCAAAACCTCCGTTTAATTGAGCTGTAAGGCCTTGGCATTTTGCTTATTATAGTAGTGTTTTAACTTCCTTATTTTGTTATAAATATGCCCTCCTTGTTTGATTTAGGATTGAAGATTTGTTGTAGACTTGAATTTCTATAAACTATATGATTCTTCAATTCCAAATCTTGTTTAAATCCAACATATTCAGATAATTTTTTTTAAATTTGAGCTAATACTTATTTTCATTTCCAAAAAAGGAGCTAATACTTTATATTTGTTATTTTAACCATATCGATTTGCTTCTTGTGGGTAGCTTTTTATCGTGTTAATTGGGAGTTCATACTATGTGTAGGGAAATGCGAGGTGTGAATTTTTCGTATGGGCGGATATACTTCATTTGCTAGAGGAGAATTTCTGTGCAAGAGCGAATAAAGCGCTGAACACATGGGATGATGTATTACAGCACGAGTATAATGTTTGGAAAATGGAAGAGAGAGAGAGAGAGTGTGTGTGTGTGTGTGTGTGTGTGTGAAGAATCTGAAAATTTAAGAGCTAAGATTATTGTGTTTGTACTGGGTTTTGACATTTGTAATAGTTTTTGTTTGGTTTGGATAAATTCTATGTAAAAGTGCGGTGTATGGATTAGATGGGTATTGCATGGTTCTTAGGTTGTGCACATGGCATGTATGCAAATTGCACTGTGTTAACTTCACCCATTTTGGTTTTTGTAGACTTTTCTGGTAAGAGATTTTTGTAAAACATGAATAGGACTAGGACCTTATTTAGATATCAAGCTTCAGGGGGCTAGCATAATAGGGATTTTTGTAAAACATGACTTTAATGTATCTTTAATTCCCTATGTGGTTCATGATATGTAGCTTTATTTTACTTGAATGTAAGTGCCGTTGCATCTAAAAAGAGTTCAATGGAAGAATCAAATTTCAAATTTTATAAGTATTATAGCATCCTACCATTCATGTGTCCTCCCATCAATAGCACTTCAAGTACATGCTAGCTTTGTACCTATAAATGGTCCCACATTTGCTTCAATGGCAGCATTGCATTAGCAAAAAAAAAAATTGGAATATTTAATATAAGATTGTTTCTTCTAACTGGTGGAACCTTTCAACGTTCCCTCAAGTACAAAAACATATTATATAAATGGCCATAAAATTTCATTTATACAAATAGCTATCTAAATACATAACATGAATAATTAGCACCTAACAGGCAAGTTCCAGATAGTTTTAGAAAAGGCTCTGCTTCCACTCATCAAGAAATTAACAAGTTCTTGACAAGGCTTTCCAAACACCAATACACATTACAATGGCCTACATACATACACATAAAATCCATAAATGTAATAATACAGTGAGGCACTCTCTTGAGATTTGTCAACTTCACATTCATTGGCCAATTCGATGTGGCCATATCGTTAAAGCAATTGCATCCCTTATTGCCCCCATTACTTGGGCCGATTCACTGGACATGTCGACCACATGAGATGTTTCTCCCGATTCATTTTCTGCAGCCGTATTTTGCATTTCTGACCGATGATTCAATACACCCTGAATGATATCATCATTAGGCACCAATGTTTTAATCATGATGTGTGGTGTACAACATGCAGTAATGATCATGCCTTGCCAGGCAGGGCGATAGGGAGGCATGACTATGATATCCGCTCCTTCTTTCTTCTTCTTTACGTATGTGCCTCGATCTACGTATCAGACTTCGGTCAACATGTCGAGCCTCGTTCCACATGTCAAGCTTCAGTTTACGTGCCGAGCTTCGATCTACATGCTGAGCCTTATCCTTAGTGTTGTACCTTGATGGCGTGTTCCGAAAGTTTTCTACCAAGTTTCAAAGTAAGATAGATATTTTAAAGTTTACGGATATTTTAAAGTATTATGGAAATATCTATAGGAGATATTTCTCAGTGTTATTAGATAAGCTTGTTTTTAAAGTAGCACAATTATAATATTTTAATGAGCTCTGAAAATATTATAATTGTGGATAATTACTTAGATTAAATATTTTAGTTGTTTTACAATATTAAGAGGTTTAACTTTACGTTGAAAACTCTTATTTAAATTAAATGGTTTTATCCTCTTTGAGTAATTAAAGATACTTTATCATTTTAAATAATGATGAAGAAATATTATTTTATAAACTTTAGTTTATAAAATAATAATCTATCTTAATTCCTCTCAGTGTTTTATTTAAGTGTTTTATTCTCTTTGAGTAATTAACGATGCTTTATCATTTTAGATAATGATGAAGAAATATTATTTTATAAACTTTAGTTTATAAAATAATATTCTACTTTAATTCTTCGTAGTGTTTTATTAAAGTGTTTTATTTAAAATAAAACACTTACGCGTTTTTAAATCAGTGTTTAAACTCATCGTTAGATTTTTTGAGGATCCCGAAATATAGGATTGAGCTTAAATACCCAGGCCCCTACCATTTTCCCTTCACTTTTTCCTTTCTCCTTTTCTCTCTTCTCTTTCCTTCCTCTCCCCCCATGCACGTCCAGCCCGTTCTTCATCACTGTGCGTGTACTTCATCTACACCGTTTGCACTTCCAGCCGACGACACCTCCAGCCGCCGTGCCCCACCTCCCACACTGGCATGACCCTCCATCACTGGCGACCACAACCTCACCGGTGGTGAGTTAAATCGACAACCCATTCTCTCTCTTTCTTCCTCCAAGTAAATGGGTCTTATGGCCATTTCCTCCTCTTTGGATCACCATACATAGCCAAAACAATCATCAAGCACCACCAATGGAACCACCACATCATGGGCTTCCTCCCCATGTCCTTCTTTCCCTCTAACTCTCACTCTTTCTCAAATGGGTCTCCATGGCCTTAGTTTCGGTTGCACCGCCATGCACCACCGTACACAGCCACCCATGGTGTTCCATCACCACCACCTTGTTCCTCTCATTACCATGAACTTCCCCAAGAAATTTCATGGCCAACGGAGCTATGTGTAGCTCTCACTCTCCCTCACTCTCCATGGCCGAAACTAGCTTCAAACGGCCGATCCACCGCCGTGAGCCACCGTATGGCCACCTCCTCGCCACCACATGTTCACCTATATTTTCCTAGCTTTCCATGAAGTTCTATGGCTTTCATCCACCTCAAGCAAACACCCACCATTCGGATTCACTGTTCACGGCATGATGCCGTCGTGCTCCACCACCTTTGACCACCATGAGGCCACCATGAGCCTTCCAAGGCCACGCCTAGCTATTCTCAAGCCCAAACTACCACTTTATGTGGTGGACAGCCACCGTACGCTGTGTTACCGCCATGTACGCTCCTCCGACGCATGTTCGTGACGAGCAGCAAGCGACGCACGGGTTATTCCGTCGATGGTATAACCCTCTATCCCTAGTTATTTACGTTTAAAATAGTTGATTGGTTGCCCGTAGACTGTGTAGTTAGTAATTGTGGAGTTTTCTGCGTAGTTGTGAAGTGAAGTATAGTTGTGAAGTGTTGGACTTGATTGTGTAGTATTGTGGACTGTGCTGTGAAGTATGGGTGTGAGATGGATGCCGTAGTTTTGATACGCCGTGTAGTGTGAAGAGAGTACGCGTGAAGCGTATTCTGTGTAATGCAGCGACGCGCCGTGCGACGTGCACTGTAGTGATGTGTGGCGTAGAAGGAAGGGAGTACGCATGGAGTGTACTCCGTGTTGTATGGCGATGCATCTTGTGATGTGCATTGTGATGATGAGTGTTGTAGCGAAAGGAGTACGCGTGGCGTGTACTCTGTGTCGCGTAACGATGCACCGTGAGGCATGTATCGTAACGATGTGTGTTGTGGTGTGGATGGAAGAGAGTTCACGTGAGTGTACTCTATACTAGGTCGTGATACACCGGATGACGTGTTACAAAGGGCTAGATGATGTAGCAGAGAAGTGTGAAGTGTATGGTGTAATTTCGGGAAACTGTATAACAGTGTCCTGAAGCAATAGTGATGTGGCTGTAGTCCAAGGTAACGAGTATTGCCTTGAGGCTGACTTGTGGCTGAAGGTATGTATGAAGCGGTGGGAAAGTATCAGAGAGTGCAGCGGAAGCATGATGGGCATCGTTCTATTATTCAGGAATGTGCCCTGACCTGCATAATGTGACAGAGGTGCATTTCTGAATGCAGTCATCTTGTTAAGTGGCGGGAACTGTGTAACAGTATCCCGAAGTAGTGGTGATATGGCTTGTAGTCCGAGGTGATGGGTGTCACCTTGTGGTTGATTATGGCTAAGAGTATATGAAAGTGGTGAAAAGGTATCAGAGAGTGTAGCAGAAGCACAATGGGCCCCGTATTGTAACTCGAGCATCTGTCTTGAGCTGCATAATGTGACAGAGGCACATTTGTGGATGAAGTCCTCTTGTCAAATGGCGGGAACTATGTAACAGTGTTCCGAAGTAGTAGTGATGTGGCCTGTAGTTCAAGGTAACGGATATTGCCTTGAGACTGACTTGTGGCTGAGAGTATAAGGAAGTGATGGAGAAGTGCCAGAGCGTGCAGCGAAAGCATGATGGGTATCGTGACGTGACCCGAGTTTAGTCTTGAGTTACGTGACGTGATAGAGGTGCATTTGTGGATGCAGTCCTCTCCTATCAAGTGTTGGGATGAACTTGTATAGAGTCGGGAAGTAGGAAGAATCCTATCAACCGGGTCTGAGCAAGTTGGTATTGGAGTATGGAGCTTGTTTATACAAGCAGGCATTAATTGGAGCTATAAGTTGCTCTTAGGTGATAAAAGGGGGATAAGATACAAGTGTCTCTGACGAGACACGTGTACCGGACAGATTTACTGTATGTAATGGGTAATATGTCCTGATCATGGTTACATGGTGTTTTAGCCAGAGAGTTTGCTGAATTCATGTAGCCTGAATGGATGGGAATGAGGATGTAGTATGGGTAAGTTGTCTAAGGTTGGGACGCATGACTCTATCGGTCAGAATCATGCGTCAGATTGTGGAAATAGAAGAATGAGACGGAGGTCTTAGTGTCTTAAACCTAAGATGAATCATGAAGGTTCACTTTAAGGAATAAGACTCGGAAGGTTTTAGTATAGTAAATGGTATATGAGAGCCCAGGAATGGACAGAGGGTGTTCCAAGTGAGGTGTAGTTCTATTTTTAGAATAGTTTCTTATGCATTAGATAGATGATGACGTAAGGTTATGTGTATGCATGTAGGTTGCCATCTAACACGCACATGAATGGACTGCATGAAATGAGTATGGCATGAAGTCCAGGTAAGTATTACGTTCATACTCTTCTATAGTTTTTATGTATAGAAAAGAAGAAAAAGATGAAAGCTTTTATCTAAAAAGAAGACGAAAACAAAACGTAAGTTTTCAAGTATAAGTACGTAGCGGCCTTCCTTGGCAGCCCCTCTATACGCACCCAAAGTATGTACGTGTATGCATGTGAATGGATGCTATATGTAGTATGTATTGTATGTATGTTCATGAAAAGGAAACGAAATGAAGCCTTAAAAGACGTAAGAACCGTTAAGGAACGCAAGGACCGAAACTGTAATGAAAAGAAAGAAAAGAAAACAAGATTTTTTCCTAAAGTAACTCTCTTTCCCAAAATGATTCTTTTCAAACTCTTTTAAACAGTCTCTTCTTCAAAGAAAAGAAAGAAAACCATTTTCTCTTGAAGAGACTTCTTTTAAAAAGGACTTTTACAAAACGAAAGAGAGAAAACCATTTTCTTAACTAAAACTCTTATGAAGCGTAAGAACTGAAGAAACGTAAGAACTGTAAGAAACGTAAGAAACATAAGAACTAAAATGAAAGAATGGACTGTAAAGGAAAGGAAAGGAAAGGATTGTAAAGGAAAGAATGGATTAGACTGAATGGATGATGTATGAAGATACGTAACGGCCACATGGACTGAAATGGATATGGTACCAATGAATGGACTGTAAAGGGGCAGATTGCAATGCCGGGTAAGTAGTACTGGTAGTGCACCCAGTGCTGCACCCTGACGGAATGGATTCCCAACCCATGGCCACGGACGGAATTAGGTCCAAAAGACGGCTAACCCCAGCACATGGGGCGTAACAGTGTGCAATGGCCTATGAAAGTGAAAAGAAAGAACGGATGCATGTTAAGAAACGAATGCATGTATGTATGGATGAACGGAATGCATGAATGAACGTAAGTAAGGAAAGATGAATGAATGAACGCATGTATGCATGGATGTATGTATGTAAAAAGAACGAATGCATGAAGACATTCTTTAAGAAATGAAGGCAGTGATGCGTGGGGAACTATTTTAAAGAAGAAAGCACGTTTATAAAGAAAAACCCCACCTCGCAACGTTTTAAAATGAAAAGAAAGACGTATGCATGCTAAGTACGCTATGTATGTATGGAATGATGAATGCATGACTGAAAATCTAAGTTATTATATTTTGACTGTATGAAGTAATGCTTACGAGTCATCAACTCATTTTAGTTTTATGTGTACCCTCCCAGGCACAAGATGAGCATGACAAGACAGGACGGGCACAGCCAAAGGGGGAAGAGCACGAAGGCCTAGGCAAGATGTTTTTATATGAGAACTTAAATTATGAAAGTTAATGTTTTCCGCTAAATCTTTTAATAAAGAAAAATGAATTTTATTTATAGCATGAAAGTCTTTTGTATCCTGGCATGAATGGAAAAGAAAAGAAAAATGAATAGTAATTCCCGTCGATTTTTATCAAAATCAATATGAGAAGGACCCACCATAAAGATGGGCGTTACAATGACATACAAAATTCTAAACATCCTTTTTAACAAACAGAACGTGCATTCAATAATATTTTGTAGAGAGGCATGCCAGTAGTTGAAATAATCTTTATATCTTTGAAAACCACCTTCATTATAACGATCTAATCAGTGATGGTGATATCTTTCTCTTAGATAAGGCGGCATAAACATTTCAATGCAAGGAAAAGCCGCATCGACAGGATAATAATAACCTACCACATTATTAAATCAACTAGAATCAGTGATCTTTTTGCGAAATAAATAAGTACAAAATCCTCTATAGACAACATTGTTTCTATTTATTAATGTGAATAAAATTTACCTGGTTCTGGCCATGGGAATTGGTATTCAGGTCTACTCAATGCATCAATGAAAATGCATGCATTGTGGGTTGTTACCTCCCACCCAGTATACACATATGTGAACTTCATATCGAAGTCACATGCGTAGAAGACGTTTTGTGCAATCCGGCAATGTCGATTTCTAAATGCGTTACCTAGACGAGCGGGTGTAGCAGCTGAGATCATTGTGTTGTCCATTGCCCCAAGACATTTCTACAAAATCGGGATTATATAATGCATCTCAATCATAACAATTATATAATATTATAATTAAGGATAATGATAGGGTTACTACCCTCTTAGTACACATAAACAATTTTTGTTGTATTTATTTATTTTTATTTTTTAGTTTTACTTAATGATTAATATAATGATAGGGCTACTACCCTCTTAGTACCCATAAACAATTCTTGTTGTATTTATTTATTTTTTATTTTACTTAAAGATTAATGTAATGATAAGGTTATTATTATTTTTTTATGATTAAGGATGTTAAAAAAATACTTAAAAGAAAATGATAATAAAAAAAATAAAAAAAACTCATTTACGTTATAAGTACTAAATGAGCATGTACATGGTAGTAACCCTATCACAACATTTTAATTAAACAAAAAAATCGAATACAAAGTCGGGAAGTGCTTACCTGAAACCATAGATGGTTGTGCTGATTTCCCGCAATATACAGATGGACCCTCTCTTTGTGTGTTGGCCTAATCACACTTCTCTCTAACTCATGCAGTGCCCGCATAACCGTCTTTACGTGCTAGTTAATAGTCTCACTTGAATGTTGGAAGCGATCTACAACGACACGCTGACCTTGTCCATGACCAACAAGAAGGCAAAAGATGGCCAATGATTCCTCCACCTCGGTCCTCTATGTAGGCTCTATGATCATTGTTTCTCGTAACACATGGCATACATATTCGAATGCAGTAACTTCCATACGAAACTTTTTAATCCAGTTCCAAGGATTCAAAACTCCCTGGATATATTGATCCCCTCGAAGACCAATATTGTGTTGGGGCATTGGGATTCGACGGCCACCATTTTGAATTGTCATCCACATTAGCCACACTATGTACACCTCATTTATTACATCAGCGTCTCCATCTCCTAGCAAAGGAGCATCACCGTCCGGGAAGTCATCATCGGCCATTTTGAAAGGAATTTTTTTGCATGTGCGTTAACAAAATTTGCTCAACTAGCATAATAGGGATATGTATGCGAAATGACACCATGTACTTAATAGTGTAAATTTTGTAAAAAAACTCATCCAAAGTAGCAGTAGTATCACAATTCATGTCTAAATAAACATACATAACGAAATGATAACCAGCATTTTAGTACGTAAATGTCCACGATAAAGTTGGTCAACTAAACAC
Organism: Carya cathayensis; assembly: GCA_011037825.1. Taxonomy (NCBI): domain Eukaryota; kingdom Viridiplantae; phylum Streptophyta; class Magnoliopsida; order Fagales; family Juglandaceae; genus Carya; species Carya cathayensis. The sequence continues at coordinate 766,749 of QGSO01000176.1, forward strand.
GTGCAAATAATTAAACCCTATCACATTCTAATAAAACGATCATCAATAAGAACAATAGCTATAAACTCCAAGCCCACTCTGCTCTGTGCTCTGAAGAGATCGCAATGAACGATCTCTGCAATGCCTCATCAGATATTAATTGCCTAAAGGCCTTGTTCTATTGATCGAAAGGCAGGTGAGGTTCAACTTCATCAAGCAACTGAAAGCAGCGCGTAAGGTTATCGCGAGACACACCATCAATCTCCGTGCTGTTGTCTCTGCTGTGCTTCAAGGCCATCCACTCCTTAGTAGCCATTCGCCTGGCCTTAGAATTTTTCTCAATTGCCTCTAAGGTCCTGCTCATTTTCTCATTCATGGCAACAGACTGGGAAGGCCCAGCCCTCTGGCATCGACGAGATTCACTACTGTATGAGGCAGAGAAGTGTCTCCTTGATTGCATGGATCCATACATGGGAGAAGGTGGCGATGGGCCCCCCTTCATCACCTGGGGATGCTCCTCCTTGGTTTCGCAACTCCTCATCAAGTAGGTCCTCCTCCTCACTAGTTGGGATCAGGTCAGTCGATGCCTGATGAAGTGTGCCCATTGCAACAGAACAGCCAAAGATAGCACATAGCTCTTCATACCTTGGGCATCCATTAGTCTTAAAATGCTTGAATGAGTTTCTCACCTAACAATAAAAATATATATATTAAAAATTATTTACTCAACGTAAGTTTAAAAAAAAATGAAGTTTTAGGGAATATAATTTTTATAATCTGTACCTTGATNAGACTGTTTGCTATTCTTTTATTTCTTTCATATTTTAAAATATAATGTACTTTTTACGACCATCCCATAGGCTTGTTAATAAGTTCAAGGTGCGGTTTTTGTTGTTAGTTTGAACTATGAAACAGGGTCTAGTGGAGTCTATTAATTTATACACGTGTACATACTAGATATATCTAGCAATACCACTTTCTAACTATATCACACACACACACACACACACACACACACACACATATATTGCCTTAGGCTTAACTGATGCCTTCCTTCGTGGAGTCTCTTCCAAATATAGATATCCATTGTTACACAAATGCGTTTAGCTTTTGAAATCATTTTGTTATGATAGCAATCAACATAATTGAGAGAGAGAGAGAGAGAGAGAGAAGAAAAAGAAGAAGAAGAAGAAGAAACAATAGGAAAATTCAAGAAGGCGTGTTGTCATTTTGAAAATTATATGTGGAATAATAAATATTAAGCCAACCAAATTTGAGCAAAAATCATAAATAGAGATCAAGTAATAGGGGCCAAGAAGGTTACCTGGTAGGACCGAATCCTAGGACCTGTGGTGGTCCAGATCTGACGGGGACGACGGGCAAATTTGTAAGAACCACTGTCTTGCTTGATGGAGTTCATGGCAGTTTCTCCCCTTAGTTTGGGCTGATGGCTTTTATACACCATTTCAGATTTTACAACAACCAAAATGTGCCCCAAATCGTACAGAGACTCCACACGACGCTACTGTATGCACAGAGGTCAGATCACTTACCTCAAGGCTGACCGAAACAACCTTTATTTGAGATTCCACTCAAACTCGTGGAGAAGGGGTCTGGAACTTTGCCTCCGTGCAAATATTCGCATGGCATCTAGATTTAGGGGGAATCGCTATGAGTTCTTGCGAGATGGAGAAGGGATTTTGTAAAAAGCGAAGACCTCGATCAACATCACTACATAATTTAACAAAAATCGTGGGCTCGGTTTCATCACCTTCAACCTCTATATGCGTATAGCTTGGAAACAAATTTGGGGTGCATCGTGACCATTTTTTGCTGAGGAAAACGAAAGGTGTGACTTGGGGATAAAACCATTTTTTGCTAAGGAAAATGAAAGGATAGTCTCGGGGTTATTTCACTTGTGTTCTTGTCAAGTAGCTTCCTATAGGGGTGGGTAGCGTGGCGGGGCAGATTACCCCGTTCGGCCACACGGGGGCGAGGTTTCCCCTGCCCGTATATGGGGTCGTGGGCGGGGGCGGGGGAGGTATAGGGTGATCCCCCGCCCTGCCCCTATATAATTATATAATATATATTTTAAAAAAAAAACCCTCAGGTGACCAAAACAACGTCTTTTTGGCATCTGAGTTTTTATTTTTTATTTTATTTTTTATTTAAGAAAGTAAACCCAAAACACCACTGTTTTGGGTTTACTTTTAACCTAAAACTAAACACCCCCGATCAGATTCAAACGGCAGAGTGCAGCCCCCAAAAAAAAAAAAATCCCCCCCAACGCGTACAACCCCCCCCCCCCCCCCCGGCGGTCGAACAGATCTGCTAACCACCCAGATGCGGCAGTGCGCCATCGCGTCACCATTGCCCCCGTCCCACCCAGCTACCTCCTGAATCTCGCTAGCCAGTAAGTTTTTTTTCTTTTTGTAATTTAAATTTTTATGGAATTATGAGATGGTTAAGGGATGGATGGATTAATGGAGATGGAGGATGGGATTGTGAATTGTGTGCTGTGGAGGATTGAATGTGCATGTGTGTGATGAGTGATCCGATTGAATGTGTTTTGATTTTGTGTAAATTTGTTTTTATAAAATCCTTTTGGTTTGATTTTTTATGGTTGGATTTTACTGCAAATTTAATTTAATTATTGAGTTCATTTTGTTAGACTCTAGACCCACCATTGCTCATGATTTGCACAATTATTCCCTTAATTTATAAGTTAAAACTTTATATTGATAATTCTAATTCATTTTATTTTTAACTTATTATTATTGTAGGATTTATGATCTTGAATTTGTCTTCCCATATCTCAACACAATGGAACGTCTCAGTGAACTCACCGCTACCCAAAATTGATCAAACTTCCCAATGTTATGATTTTGTTAATTTATAATTAATTGTAATGTTAATCATTAATGGTACAATTTGTAGTATTTATTATTTTTATGTCTTTGTAATTGTTCATTAGTTGACACGATTTTGTAATTTCTATCATTGTAATTTTGTAATAGCTTAGTGCATGCCTTAGTTACTTGATAATTAATAGGCTAATAGTATTAGGTTGACCGTTGAAGTTTTTGAACTTGGAATTTAGTAATTAGTATTTGTATTCCTATTTTTTTTAATATAGAAATATAGTTGTAGTTAAATTTTTAGTCTAAAAACAGGCTCGGATTGTGTTTTTGGGTCATTCTTTGGGCTTAGAATGATCCAAATAATCTCAATGGGCCAATGGCCCAATAACAAAATCGGGGGGCGGATGGGGGGAGGTCCACCCCCGCACCCCAGTTATCGGACGGGGTACCCCGCCCTCGTCCATGCGGGGGCGGGGGGCAAAGACAAAAAACATCCCCCCGCATGGGCGGGGGGCGAGGTGCGGGTGGCCCCGCCCCCGCCGGGGGGGGGGGGGTAGCACCCCTAGCTTCCCATCAAGCTACATTTTAAAGACAAAAAATTCTTTATTTGAGTTGTGTAAAATGACCGTTTGGTAATATGGTTTTATCTGAGATGAGAAACTGGGACAAGAATTTCATATCTTATCTTTGTGCCAAACCGAACCTAAATAACAACATTCTTCTACAAATGACAGCTAGCGCTTCTCTCTTCAAAGCAATAATTTCAACTTCCTTGCCGAGAGCATATGGTACTTGGTGAGTTCTCTTGGCTCATGGGCCTTCAGAGTCGATCAATCAATACTAGTTACAAATCTCAATTAAACAAGTTTTATATAAGTTAGTTGTAAAAAAAGTAGTTTCTGCTATTAAAGAATAGTTTTTTATATATCTTTTTTTAAGCATCCCATTCGGGTCTGTATATGAAAGTTTTCCCTATAATTTAGGGAATTATTTAGGGTTTTGCTTAAAAAACCCCCCATCCCGATCCCCATTTTGCGATCTATGTTTCCGGTCTGTACATGAATTCCCCATCTTTGTTGATTTACTGTACATCTGTATCGTGTATTTGGCTCCCGTTTCCTCCCCTTTTGTCTCGCGTCTTCTTCTCTCTCACTAGGGTAAACGGTTTGCTTCCTCCCTCACACTTCAAGCACCATCGATTGCAGAGTAAATCGCCAAATAAGTAAGTGAAAACGTTGAATTTCTCTTCTCTGGTTGTTTGTCTTCCCCAATTTTTGGTTTATTTTTCTTTTCCTCTCTCTCTCGTTCTTTGTTTCTCTCTTCCCCTTTTTCTTCCTCCTGATGCCATGATCAAACTGTGAGAGCTGAAAATTCGTATTAAGGTACGCGGCTTAATGAATTTAATTGTGTAATTGATAAAATTTCTTGGTCTTTATTATTTCTTTATCGCAGCTCTTCTCATTCTCTGATCTCGGTGTTGGGGGCAAATTGTAGGTATATTGATTCAGATTCTCTCTCGCTCTCTCTCTCTCTCTCTCTCTCTCTCTCTCTGCATGCTACTCTATGATTCTGTTGGCTTTCTTCCATGGCTTAACTCGAGGGAAAGGGGAGGTTTAAAACAATAACATGTGTATTAAGTGAAAACGCAGTGGGCTAGGGAATCAAGCTCACTTTTTGAATGGTCTATGGTGTGGGAAGATTACTGGACCTAGAAAGGCCATTTTCCAGTAATTATATTCACTTCCCAATGTATAGATGTGTGCCATTTGATGAGAATCTGATTATCATTGACTTCATCCATATGTCTTAAAACTGGAAACTTGAGTGCATGGAGTAGTTCATGGAGCTATTATAAAACTATCATGGAATTTGTTGGCCGATTGTCTAGATCGTATACGATATCTTTCTCTTTCAGAATTGGATCATTTAATTTACTTGTTTGATTATTTAGTATATATCTCATGTCTTGGCTGTGTGGTAGAGGAAAAATGAATTGAGTGGTGTATTTATCATGAATAAAATGCATGGATTTATAGTCACTAAACACTCTGTTGAAATAGGCAATGATGATGTTTTGAGATGGAGGTTTGATTGATTGCTACCTAATGCTAGTTGAACCTCTTCATTTTGGAGTATTCTAGACCTTTGTAATTAAGATTCTTAATTACACTTTTTTGGTTGATTTTCCTTGTAGTTCTTGTTTCTATTTTTTTTTGTAGTTCTTGGTTTCATGAATTTGATTTGGTTTCTTTTGTAGTTCTTGGTTTCTTTTGTTTTAATTACACATGCTTGTGGAACCTCTTCATGTATATTCAATTCTTTACTCGGGTGTTTGCTGCTATCTCAAATGAAAACATTATACTTTTTAAAGCATGTGTGCATGTGTAAAGCAGTTGACTAGCCATAACTTGTATTCATGCATTACAATAATTTCTAAATGATTAATCAATAGAGACGGTGAGTTTGTAATAATAGGCTTAGCTCATTTATCAAAAGGGGAAAAAAATAATCAGCTTTAGCTCTCTTTTTCTATGTCCTTTCTGTTTTTTTCCTTCCTCTCTTTGAAGGTTGTATGCGTTCTACATATCAAAACTCATGTCTCGTACAGAATGTTTCAAGGATAACATTCTTGAAACACTCCCTACTATAAAACCAATAACTAATGTCTTTTTTGTAATTTTTTTTGAATCTGCATATTCCTTTAACATTCACATTGCTTTTCTTTTCCTTGTAGTTATTGTTCAGCTTTTTTTTCCTTTTAAATTGTAGTGAAAGAACCATGTAGTTGGTTTCCTTATTCTTATTGATCAGATCTAATTGGCATAATGTGATGTCAGCAAGGTGACAACCCAGTTGTATGATTGGATTTCCATTTTATGTGTTTACTTCTTTTACATTGTTATTTTTGGTCTGTTTTGTTATTGATGTTCAACTTTTTCTTTTCGAGATCCAGACTTATTTATGGGTTGATATTTTTTGTGTTGTCATGTTGTTTTGTGCAAATATTTTACATCTATAATCGACTGAGCATGGTTTCCAGCAACTGTTTTTGTGTTTACAAAAATTTTTAAATGGTGAGTTGGTTTTTACCTAATCTACACAAGTGTAGAACATGATCTACACTTGTCAATGAGAATGAAGTTAAGAAATGTGATGGATTGGCTATGGCCCTGTTTGTGCATAGACAAGTTGTTCAGTTATTAGAATTTAGGATACTTAAAAAAAATGGATGCTCTTGTTTGTAGTTTATTTCCATTAAGAATAAACTACTTGTCTATCTAGTTTGAGATTTTTTAATATTGTAGAACAGGATCTACACTTGTTCCCACTTGATATGCCCCTTTTCGGACTTGAGCCAATTAAGACTAGGATTTACACTTGTATCTGTTTTTTCCCACTTGATATGCCCCTTTTCAGACTTGAGCCAATTAAGAACAGGATCTACACTTGTTGTATGTTTTTTCCCACTTGATATGCCCCTTTTCGGACTTGAACCAATTAATTTTTCAGCTTTACGAGGTTAACATATGTAGTTATATAAATGTATATTTGTGGGAAAAAATCAATTTTACTGAATTTTTTTAGTAAGTAAAAAAAAATATAATCATTAAAAGAGGCAAAAGGCATGCTCAAAGTAGAGATGCTTTTACCTAATTTAAGCTTTCCAGCTGCTTTCCAAGGCCACACTTGAGAAAATCATGCAAGAAGAGGGAATTTGCACTATGTCCCGTATACTGGAGCTCTTGCCTATTCTTATGATCAATACAATCTTGTTTTTTTATAGTATTGTGGTTGGGACTATATGAAAGACTTGGATTATTTAATTATTTGGTTGTCTAGGTTTAATATAATTAAGTGACCTGGAATTATATGAGTTTAATTATTTGCTTGAATTGGTGCAATTAGATGAAATAATTGCATTATAAATTTAGATATGAATGGTAGATATAGAAAATATGATAAAAACCGTACTATAATAACAATAATAAATGTTGTTAATTAATATTTGTTCAATTTTGTTGGATCATTTGCAGTATTTCATATATCTCGGGCGATGGGAGCTGTTATTAGACTATGATGATAGTGTTGTAGTGCGGGTTAATTCACAAGTGTTAATAGAAGCTCATCGATATGGCGGGGTAATCCTCATCTGGATGGCCATATTACAGTTTGTGATACTTTCCACAAAAGGTCATTCGATGTTCGGCGCCTTACTTACGCATGCTACAATATTTACACCATTCTGAGCCGTTTTACTAATTAATATATTTTATATATAAATATAAATCGAATGAGGATGCTCTTATATAAAATATTGTGATTTGCATGCTGTTTTAGTTGGTGTTTTGTATTATGTTGTGATAGAGAAATAATGTATAAACTAAACCTCCTCGGCTTTGATGATGACAACCGCATGTGGAGATACGGGATATTTATGGCCATCTCCTCAATGGCTAGGTAACCCGGACGACCACCAAGTACTGGTAACAAGTTGTTGCAGTCATGAGTGGATGGCCATCTTTTCTTGATGTCACCATTCGGTTCCTAAGCCCCGACCAAAATGTGTAAACTTGAAAGTGATACAGGCTCTAACATATAAATGTTTTTTTAGAGATGGATTCACAAGACCCTAGACATATGTGCTTCACCAACCTCCTTAGTCAAGATTCTCAACTCGACCCAATTAATGATGGGCAAAGTGGAACATCTCTATTGACCCTTGATGACTCTCCATCCCTACCCCCTAACGAGTCTATCGGCATTAGGAAATCAGTCAGGGGTGCGAATTTCACCCCCGAAGAAGACAAGTTACTTGTCTCTGCATGGCTAAATTGTAGCCTTGATGCCATCCAGGGAACATATAAAAAACACTCCCAACTTTGAGAAAATTTTTTTGAGTACTTTCAGCAATTTAAAGAAACCACAAATGAGCGGAAAATAAAGTCTTTAATTCACCGGTGGTCAGTTATCTAAAAGGCCACAAACAAATTTTGTGAGAAACTAGCCCAAGTTGAAGGATTAAATCAAAGTGGCATGACCGAGCAAGACAAGGTAGAATTTCCAAATCCTTACTTGTTTTACTCTAAAATTTCTTGTCTCAAACATTGGTTTCTTTTTCCCATGCAAGTTTGACAAGGCCAAGGTTATGTACCAATCGCTACAAAAATGCTCCTTCCAGTTCGAGCATTGTTGGCACCTATTGAATGACCAACCTAAGTGGATTTAGCACGCCACAAAAGAGGATCCAAAGCGAAGGAAGACGATGTCTCCATCCCCGACCCCAACTCGATATTCTGGCGCTACAGTTGATTTAGTTTTTGATATCGAGATGGATAATGTGCTGGATTATGAAGTTATTGAATTGGACTGACCAATTGGAAGGAAAGCTGAAAAAGGAAAACGAAAGGCCCAAGGCAGGCAAGCATAGGAGAATTTTCAACTCAGGAAGATGAAGTATACTCTTTTGGAGGAGTCACACGCTCAGGAGAAAGAGTTTTATCGCCTTAAGGCCGAGAAAATGGAGTATGACAAGGAGACAGAGTTTAAAAAAAATTACATCTTGAGGATGAAAGACTGAGGTTGGAGGCCGAGAAGATGATAATTGATCGAAAAAAAGAGCAAAGTAAAATCCGTCAAGAGGACGAAAGATTGAGGTTGGAGGCTGAGAAAGTGGAGCTCGCGAAGAAGGAATCAGATCAGCGCATTCTGATGATGGATGTGAGTGTCATGCCAGAAATGCAGTGGCTATATTTCCAGCAACTCCAGAGGGAAATCATGGCGAGACGCAGTCATGCAGCCGATTTGGATTGATTGAATATGATCATGTTTCTTATTTTATGTTTCAGACAATGATATATGTGTAAAAATACATGTAAATATTTTTTTGTACTGTTGATGATAGTGAAAATTGATAGGGTTGTGCAACTAAATTGGCCTTTACAATTTCAGAAACAATTATTAATTACCTCAAATATAGTCCACTATTATACTCAAAGCAATACGAGCACCAAACTTGATTACCATTAATATAGTCACTACTAACATTAAGGAAATACAAATGCAAAGTAGATTAACTCAAACATAGTTCACCAATAGCATGAAGGAAAAAATAAAAGATAATGTGACCCCGATTAATGTTGGGAATATAATAGTCATTGATGTTCAATTAGATCTTCTTGAATCTGATGATGTGCCAAGTTGTCTCTAATATGATGATGATGCTGGATGAAGTCCGTAAACTCAGTTGCATGATTGCGCGACAATTTCGGGAGATCATCATCAAGTTGATCATACTCAATGTTCGGACTCTCACTATCATCACGCCCATCTTCAATGATCATATTATGTAGAATAACACATGCTTTCATTATATTTGTTAGTTCTTTCGCTTTGAACATTCAGAAAGTCCACAAATGATAGCAAATCGTTATTGAAGTACTCCGAATGCACGCTCGACATCTTTTCTTGAGGATTCTTGTGCTTTCTCAAAATTTTTGTTTTTATTCTCTCGTGGTGATGGAATCGTCTTCACAAAAGTTCGCCACTTGGGATAAATACCGTCTGCAAGGTAATACCCCATAGTGTAATTGTTGCCATTGATAGTGTAATTGACTGGAGGAGCACGCCCTTGGGTAAGTTCCGTAAAAATAAAAGATCTCTCTAGTACATTAATGTCATTATGTGAACCGGGTATACTAAAAAATGCATGTCATATCCAAAAATCATATGAAGCAACTGCTTTTAAAATAATAGTTGGTTCACTGATGTGGCCGAAGTACATACATTTCCAGGCTGCGGGACAATTTTTCCACTTCCAATGCATGCAATCAATGCTTCCCAGCATTCCTGAGAATCCCCGTTATTCACCAACCACAAGCAATCGGGCTATATCATTAGCATTTAGAGACCACAAATATTCATATGAAAAAACACTTACTATTGTCTCAGAGAATTTTTGAGGCTCTCTATTGCGGTACTTTCACCAATATGTATGTATTCATCCATAAAATCTCCAGTAACCCCATACGCCTGTATTCTAAGTGCTGCGGTTATTTTTTGCACAGAAGATAAAACCGAGTCTTTCGGCATTATCTCTTCTCTAGACGAAGTACGGCTTGTAAGACTTTACCTCATTTAGAATACGAAGAAATAGGGGATAACTCATATGAAATCTCCTTCGAAATAGATTCGAGAGATATATTGAATTTTCAGCGAAATAATCACGAAATAGGCGCTCGTACCCCTGAATATGATCACGCCGAATAAACTTACGACGTTGGCTATTGCCACGATGCCTCGATAACTGTCCATCGGCCTCCTCATTATGAATATCGCTATCATCTTCAGAGGATACATATGTCAACAATTTGCAAAAGAATGTACGAGCCATTTGATGAAGAGAGTGAGAGAGCAAATGATACAATACAATTTCGGTTCTATAAGTGAAATGAGGCTTGAGTTTGTGAGAATGTGAATGCTAGCAATATGCGTATTTATAGGGGAAAAGTTATCGTTACATATAGGACAAAAAATGTTATCGTTTGAGAGAAGATAAAAAAAGTTACCGTTTGAGAAAAGACAAAAAATATTACCATTGAAGAAATGATAGAAAATATTACCTTTACAGCCAATTACAAAATTTTCTTATCAATACGTGACTACGGATCCTCATTAGAGAAATTGATAAAGAGTACTCTTCTAAAAAAATTTGCTATTACGTTACAAAATGCACTAATTTAAAAAAAAAAATTACTATTTCAATAATACGAATTTTGGTTTACAAAAAATATTATATTGGATAGTCAAAATCATATAAATATTTAGTAGAAAGTGATATTTGAAAAAAAAAATAATAAGACAAAAGAGTTAGTAGTTAAGATTGTAAATAGAAGAGAGAGAAAAAAGTAATAAAAAAAGAATAGAGAAATATTATTTAATAGAATAGAGATAGGGATGGGGAATGAGATGTAGGAGGTTTTTAAAAGATGAATAAAATTTAGGAATAAATTTAAGGAAATGTGATTTTGAGTTAAATTATAGGGATAAGGATGAGGAATCGGATGAGGATGCTCTTAAAAGAAAGAAATACTAATCCACAAGGGAAAAAATTTAAAAAAAAAAAAGAAGAAAAAGCTTACAAATAAATTTTGAAAAAAAAAATCATTTTTAAACTTTTAATTCTACTATGAATGGCTCATACTTAACACATAATTCCAACTTAGTGTGTACAAAATTAAAAAAGAAACACATAAAATCATAAATAAAAGAATATAGAAACATTTGTTTGGAATTTTCTAGAAGACAAATGATTAAAACATAGGAAATTATTCAACAAATGCACATATTATATTTCTATGATCTTTCCTTTTAATAAAAGTTATATTTTCTATTTGTTTATTCTTTATTTTACCTTTTCTTTTGCCGAAAGGGCCATTAAGAATTTAGAGTAATAAACTTAGCCGACACTTGACTAAGTTTCTCTCTCTCTCTTAACTTTAAAATTGGCCTGATGCATGGCATTTCTTTTCAACTTCTAAAATGATAATTATAGTTGTGAGTATATAAATAATATTTAACNTACCATTAATGTGTCCTCCCATCAATAGCACTTCAAGTACATGCTAGCTTTGTACCTATAAATGGTCCCACATTTGCTTCAATGGCAGCATTGCATTAGCAAAAAAAAAAATTGGAATATTTAATATAAGAGTGTTTCTTCTAACTGGTGGAACCTTTCAACATTCCCTCAAGTACAAAAACATATTATATAAATGGCCATAAAATTTCATTTATACAAATAGCTATCTAAATACATAACATGAATAATTAGCACCTAACAGGCAAGTTCCAGATAGTTTTAGAAAAGGCTCTGCTTCCACTCATCAAGAAATTAACAAGTTCTTGACAAGGCTTTCAAACACCAATACACATTACAATGGCCTACATACATACACATAAAATCCATAAATGTAATAATACAGTGAGGCACTCTCTTGAGATTTGTCAACTTCACATTCATTGGCCAATTCGATGTGCCCACATCGGTAAAGCAATTGCATCCCTTATTGCCCCCATTACTTGGGCCGATTCACTGGACATGTCGACCACATGAGATGTTTCTCCCGATTCATTTTCTGCAGCCGTATTTTGCATTTCTGACCGATGATTCAATACACCCTGAATGATATCATCATTAGGCACCAATGTTTTAATCATGATGTGTGGTGTACAACATGCAGTAATGATCATGCCTTGCCAGGCAGGGCGATAGGGAGGCATGGCATACAAAATTCTAAACATCCTTTTTAACAAAGAGAATGTGCATTCAATAATATTTTGTAGAGAGGCATGCAGTAGTTGAAATAATCTTTATATCTCTGAAAACCACCTTCATTATTAACGATCTATCAGTGATGATATCTTTCTCTTAGGATAAGGCGGTATAAACATTTCAATGCAAGGAAAAGCCGCATCGACAGGATAATAATAACCTACCATATTATTAAATCAACTAGAATCAGTGATTTTGCGAAATAAATAAGTACAAAATCCTCTATAGACAACATTGTTTCTATTTATTAATGTGAATAAAATTTACCTGGTTCTGGCCATGAGAATTGGTTATCAGGTCTACTCAATGCATCAATGAAAATGCATGCATCGTGGGTTGTTCCCTCCCACCCAGTATACACATATGTGAACTTCATATCGAAGTCACATGCGTAGAAGACGTTTTGTGCAATCCGGCAATGTCGATTTCTAAATGCGTTACCTAGACGAGCGGGTGTAGCAGCTGAGATCATTGTGTTGTCCATTGCCCCAAGACATTTTTAGAAAATCGAGATTATATAACGCATCTCAATCATAACAATTATATAATATTATAATTAAGGATAATGATAGAGTTACTATCCTCTTAGTACACATAAACAATTTTTGTTGTATTTATTTATTTTTATTTTTTATTTTTACTTAATGATTAATATAATGATAGGGCTACTACCCTCTTAGTACCCATAAACAATTCTTATTGTATTTATTTATTTATTATTTTACTTAAAGATTAATGTATGATAAGGTTATTATTTTTTTTTTATGATTAAGGATGTTAAAAAAATACTTAAAAGAAAATGATAATAAAAAAAATAAAAAAACTCATTTACGTTATAAGTACTAAATGAGCATGTACATGGTAGTAACCCTATCACAACATTTTAATTAAACAAAAAAATCGAATACAAAGTCGGAAGTGCTTACATGGATGGTTGTGCTGATTTCCCGCAATGTACGGATGGACCCCCTCTGTGTGTTTTGGCCTAATCACACTTTTTTCTAACTCATGCAGTGCCCACATAATCGTCTTTACGTGCCTAATTAATAGTCTCACTTGAATGTTGGAAGCGATCTACAACGACACGCTAACCTTGTCCATGACCAACAAGAAGGCAAAAGATGGCCAATGATTCCTCCACCTCGGTCCTCTATGTAGGCTCTATGATCATTGTTTCTCATAACACATGGCATACATATTCGAATGCAGTAACTTCCATACGAAACATTTTTAATGTAGTTCCATGATGATTCAAAACTCCCTGGATATATTGATCCCCCGAAAACCAATACTTGTGTTGGGGCATTGGGATTCGACGGCCACCATTTTGAATTGTCATCCACATCAGCCACACTAGTACGACCTCATTTATTACATCAGCGTCTCCATCTCCTAGCAAAGGAGCATCACGTCGGGAAGTCATCATCGGCCATTTTGAAAGGAATTTTTTTGCATGTGCGTTAACAAAATTTGCTCAACTAGCATAATAGGGATATGTATGCGAAATGACACCATGTACTTAATAGTGTAAATTTTGTAAAAAAACTCATCCAAAGTAGCAGTAGTATCACAATTCATGTCTAAATAAACATACATAACGAAATGATAACCAGCATTTTAGTACGTAAATGTCCACGATAAAGTTGGTCAACTAAACACGTGCAAATAATTAAACCCTATCACATTCTAATAAAACGATCATCAATAAGAACAATAGCTATAAACTCCAAGCCCACTCTGCTCTGTGCTCTGAAGAGATCGCAATGAACGATCTCTGCAATGCCTCATCAGATATTAATTGCCTAAAGGCCTTGTTCTATTGATCGAAAGGCAGGTGAGGTTCAACTTCATCAAGCAACTGAAAGCAGCGCGTAAGGTTATCGCGAGACACACCATCAATCTCCGTGCTGTTGTCTCTGTTGGCTTCAAGGCCCTATCCACTCCTAGTAGCCATTCGCCTGGCCTTAGAATTTTTCTCAATTGCCTCTAAGGTCCTGCTCATTTGCTCATTCATGGCAACAGACTGGGAAGGCCCAGCCCTCTGGCGTCGACGAGATTCACTATCTGTATGAGGCAGAGAAGTGTCTCCTTGATTGCGTGGATCCATACATGGAGAAGGTGGCGATGGGCCCCCCTTCATCACCTGGGGATGCTCCTCCTTGGTTTCGCAACTCCTCATCAAGTAGGTCCTCCTCCTCACTAGTTGGGATCAGGTCAGTCGATGCCTGATGAAGTGTGCCCATTGCAACAGAACAGCCAAAGATAGCACATAGCTCTTCATACCTTGGGCATCCATTAGTCTTAAAATGCTTGAATGAGTTTCTCACCTAACAATAAAAATATATATATTAAAAATTATTTACTCAACGTAAGTTTCAAAAAAAATGAAGTTTTAGGGAATATAATTTTTATAATCTGTACCCTGATTACATTTGCCCAGTGTTCCTCGCTTGCCACTGGAGCCTTTCTATTTGGATCCCAGCCCAACCATGTTTGCTTCATCAGATCTGTGAATTCTCTCTGCCTTTTTTTCAAGCGTGCAATTTTCTCTTTGACTTGTTCAGAGTTAAACTTCTTCGTCCCATAGCCTGAAAATCGTTCAACAAGCCAAACATAGTCGTTGTGGGTGATCTTCCCACCCCTCAGTCTATATGCAATGGTATCTTCGTACAAGAAATTAATCAGGACATCCTCCATCCCATCATCCCACAACAGCCGATCACGTATCACTTCATTCAGGTCATCCATATGGCACTATCAAATGTTAAAAAATAAACCGAGTCCCCGTGCATTTCAATAGAATGACCCATATGCGGCATAAATGTGTATTAGCTATCTTCATTTTAGATATGGTAGATAGCATGCTTATAGGTTAAATATAAGAAATCATGTTCTATGATTTCTCAGTCATTTATAGTTGGCCACATAGGCAGGAAAAGAAGATTCCTATTATTTTAGTACAAAGAAACAGGTTATACGTAATAAATGAAAAAATGTTACCTGTCGAGATGATAGCAATGATGATGAGCGCATGTAGTAAAGCTACACAACATAAAACCATGTAATAAGTTAGCAACTAAAAAAAAAACATATAAAATTAAAATTATACCATAATGTATATTAGGCAGACATAGTTCAAATCTTACTTATATTCGCTAATTCTAATAAATGAACAAAATCAATTTGGGCATTAAAATCAGAAATACATCCTAAGTTTGTTCCTGACTAACATGAATAAAATTTATCTTTATATGCCTATATGAAAGGCTTCCAAGTTCCAGCCTTAAATGATGCACTTTTTCCATGCCCTCCCTATTGACAACAAACACAATTATTTGTTAACTTCTCTGCATATGTTTTATAAGTTTTTGGATTAATTTGGACTTGGGAAGGTGATGATCTTTGAAACATTTCTGTTTAGCTAACTTTCGAGAGTGAACATATTCTAAAATATTTTGGAGTATTTACATGTGTAGATCATGTAAATCTTATAATGTCAACGGCAAGCAATGTCCTAGCTAGTTCTATCAGGCTTTGTTTAATAAATATTTACCTTTTGTCAGCAAATGAATGTCTATTTACTTGGAAAGAATGACTCTTTGTACATAATGCATTGACCCCGAAAATTATGTTTCAGAGAATAAAATTGAATGGACTATACTATTGTAATTTAAAAAAAAAAATCTTGTTCCATTATTTAAATTGAAAAATGACTTGAGGACCAACGGACTTACAGGGTCTTGCTTCAGCTTCTCATGGAGTCCTTGAAGAACCTCGAGTTAACATGGTAGTTACTCTCAAATGTCAGTTCCTTTTCTTCTTAAATTTTCAAAATCCAAGTTTATCTTCACTACGTACTAGAAGAACTATGTCATTGCTCAGAAAACTATTAAGCGCCAAAAAGTTATGGCCTCCTAATTAAAGATTAGGACTGATCTCCTACTACTACTACAACTTATGAGGATATTATATGTGTCCTAAAACTGAAACCAACAATATTTTTCAAAATGGTTTGTATGCCATGACTACTCTAAGAGTTGTCATGGGGACCATATGAAGGTATGAAGTCTAGGGACATCCTATGCCATGACTACTCTAGGAGTTGGAAACTTCCTCAGTAGTTTCCTTCTTGAGGCCTTCCCCTCCCCTTCTGCTCTATCCAAATCCAACATCCACTGCTTCCCATTTTTCTCTGCTTTACCGCCAGATTCTCTCTCTCTCTCTCTCTCTCCTCATTTATTTTCGTTATAAGTTTGTGTCTCATTATGTTGTTTGATTCATATTTTTCTGAGCTATGTTTTGTTCTTGAGTTCAAACTTCAATATGCACTTTGTTTTGTACTTATGAATTCATCTGACTTCTGTTCTCTTCTCATTTTTTGTTCCTTCCAGCAAAAATTCTGGTTTTAGAAAAATTTGCACTTTGAAAAATAAAAAAACAAGACTTGAAAATGATGCTTCCTCCTCGAAACACCAAATGCATGTCATATGAAATAAAAGAGTTTTCTAAGGAGGAAAATTTTCAATTTATGTTTATTAAATTTTTGTATTTATTTATTTTTGGTCATGAGTACGCTGGAAACACTTGCTTTTCGAAAACGTGACAAGTTAACAAAATGACCAATTGCAGAACATATAGTTTATGTAAAAATTGTAGTCATTGCCCATATAGAAAAGGAGAGAAAAGACAGGTGAACAAAAAGGATAATGTTTTATTATCCTTTTGTCTTTCTCAATTTCATTTTGTTTTATTATTGTCCAAATTACAGTCTTTGATATAATTTTTTTTTTAAATATGCATACCTTATTGAGATTCTTAGTAATATTTTTTTACTCAGTGGGTAAAATGTATTTTGTTCAATTCGATATGCAGACTCTCATCTTGGTCAACTCAAAGCGAAGATAGCCAAGCTAAGTATGCAATTGTTGGAGCCACCAAAAGTATGCTAGGGCCTGCTTGGTTCCTATTTCTAAATTCATCAAAAAGAAAGAAGAGAAATGAAAAAGAAGCATAAATTTTTCAAAATGCGGTACACATATGCTTTTAGAAACTGTTTTTCCTCTTAAAACAGTTTTTAATAATTTTTTTTATATACAATCAAACATGCCTCGAGTTTCATTTCCTATGTTAACGGTTGAGTCCAGATCAATTATCACATGATTCTATATTTTTGTGGCATCTTGTAGTTTTAAGACTGTTTGCTATTCTTTTATTTCTTTCATATTTTAAAATATCAATGTACTTTTTACGACCATCCCATAGGCTTGTTAATAAGTTCAAGGTGCGGTTTTTGTTGTAGTTTGAACTATGAAACAGGGTCTAGTGGGTGAGGGTTGAGTTCTGACAGTTCATAGAATACAGTACTGGATCAAGCATTTCATATTAGTCAGTTAATCATAATACGTGTACACAATATATCTAGCAATACCACTTTCTAACTATATCACACACACACACACACACAACAACACACTATATCGCCTTGGGCTTAACTGATGCCTTCCTTCGTGGAGTCTCTTCCAAATATAGATATCCATTGTTACACAAATGCGTTTAGCTTTTGAAATCATTTTGTTATGATAGCAATCAACATAATTGAGAGAGAGAGAGAGAGAGAGAGAAGAAAAAGAAGAAGAAGAAGAAGAAACAATAGGAAAATTCAAGAAGGCGTGTTGTCATTTTGAAAATTATATGTGGAATAATAAATATTAAGCCAACCAAATTTGAGCAAAAATCATAAATAGAGATCAAGTAATAGGGGCCAAGAAGGTTACCTGGTAGGACCGAATCCTAGGACCTGTGGTGGTCCAGATCTGACGGGGACGACGGGCAAATTTGTAAGAACCACTGTCTTGCTTGATGGAGTTCATGGCAGTTTCTCCCCTTAGTTTGGGCTGATGGCTTTTATACACCATTTCAGATTTTACAACAACCAAAATGTGCCCCAAATCGTACAGAGACTCCACACGACGCTACTGTATGCACAGAGGTCAGATCACTTACCTCAAGGCTGACCGAAACAACCTTTATTTGAGATTCCACTCAAACTCGTGGAGAAGGGGTCTGGAACTTTGCCTCCGTGCAAATATTCGCATGGCATCTAGATTTAGGGGGAATCGCTATGAGTTCTTGCGAGATGGAGAAGGGATTTTGTAAAAAGCGAAGACCTCGATCAACATCACTACATAATTTAACAAAAATCGTGGGCTCGGTTTCATCACCTTCAACCTCTATATGCGTATAGCTTGGAAACAAATTTGGGGTGCATCGTGACCATTTTTTGCTGAGGAAAACGAAAGGTGTGACTTGGGGATAAAACCATTTTTTGCTAAGGAAAATGAAAGGATAGTCTCGGGGTTATTTCACTTGTGTTCTTGTCAAGTAGCTTCCTATAGGGGTGGGTAGCGTGGCGGGGCAGATTACCCCGTTCGGCCACACGGGGGCGAGGTTTCCCCTGCCCGTATATGGGGTCGTGGGCGGGGGCGGGGGAGGTATAGGGTGATCCCCCGCCCTGCCCCTATATAATTATATAATATATATTTTAAAAAAAAAACCCTCAGGTGACCAAAACAACGTCTTTTTGGCATCTGAGTTTTTATTTTTTATTTTATTTTTTATTTAAGAAAGTAAACCCAAAACACCACTGTTTTGGGTTTACTTTTAACCTAAAACTAAACACCCCCGATCAGATTCAAACGGCAGAGTGCAGCCCCCAAAAAAAAAAAAATCCCCCCCCCCCCCCCCGGCGGTCGAACAGATCTGGCTAGCCACCCAATGAGGCAGTGCGCCATCGCGTCGCCATTGCCCCCGTCGCCACCACAGCTACCTCCTTGAATCTCGCCGGCCAGTAAGTCTGTAATTTAAATTTTTATGGAATTAAGTGGAGGATGGGATTAATGGAGATGGAGGATGGGATTAATGGAGATGGAGGATGGGATTGTGAATTGTGTGCTATGGAGGATTGAATGTGCATGTGTGTGATGAGTGATCTGATTGAATGTATTTTGATTTTGTGTAAATTTGTTTTTATTAAATCCTTTTGGTTTGATTTTTTATGGTTGGATTTTACTGCAAATTTAATTTAATTATTGAGTTCATTTTGTTAGACTCTAGACCCACCATTGCTCATGATTTGCACAATTATTCCCTTAATTTATAAGTTAAAACTTTATATTGATAATTCTAATTCATTTTATTTTTAACTTATTATTATTGTAGGATTTATGATCTTGAATTTGTCTTCCCATATCTCAACACAATGGAACGTCTCAGTGAACTCACCGCTACCCAAAATTGATCAAACTTCCCAATGTTATGATTTTGTTAATTTATAATTAATTGTAATGTTAATCATTAATGGTACAATTTGTAGTATTTATTATTTTTATGTCTTTGTAATTGTTCATTAGTTGACACGATTTTGTAATTTCTATCATTGTAATTTTGTAATAGCTTAGTGCATGCCTTAGTTACTTGATAATTAATAGGCTAATAGTATTAGGTTGACCGTTGAAGTTTTTGAACTTGGAATTTAGTAATTAGTATTTGTATTCCTATTTTTTTTAATATAGAAATATAGTTGTAGTTAAATTTTTAGTCTAAAAACAGGCTCGGATTGTGTTTTTGGGTCATTCTTTGGGCTTAGAATGATCCAAATAATCTCAATGGGCCAATGGCCCAATAACAAAATCGGGGGGCGGATGGGGGGAGGTCCACCCCCGCACCCCAGTTATCGGACGGGGTACCCCGCCCTCGTCCATGCGGGGGCGGGGGGCAAAGACAAAAAACATCCCCCCGCATGGGCGGGGGGCGAGGTGCGGGTGGCCCCGCCCCCGCCGGGGGGGGGGGGGTAGCACCCCTAGCTTCCCATCAAGCTACATTTTAAAGACAAAAAATTCTTTATTTGAGTTGTGTAAAATGACCGTTTGGTAATATGGTTTTATCTGAGATGAGAAACTGGGACAAGAATTTCATATCTTATCTTTGTGCCAAACCGAACCTAAATAACAACATTCTTCTACAAATGACAGCTAGCGCTTCTCTCTTCAAAGCAATAATTTCAACTTCCTTGCCGAGAGCATATGGTACTTGGTGAGTTCTCTTGGCTCATGGGCCTTCAGAGTCGATCAATCAATACTAGTTACAAATCTCAATTAAACAAGTTTTATATAAGTTAGTTGTAAAAAAAGTAGTTTCTACTATTAAAGAATAGTTTTTTATATATCTTTTTTTTTAGAGTTCACTTTTTTACAAGGGCATATATGGTATTTGCGTATTTAAGAATGATAAAAATCATTTATCAATTATTATATTATTTCAATCTGCTGAATTTATGTCAAGTTTGCAGCCCCTTTCCAATCATCTTAAAGCATCCCCATCCAGGTCTGCATATGAAAGTTTTCCCTATAATTTAGGGAATTATTTAGGGTTTTGCTGAAAAAACCCCCCATCCCGATCCCTATTTTGTGATCTATGTTTCCGGTCTGTACAGAAATTTTCCATCTTTGTTGATTTACAATACATTCGTATCGTGTATTTGGGTCCTATTTCCTCCCCTTCTATCTCGCGTCTTCTTCTCTCTCGCTAGGGTAAACGGTTTGCTTCCTCCCTCACACTTCAAGCACCATCGATTGCAGAGTGAATCGCCAAATAAGTAAGTGAAAACGTTGAATTTCTCTTCTCTGGCTATTTGTCTTTCCCGATTTTCGGTCTATTTTTCTTTTCCTCTCTCTCTCTCTCTCTCCTTCTCTGTTTCTCTCTTCCCCTTTTTCTTCCTCCTAACGCCATGATCAAGCTGTGAGAGCTGAAAATTCGTACTAAGGTACGTGGCTTAATGAATTTAATTGTGTAATTGATGAAATTTCTTGGTCTCGATTATTTCTTTATCGCAGCTCTTCTCATTTTCTGATCTCGATGTTGGGGGCAAATTGTAGGTATATTGATTCAGATTCTCTCTCGCTCTCTCTCTCTTTCTCTGTGCGCTACTCTGTGATTCTGTTGGCTTTCTTCCATGGCTTAACTCGAGGGAAATGGGACGTTTAAAACAATAACATGTGTATTAAGTGAAAACACAGTGGGCTAGGGAATCAAGCTCACTTTTTGAATGGTTTATGGTGTGGGAAGATTACTGGACCTAGAAAGGCCATTTTCCAGTAATGATATTCACTTTCCAATGTATAGATGTGTGCCATTTGATGAGAATCTGATTATCATTGACTTCATCCATATGTCTTAAAACTGGAAACTTGAGTGCATGGTTCATGGAGCTATTATAAAACTATCATGGAATTTGTTGGCCGATTGTCTAGATCCTATACGATATCTTTCTCTTTCTGAATTGGATCATTTAATTTACTTGTTTGATTATTTAGTATATATCTCATGTCTTGACTGTGTGGTAGAGGAAAAATGAATTGAGTGGTGTATTTATCATGAATAAAATGCATGGATTTATAGTCACTAAACACCCTGCTGAAATAGGCAGTGATGATGTTTTGAGATGGAGGTTTGATTGATTGCTACCTAATGCTGGTTGAATTAGGTAATTAAGATTCTTAATTACCTTTGTAATTAAGATTCTGGACCTTTGTAATTAAGATTCTTAATTACACTTTTTTGGTTGCTTTTCCTTGTAGTTCTTGTTTTTTTTTTTTTGTCGTTCTTGGTTTCTTTTGTAGTTCTTGGTTTCATGAATTTGATTTGGTTTCTTTTGTAGTTCTTGGTTTCTTTTGTTTTAATTACACATGCTTGTGGAACCTCTTCATATATATTCAATTCTTTACTCAGGTGTTTGCTGCTGTCTCAAACAAAAACATTATACTTTTTAAAGCATGTGTGCATGTGTAAAGCAGTTGACTAGCCATAAACTTGTATTCATGCATTACAATAATTTCTAAATGATTAATCAATAGAGATGGTGAGTTTGTAACAATAGGCTTAGCTCATTTATCAAAAGGGAAAAAAAAATAATCAGCTTGAGCTCTCTTTTTCTATGTCCTCTCTGTTTTTTCCTTCCTCTCTTTGAAGGTTGTATGCGTTCGACATATCAAAACTCATGTCTCGTACAGAATGTTTCAAGGATAACATTCTTGAAACACTCCCTACTATAAAACCAATAACTAATGTCTTTTTTGTAATTTTTTTTGAATCTGCAGATTCCTTTAACATTCACATTGCTTTTCTTTTCCTTATAGTTATTGTTTAGCTTTTTTTTTTTCTTTTGAATTGTAGTGAAAGAACCATGTAGTTGGTTTCCTTATTCTTATTGATCAGATCTTGGCATAATGTGATGTCAGCAAGGTGACAACCCAATTGTATGATTGGATTTCCATTTTATGTGTTTACTTCTTTTACATTGTTATTTTTGGTCTGATTTGTTATTGATGTTCAACTTTTTCTTTTCGAGATCCAGACTTATTTATGGGTTGATATTTTTTGTGCTGTCATGTTGTTTTGTGCAAATATTTTACATCTATAATCGACTGAGCATGGTTTCCAGCAACTGTTTTTGTGTTTACAAAAATCTTTAAATGGTGAGTTGGTTTTTACCTAATCTACTCAAGTGTAGAACATGATCTACACTTGTCAATGAGAATGAAGTTAAGAAATGTGATGGATTGGCTATGGCCCTGTTTGTGCATAAACAAGTTGTTTAGTTATTAGAATTTAGGATACTTAAAAAAAATAGATGCTCTTGTTTGTAGTTTATTTCCATTAAGAATAAACTACTTGTCTATCTAGTTTGAGATTTCTTAATATTGTAGAACAGGATCTACACTTGTTCCCACTTGATATGCCCCTTTTCGGACTCGAGCCAATTAAGAACAGGATCTACACTTGTATTTGTTTTTTCACACTTGATATGCCCCTTTTCAGACTTGAGCCAATTAAGAACAGGATCTACACTTGTTGTATGTTTTTTCCCACTTGATATGCCCCTTTTCGGACTTGAACCAATTAATTTTTCAGCTTTACGAGGTTAACATATGTAGTTATATAAATGTATATTTGTGGGAAAAATTCAATTCCACTTGTATAAGCATCAATATTTTTAGTAAGTAAAAAAAATATATAATCATTAAAAGAGGCAAAAGGCATGCTCAAAGTAGAGATGCTTTTATCTAATTTAAGCTTTCCAGCTGCTTTCCAAGGTCACACTTGAGAAAATCATGCAAGAAGAGGGGATTTGCACTACGCCCGTATATTGGAGCTCTTGCCTATTCTTATGATCAATAAAATCTTTTTTTTTATAGTATTGTGGTTGGGACTATATGAAAGACTTGGATTATTTAATTATTTGGTTGTCTAGGTTTAATATAATTCAGTGGCCTAGAATTATATGAGTTTAATTATTTGCTTGAATTGGTGCAATTAGATGAAATAATTGCATTATAAATTAAGATATGAACGGTAAATATACAAAATATGATAAAAACCATACTATAATAACAATAATAAATGCAGTTAATTAATATTTGTTCAATTTTGTTGGATCATTTGCAGTGTTTCATATGTCTCAGGGGATGGGAGCTATTATTAGACTATGATGATGGTGTTGTAGTGAGGGTTAATTCACAAGTGTTAATAGGAACTCATCGATATGGCGGGGTAATCCTCATCCGGATAGCCATATTACAGTTTGTGATACTTTC
Organism: Carya cathayensis; assembly: GCA_011037825.1. NCBI lineage: Eukaryota > Viridiplantae > Streptophyta > Magnoliopsida > Fagales > Juglandaceae > Carya > Carya cathayensis. The sequence goes on from QGSO01000176.1 coordinate 790,571, forward strand.
CACAAAAGGCAATCGGGGTTCGGGTGGGGTTTTGCAGCCATTCGATGTTCGGCGCCTTACTTACGCATGCGGTCAATATTTACACCATTCTGAGCCGTTTTACTAATTAATATATTTTATATATAAATATAAATCGGATGGGGATGCTCTTATATAAAATATTGTGATTTGCATGCTGTTTTGGTTGGTGTTTTGTATTATGTTGTGATAGAGAAATAATGTATAAACTAAACCCCCTCGGCTTTGATGATGACAACCACATGTAGAGATACAGGATATTTATGGCCATCTCCTCAATGGCTAGGTAACCCGGACGGCTACCAAGTACTGGTAACCAGTTGTTGCAGTCATGAGTGGGTGGCCATCTTTTCTTGATGTCACCATTCGGTTCCTAAGCCCCGACCAAAATGTGTAAACTTGAAAGTGATACGGGCTCTAACATATAAATGTTTTTTTAGAGATGAATTCACAAGACCCTGGATATATGTGCTTCACCAACCTCCTTAGTCAAGATCCTCAACTCAACCCAACTTATGGTGGGCAAAGTGGAACATCTCCATTGACCCTTGATGACTCTCCACTCTTACCCCCTAACGAGCTTATCGATGTTAGGAAATCAGTCAGGGGTGCAAATTTCACCCCCGAAGAAGACAAGTTACTTGTCTCTGCATAGCTAAATTGTAAACTTGATGCCGTTCAGGGAACAGATAAAAAACACTCACAACTTTGAGAAATTTTTTTTGAGTACTTTCAGCAATTTAAAGAAACCACAAATGAGTGGACAATAAAGTCTTTAATTCACCGGTGGTCGGTTATCCAAAAGGCCACAAACAAATTTTGTGCGAAACTAGCCCAAATTGAAGGATTAAATCAAAGTAGTATGATCGAGCAAGACAATGTAGAATTTCCAAATCCTTACTTGTTTTACTCTAAAATTTCTTGTCTCAAACATTGGTTTCTTTTTCCCATGCAAGTTTGACAAGGCCAATGTTACGTACCAATCGTTAGAAAAATGCTCCTTCCAGTTCGAGCATTATTGGCACCTGTTGAAGGACCAACTTAAGTGGATTTGGCACGCCACAAAGGAGGATCAAAAGCGAAGGAAGACGATATCTCCATCCCCGACCCCAACTCGATGTTCTGGCGCTATAGTTGATTTAGTTTTTGATATCAATGTGGATAATGTGCTGGAGTTTGAAGTTATTGAATTAGACCGACCAATTGAAAGGAAAGCTGAAAAAGGAAAATGAAAGGCCCAAGGCAGGCAAGCAGAGGAGAATTTTCAACTCAGGAAGATGAAGTATACTCTTTCGGAGGAGTCACGCGCTCAAGAGAAAGAGTTTTATCGCATTAAGGCCAAGAAGATGGAATATGACAAGGAGACAAAGTTAAAAAAATTAAGTCTTGAGGATGAAAGATTGAGGTTGGAGGTCGAGAATATGATAATTGATCGAGAAAAAGAGCAAAGTAAAATCCGTCAAGAGGACGAAAGACTGAGGTTGGAGGCTGAGAAAGTGGAGCTCGCGAAGAAGGATGTGAGTGTCATGCCAGAAATGCAGTGACTATATTTCCAGCAACTCCAGAGGGAAATCATGGCGAGACGCAATCATGCAGCCGATTTGGATTGATTGAATATGATCATGTTTCTTATTTTATGTTTCGGACAATGATATATGTGTAAAAATACATGTAAATATTTTTTTGTAATTTTGATGATAGTGAAAATTGATAGGGTTGTGCAACTAAATTGGCCATTACAATTTCAAAAATAATTATCGATTACCTTAAATATAATCCACTATTATACTCAAAGTAATACGAGCGCCAAACTTGATTATCATTAATATAGTCACTACTAACATTAAAGAAATACAAATGCAAAGCAGATTAACTCAAACATAGTTCATCAATAATATGAAGGAAATAATAAAAGATAATGTGACCCCGATTAATGTTGGGAATATAATAGTCATTGATGTTCAATTAGATCTTCTTGAAGCTAATGATGTGTCGAACTGTCTCTAATATGATGATGATGCTGAATGAAGTCCGTAAACTCAGTTGTATGATTGCGCGACAATTCCGGGAGATCATCATCAAGTTGATCATACTCAATGTTCGGACTCTCACTATCATCACGCTCATCTTCAATGATCATATTATGTAGAATAACACATACTTTCATTATATTTGTTAGCTCCTTCGCTTTGAACATTCGAGAAGGTCCACAAATGATAGCAAATCGTTGTTGAAGTACTCCGAATGCACGCTCGACATCTTTTCTTGCGGATTCTTGTGTTTTCATAAACTTTTTCTTATTATTCCCTCGTGGTGATGGAATCGTCTTTACAAAAGTTCGCCACTTGGGATAAATACCATTTGCAAGGTAATACCACATAGTGTAATCGTTACCATTGATAGTGTAATTGACTGGAGGAGCACGCCCTTGGGCAAGTTCCGTAAAAATAAAAGATCTCTCTAGCACATTAATGTCATTATATGAACCGGACATACCAAAAAATGCATGCCATATCCAGAGATCATATGAAACAACTGCTTCTAAAATAATAGTTGGTTCACGGATGTGGCTGGAGTACATAACTTTCCAGGCTGCAGGACAATTTTTTCACTTATAATGCATGCAATCAATGCTTCCCACCATTCCTGGAAATTCCCGTTATTTACCAACCACAAGCAATCGGGCTATATTATTAGCATTTGAGATTGCAAATATTCATCTGAAAAAACACTTACTATTGTCTCAGAGAATTTTTTGAGGCTCTCCATTGCGGTACTTTCACCAATATGTATGTATTTATCTATAAAATCTCAAGTAACCCCATATGCCTGCATTCTAAGAGCTGCGGTTATTTTTTGCATAGAAGATAAAACCGAGTATTTCGGCATTATCTCTTCTCTGGACGAAATACGGCTTGTAAGACTTTACCTCATTTAGAATACAAAAAAATAGAGGACAGCTCATCTGAAATCTCATTCGAAATAGATTCGAGGGATATACTGAATTTTCAGCGAAATAATCACAAAATAGGCGCTCGTGCCCCTGAATATGATCACGCCGAATAAACTTACGACGTCAGCTATTGCCACGATACCTCGATGACTGTCCGTCGGCCTCCTCATTATTAATATCGCTATCATCTTCAAAGGATACGTATGTCAATAATTTGCAAAAAAATATACGAGCCATTTGATGAAAAGAATAAGAGAGCAAATGATACAATAGAATTTCAGTTCTATAGATGAAATGAGGCTTGAGTTTGTGAGAATGTGAATGCTAGCAATATGCATATTTATAGAAGAAAAAGTTATCGTTACATATCGGACAAAAAATGTTACCGTTTGACAGAAGACAAAAAAAGTTACCGTTTGAGAAAAGACAAAAAATATTACCGTTGGAGAAAGGACATAAAATATTATCGTTACAGCCAATTACAAAATTTTATTATCAATATTGAAATTCCCAACGTACCCCTGTAAAACCACAAAATTGTCTACCAATTTTCTTGAACAAATTGATTAGATCTCAATATCTAGAATTATTAAACAAATTAAAATACTCAAAGCAAATAAACAAATTTGTAAGACACAACGATTGGTTACGAAGGGAAACCCTTTAAAGAACTCTTTAAAGGTAAAACCCTACGGGGCAGCCAAACCCAGGAAAGTCAATCTTATTATTTGAAGAACAATTACAAGTAATTATCAATTACAAAACCTTTGCAATTCGACTATCTTACTTGCCAAGACAAACGACCCGTTTGTCTTCTACCGCAGTAGCAGCCAGAACTTCTAGCGATCTTCAAATGTTGACTTCCCTTCTGGAACTCCAGAGGCTGAAATCCAATCGATGTTACTTCATACTCAAAGCACGATCATATTCAAGAATAGATGAAAAATCTCATGAAAATTCTCAAGTGAATTTTCTCTCAGAAATACTCAGAATATCCTCTATGAAATTCGTGGCTTAAAGTTCATAATAAGATACAAAACTGAATCCATTTAAATAGAAAGTCTGGAAAGAGTTCTAGTCACAGTAGGACTCCGCTGACGGTTAGCAACAGTCGTGAAGACGTATTCCGACGGACTGCTAACATTTCGCGAATAACAATCTTCTAGATTGACTAATTTGTTTAGCTTTCTTCAGGATATACCAGGACTCGATTTTAAACTCAAAGACTTATCTAAACACCACCTAAGACTTCTAGATAGACTCAACATTGTTTAGAGATAAATCAATAATTATTTTACATTCATCCTAACAAATTCAAATAAAATGATAAGATAAGCCTTATCAGATAGTCATCTAATCCTAACCAATTTTTTCCTCTACAAATACGTGACTACGGATCCTCATTAGAGAAATTGATAAAGAGGACTCTTCTAAAAAAATTTGATATCACGTTACAAAATGCACTAATTAAAAAAAAAACTATTTCAATAATACGAATTTAGGTTTACAAAAAATACTATATTAGATAGTCAAAATCATATAAATATTTAGTAAAAAGTGATATTTGAAAAAAAAGATAATAAGACAAAAGTGTTAGTAGTTAAGATTGTAAATAGAAGAGAGAGAAAAAAGTAATAAAAAAGAATAGATAAATATTATTTAATAGAATAGAGATAGGGATGGGGAATGAGATGTATGAGGTTTTTAAAAGATGAATAAAATTTAGGAATAAATTTAAGAAAATGTGATTTTGAGTTAAATTATAGGGATAAAGATGAGGAATCGGATGAGGATGCTCTTAAAAGAAAGAAATACTAATCCACAAGGGAAAAAATTAAAAAAAAAAGAAAAAAGAAAAAGCTTACAAATAAATTTTGAAAAAAAAAATCATTTTTAAACTTTTAATTCTACTATGAATGGCTCATACTTAACACATAATTCCAACTTAGTGTGTACAAAATTAAAAAAGAAACACATAAAATCATAAATAAAAGAATATAGAAACATTTGTTTGGAATTTTCTAGAAGACAAATGATTAAAACATAGGAAATTATTCAACAAATGCACATATTATATTTCTATGATCTTTCCTTTTAATAAAAGTTATATTTTCTATTTGTTTATTCTTTATTTTACCTTTTCTTTTGCCGAAAGGGCCATTAAGAATTTACAGTAATAAACTTAGCCGACACTTGACTAAGTTTCTCTCTCTCTCTTAACTTTAAAATTGGCCTGATGCATGGCATTTCTTTTCAACTTCTAAAATGATAATTATAGGTCTGAGTATATAAATAATATCTAACCATTTAAAAATAATAATTAGATACGGGATTTATATAAAAAAAAAAATTTTAACGGTAGATTTTACTTATTTTCAAAACGACTGTACTATAATTACACATTCTATTATTGTATATAATATTACTTAATTTTTTTTATTTACTTAATTGTTAAGGAAGTAATTATTAGTGAAATTACATATATATATTTTTTAATGATTAAAGATGTTAAAAAAATACTTAAAAGTAAATAATTAAAAAAAAATAAAATTTTAAATACACTAAAGTAATAAATTAATAATAAGAGAGTAGTAAATGTATCATCATTTTCTCTAAAATACAAGAGTAAAAAACTATTTCTTTTTCTTTTTATATTTATTTTTATTTTTGGGTGGGCCAAGGATTGGCCTATTATGTGCTGTAAAGAGTGGTAGGCCCAAAGTGAGCTTCTTTATGTTACGTGCGTATCTTTCATCATGATGACCTATACTGACCAATTTTTGCTTATTGGGCCTTTTAAATTTTTTTTTAAAAGAAATAATATCAGATATAGTTATGATCCTCAAATGTATTTTTTTTAAAGAGTAAGCTTTATTATTAAAAATTAAATTTTTTTATAAATTATTTATTTATTTATTTTCAAAATAAATATACAATACTTATATATCCTATAACTATAAATATATATATTTTTTTAAAGTCACGTTAATAAGTAGCAATGCACTTCATGCTATATTTGACCGAGTCAATGAAAATTATTTATTTATTTATTTATTCCAATGATTAAATCTTATTAAATGACTAATCAATGAGGTGTTAAGTTCCTCTTTTTCCTTGTTATTATTTTTTACTTAAATGGAGGAAATTTTTTTAAGACGCTATACTATATATATACTTTACAAGGCATGTTACACAGCAGGCTTACATTCAACACATCAAAATTTTTTAAATATAAAATAAAAGAGAGTAAAAGAGTAAAATCACATTTTTAAATGGTGTGAAAAAGTATAGAATGATGTTTAGAATTTTACATATTTTACACCCCTATTTGAGAATATAATTTTCCTTATTCTTTCTCCCTCTTTGAGTCCTGAAATTTTCCTAATTATTATTTAACTCTTATTTTTCTTATATTAAACCATTGAGATTGATAAAAGTATGGATACACACCATATTTTTAATGATGACGAGTACCCGTAATTATTTTTAATTATCGACATCTTTGTTGATAGTGTAAATTTTAAATGAATTATTCTCTTCTCAATCCTTAAATATCAATTATTAATTTTAAGAATTCATATTAAAAGCAAAAGGAAAAATAAATAGATAAAAATAAAAAATAAGAATATTTTATTATTGTGAAAAATGAGATGACCAATCTAATTTAAATTTCAAATTTTGAATAATTAATAAAAAATAATAAGTTATATATCATCCAAATTTTAGGCACCGTTTGGATTCGTTGAAATTTGAACAGAAAGTTCAGTCTAATTTTAAATTAAATATAATATCTAAATACATAACTATCAAGTTATTAAATTCAAAATCTCTTTATACGTGAGATCTACGATCTCGTTCAACTCAATAGCTCTTTACATATGAGACCTACGACTATTTTTAATTTTTCATAAATATATATAAATTTATCTTAATATTTAAATACATATAAATATATTTTAAATAAATTCTATAAAATTTACTCTACCATCTTAATTAATTACTATTTATAAAATTTTAATTCATTTCAAACCAACTCAAGATGCAAACAGAATAGCGGTCGAAGGCAAGAAGCATGACTTGCAAGTTCGATCACGGTGACGGTGTACCACCGAAAATTAAAATAAAAAAATAAATAAAAAAGTTCAGGCCACGTTGTACTTGGAGTACATTCGCACGTGTGGTTACTGTATATGAGTCATGAGAAACTCGAAACGGCACGGTTCGTAATTATTACCTAAATCCGTATCCGATTTCGTAATCACATAGCTCACATATTTCATATTCCTCCAAGGAAAAAGAAGAGAAAACCACCTGTTCCACGCCGTACACGTGTCATCGTAAGGTTCGTCCGTTACAAATATAAATAACCCCTCAAAATCTCATGCCCAATTCACTCCTCCCTATAGTAGTAGCTTTAAAAAGTCTTAGGCTCTTAGCTGTAAGTCTATTTTCACACTTATATCCCCTCTCTCTCTCTCTCTCTCTGCGGCGTGAGGCGAGCTTGGTTTAGTTACCGGCGGTCTCTAATTCGCTTGGTGCAGGTCGGGAACTGCTTCGCTTGCCCTTTATGTATGCATACACATATTGGAATACCATTGTTTCTGCGCTTGGTAGCGTATTGAGATTGGTTGGTTATGGTTGTGGAGGGAAATGGGCGAATTGGATCCCGCCTTGCATCAACTGAATCGGAGACCGCGGTGAAGCAGCGGTTGCATGGATCTCGCGTTTCTCGGTGGGTCCTGGTCAGATCTCAGGTCCGGATTCCTATATTTAGTAGTATGCATTTTCCCGAGAATTACAGTCTTTCAGATCCGAAGCCTCTATATAGCTAGGAGCTTTTAGTTACTATAAATAAAATTTTTTGATTTGGTAAAAGCTCAAGTGGTTTCTTAACTTTTTTTATCCATTATATCATATTCTTATGGGTCTTATAATTTGATCATTCCTGCGGTATTTTCAATTAATTCCTTATAGATTCGGTGTTTAACGTGGAGACTTTTGTTGATTCTGATGTTATTGCGCTTATACTTGTATTAATGGAAATAGGGAAATAAGAAGAGATTGGTGCAGGCAGATCCATTTGGATACCGAATTTTGGATGAGAGCTCCGTTTGTCGACTCTCGAGTCTTACATTTGTTGATTGGATTTAACCTTACAAAACAAGGAGCTGATTCGTACAAAAAAATGGAATCGTCATATTCATAAATAGAAAAGAAAGATAATAAAAGAAAAGAAAGTAGTTTCTGTTCATTTTATTTGTACCTTTGATATATTTTAATGTTTTCAAACAAGGATAGTTGTTTTTTGAAATGAGAATTTTGGAAGCATGGATGACCACTCTTTCTGATATATTCCATGCTGAAATTATCAAAATATCAGGTGGATCACTACGTATGGACTCTGACAGATGCTGATCTTGTACTCCTGAATATAGTTTAAGTAGCTAAAACCTCGTTTGCATACCCCTTGCGCACTTTTTTTTTTGCGCCAAAACTTTACATCTCTCTCCACTTTCCCACATGTAGTGGACAGAAAATGTTTTACTTATATTTTTGCTCGTCTTCCTATGTGAATTTTAACTGTTATGTTCTTTTCTTGCTATACCAATGACATCAAAATATGTTTTTACACAAAGTATTCTTTCCTTTTTGTTAATTTTGGTTATAGACTAGGCTCGTGTCCGCATCTAACTTGTGCATCTTCTCAATTTAATTTTTCCCGCATGATTTACATACTAGTTTTTTTTTAGAAAAAAATTCACAGATCACATTATACAGTGCTTGTGTTTTCGTAAGTTCCATTGATCTTCTGAAAATTTCCGGCTTTAATGTACAAAAAGGTTTCTTTCCTTCAATTATTGGTTCTTGATATATTTCTGTGTTTTTTTTGTTATATACATTTTTTTTCTTCTGTTAAACTGGTGCTCTTGACCTCTGCTTTATATGTAGGATCCTTTCCTTTTAGTTCCTTTTGTATTCACCATATGGTTATGTATTTCTGTTAATTTGGAGTGAGTATTTTCTTTAAAACACAGTTTTTCACATCTTGATGCTACTCAAGATGATATGGAAACATATTTTTTTACCAATTTCTTTGAGGGAATAAGTTTAAATTCCCATCCAGATGCTGGTGTTATCTTCTGAGGAAAATATTTATTTCCCCAAAGTCGGTTTGGAATGCAATTCATCTTTCCTTTTTGAATCCATAGCCTCGAGGTTATGAGCCTTGAGAGCTACCAAACTGCTATACCCCATGGCAATACTCAGTTGTCACGCCTTCTAACCCTCATTAAAGCTACTCTTTTATTTTTGTCATATAATAATAATAATAAGTGTTTTTAGATTAGCTTGTGCACTTCGCAGGCACTTTTTTGTATGCAATACTCAGTTGTCACGCCTTCTAACCCTCATTAAAGCTACTCTTTTATTTTTGTCATATAATAATAAAAAAAAAAAAGTGTTTTTAGATTAGCTTGTGCACTTTGCAGACGCTTTTTTGTATACTAAGTTAATCTATCCATAATTAATCCACTGAATTAGCACGCATAGGTGTTGCTCTTGTATATTTCCCATATACTTGGGCTTTTGCCTACTCTTTTGATCAATAAAATTTTGTTTACCACTAAAAACAATAATCCACTGAGAAAATATAAAACTAAGATGTGGCAGGCATAGGGTCAGTACCTTCTCATCAATTATTAAATACATTGTGTTACAGTTAAACTCACTTGTCCCAAAAGTTTAAGTTGATGAGTAGAGGTATATTTAATAATTTAATTTATATGCTAACACTCTGTGATGAAGAACCTTCCTTCTTAGTGCTTGAGCAGGATATTTGTCCTCTATATAGCTTTAAGTTGTTAAGGCTATATGCTGCATCGTCCTAACCATTGTTGTGGCTAAATTATGTATCTTATATGTTCCTGTTCTCATTCTCATTCTATACACGTATGAACCCTTTTTTGCTCCTTATCCCCACAATCCATGGGATGCCTGGTCTAGGTTGGTATGGATTTTCAGATCGTGGTTTCTATCTCGAGACTTGTTCTATTGAAACTTTGAATGCGGCTTCAACTCATATGTTTGGCCCTAACTGTTTCCGATTGGGTATGTAGCTTGATAGAAGATATTTCTCTCCAATTATGAGCTTCTTATTATTACCATGCAAGATGAACAATTATATTTTAGGAAAGATTACACATCACTCTCTACTATTACTATTTTTGCAATATGACCACTAAACTACCAAAGTTATCACTCGACCCCCTAATACACAACCTAAGTTGCAGTTTACCCCTCTTTAAGATCTAACTGTTAACATGGAAAAACAATAATAAGCAGCACATCAAAATCTTTATGGTTCGATCTTAGAGAGAGAGAGAGAGAGAAGGGGGGGTTGTAAAAAAAGTGGTAGTTGGAGGGGGTTAAAGTGACGATGTTGGTAGTTTGTGATCATATTGCAAAATGAGTAGTAGTTTGAGGGGGTTTGTTGTAGTTTGCTCTATATTTTTTCCTTCATGAACAGTCTGGAAGTCCATAGGTTTTGCGATTGATTTCCTGAGGATAAGAAATGTTAGACAACCCACTTGGTATGGTTTGGATGGGTAGATCTTAAAAGCGACCACACTTCCTATCAATTGTTGCAGAGACAATGGTGTAGGTGGCAGAATTGCAGATCTTTCGTTTATGCATTAGGTAAGAATTAGATCAATTGGTTTGCATATCGTCTTTTGGTGAATCATATGAAGTAGCTTGAATGTCTTGATAATTCCTTGTACAGAAGGTTTATTCTATATTTCAACAATTGGAACTGCTTTTTAAACTTTTGCATCAATCTTATCCATCCGAGGCAGCGTTATATGCTGCCTACTAGGCCTAGGGATTCCTATGATGTCTCTACTTAACTTGCTTTATGATATTTTCCTACTAAAGCATGAATCATTCCTTATTTAAAGTCTTCGTCTTAACTGTCTGTGTGTACGATGCATGCATGCATGCATACTTCTTTATACCTTTTCACTGAAATATCCTTAAACAGCCAATGATTTTACAAGCTGCTTTAACTTCTCAGCATATTTAAACAAGATTGTTCCAGTTTTCTTTTCTTTTTGTATTGATGAACACACGTCCCCTCAGTTCATATCCTAACTTTTTTTTATGAGCCACTGTTCATGTCAGAACTTGTCGTGCTCCCGTGGGGAGTAATGTTCCTTCTCTAGGAAAAATCTCCTGTGGGGAGTAATGTTCCTTATCTAGGAAAAATCGGAGATTTGATGGGCACAACTTATCTCTCATCAAATACCAAACCTCTGCCCTAAGAATTTTGCTGAATTTCTGCTTTAGAAAACTACAGAGGCAACAACAATTTCAACATGACATGTCCTTTCATTTTAATTACTTTCTTCATGACAAAGGGAACCATGTCGGACCTCTTTTCCCCATTCTATCAATATCAAGTGGGAAAAAGCCTTTTTAGTCAAATTTGCCTGATCATCACGCATAACTCTTGCTTAAATTGTCAATACCTTTTTCTGTCTTCTTACCTAAGTTCCTTTTTGGATTCAACTTGTCAACCCAACTTTTTCTTTCTTTTCATGATAATTGTGCTGGTAGTTCTTTCCCCCGAACCATGATGTTAGTAGACAATCCTTGATTCCTGTTAAAAAAGGAAGAAAAAAACTCTTTAGGAGACGACTCTGGGATGCCGGTTATGGTATATAAGTTCTGCAGGGAATATAGATACCATCTCAAATTTAATTGGTCTATATGCATCCTCGGCCTCTTTCAGGCCCTGCCAATGAAAGCAGTCTTTCCTTATTGCTAAACAAATAGGGAAAAACTGCTGCTGGTTGGATTTGTGGTTTGATTGTACTGCTGGCTTGTTTGATCTTTTGGAAATGTTTCATGGATTACAAATTTTAACAAAAAGTTCCTTTAGCAATCTGAATAGATGGATTAGTTGATTTATATCCCGGTATCTGTACAAATCTTACCCTGAACCTAACTAGTGCCTCCCTTTGTTTCACTTTGTTGTTTTCTCATGCCAGGTCATGCGAGATTTTTTTGATAATATGCTGGAAGAAATTGTGCAGAATCTTTGAGCCAGATATTTGTTTTAGAAAATGATGCTGTTGAAAATGATGGCATTTGTTCTTTGAATCCTGAAGTTTGACATTTGAATGACGAGTTGGGACCTTGGGAAGAATTTTCAGGGCACATAGAAAAAAGGAAAGAGCTATAAAAGAGAGAGAATCTATCGTGCACGAGCCACGAGGGGAGAAAAATGGTTCTTGAACGTCATGTATGCAGACTATATATGTATATATGATTATAATCGTAGAAAATGCTAAGGAGTTGTGGTCCTTGAGGATCTAGGCTTCAGCTTCAAACCAGGGCCTTCAATCGAATAGATTCTGTGTTTTGGGACGTCGGTCTGTTATTTGGAAAAGTTTGGTTTTTGCATTCAAGTTTAGATTGTGTGTGAGAACCATACTCTATTGACATGAGCATGGTCATGAGAAAAAAAGGAGGATTTTACTGCATTCATGGTTGTACGTTATAGAGAGCAGGCAAAATGGGATTTCTTGTGATGCCAATTTCAGACATTCTGTAATTCCATTTTCCTTTATCTGGAATTGCTTTTTATTTTTCCTAAGAAAAAAAATACACAGAGATGTATGAGATTGATGTGGAAGATGTTGATTCGGATTCAAATCCTCTAGAATTTGTGTGAGCCTTATGTTTAGAACTGAAGAGATAGATACATAAAATCTTCTCAATAACATCTATTGAACATTTGTTTCTTCCAAATCAAAATATGCCATATAAGCTATGTGTGCTCTACATCCTAACTCGAGAATAGAATAATTCTAGTAAGTATTGGCATTGAAATTGTTAGTTGAATGGTGTTACATGTATTTATAATTTTATTTACAAGACTCATTTTATTAATTTTTTTTAAAAATTTAAATTTTGAATTTCAAATTTTACGATCTACAGAATGTCAATAACTAACACCAATAACTAATATGTGGAGAAGAAAATTTTTTCTTAATACATTAAATATTTTTCTTACTGGATATTATACACTGGAGCCACATCTCTCTCCACTTGCGAGAGAGTGTGGTCTTGGCTGCCCCTCTTACGGTGGCAATGAATTGGGTCCAAATTCCCCTATATGGAATACATATCCCATATTTACCGACGTGGAATGCATATCCTGTCTGGTCTGGCCCCTAGCCCATTGCATGTCTTACATACCACCTTCCAATTTCCATCATCACATGCCCATGTGGACTAGTCAACCCCATCCAGATTCCACACCCATCTCTGAAAACTATCAATTGTTCTTAGAATCTTTTTAAATATCTATTAGATGGAGGAGGATTTCTTCAAATTTCATTGATTATTAGCATTGCATTGCTTTAAAATTGAAATACAATGTGCTAAACATGATAGATATTTCAATAATGAAACAATAAAATAGGGATGTGAGACTGTGAGTCATGTGATTATGGGATTTGAAAAAAATAAATAATGGTTGAGAGTTAGGATTCTCAATGTTAAGATATATATAAACTATAAAGGGATTAGTGGGGTTCAAGCCCAAGGCGACATGCTCCACGCCGCACGGCGAAATCTATTCTGCTACCCTGCATCAAACCCACAGCCACATAAAATATAGCATTTGGAAAGACAAAATCCCTTTGGAGAAGGGTGACAAAAGAGAGCAACAGAAATATTGTTTCCAACTTCACATTCTCCCCCGGCCCCTGCTTAAGAGCAAACACCACTGCAAAAAGTTGTACCAGATTTACTATTGTGATGCCCCCCATACAGCATGAAATATTGCCAATTTGGGGGGGACAAATGATGGTGGTGGCCTGTTTGGCTGGACTCCTATTTGTACAAAAGTTTTTTTCTTTTTTATAATTGTTATGTATACAAAAATAATTTTTAAAAGTAATTTTATAAATTGACATGATTTTTTAAGATTTATTAGATCTATTTTATAAGAAAAGTAACTTTACAATCTAATATATTATATCAAGGCACATCATTTTATAGGTTCACACACATTTCCTTTGTAGTTTTTTATTTTTTTTATGGGGCGAACTAATGGGAATGCAAAAAAAAAAAAAAAAAAAAAGATAAATATAATCTTATAAATTGAGTGATTTTATATGATCTATTTTATAAAAAAATAATTTAAAAATCTAACATATCACACTAAATCACCTCATTTTGTCACTAAAGTTTTTTATTTGTTTGGCGAAGCAAAAGGAGTGCGAATTTCAAATTAGGGACAGAACAGACCACAGTCAGGGTCCTTAAAATGTTCACATTCCCCCAACTGCAGCGCCTGAAGCAATGATCTCTCAGCCTCAAGGCGCGACAACAGACAGACAAACCCTCTCGCCACCGACGCCTTCCTTTGGCCCATAAAAAGGTGGAACGAGGCAAGCAATACCTCACTCTCTCCCATTTCCATTCCCTGTAACATCATCTATCAATACGCAATATCATATCCAAACAAAAAAGAGGCAGTTTCCCGAATGCCTTTGAAAGTTTCCTGTGTGGTACGCAAGACATTGCAACAAACACTTGACACTGACATCAAACCAAAAATAAATTATTGAATGAAAATGGTGTTCAGAACAATAACAAATTAAAAAGGGTGGGCCGGCGGTCTAGTTTTTCAGACTGACATGTATTCAATTCCCATGACTTTATGAGACTTAAATGCCCAATACCTAACACTTTAGACTATAAAATTTCAATCCCCTATGTAACAATGTTCCCCATCAAACCTTTTATTTTTCAACTCTTCTTATTCTATGGCTATCTTAATATTGGATTAATAATGGGATGCATTACTTTGGTGTTAATGCATATTTCTTTTACTTCAAAAGTTTAGTTGGATGTCAAGATCTTAATCTCTAAACAAGAGAACCAGGTTGAACCCCAACTCCCTATTTAAAAAGAAACTGTTTAGTTTGATGATTCTCCTTTTATGTGGCAGCGGGTTTAGAATGTTCACTTATGATAAATTATGAAAACAAATGAGATAATGATTTATACAATTCAACATTGAGGATTACGTTCACAAGTCTTGAATGTAAAATTCACTATGAATAGAGTTCAATACAAGCTCTCATTTCTTGCAAAGCTCTCTACAATCACTCCTCTAGAAGTCGATCCTAGAGGCCAAGGAAGTCGATCAATCTCTATTGACTCTCTCCACTCTATTTTCTTTATTTTATGTTTGTCTCTCTTTATGTTATATCTTACCATTGTGTCCAATCAAGCCTTATAGCTAACAATTCTTCCTTTATCGTTTTTTCTTTTACACTTTTGCACATCCTTCAATCTTACATGGCTCCTTGATGAGCTTTACAGTTTATACTCGCTGATTTTACCCCCAACATTTACCACATGGAATCTACATTTTCACGTACCTAAGGTTTGGTAGGCGCTGTTAATTCTCCTTCCTATTAATGAGCAGTAATCTTGCTTGTACTTAAGACAAATTTATAAAATAATTTACTCATTGTCAGTTATTAATAACCAAAAAATCTTAAAATTTGAAATTTGAAATTTGAATTTTTTTAAAATAACTAATAGAACGAATATTATAAATAAAATTGTAAGTAGAGGTAACACTACTTATTTAAGAGCAGTACTACTCTACTTCCTTAGTAACATTGCTCATTATTACCACTAATACATTTTAAACTATTTTTTTTCATTTTATATTTTTTTAATATATTTAAATTTTTTAAAAAATAAAAAAAAGACATCAATTCACTTAAAATCATTAAATAAAAATAAAATAAAATGATGAGTGATATACTTGAACGGAACATTTCGGACGGCAAAATATTGTTTCTCCTTATTTAACTGTATGGAAAAATCTAGTTGCAAGCATAATTATACACTAATATGTGTATCAATCTAATGTGATTGTTTAAAAAATAAATTTTATTAAAAACAGTATTAATTTAAATTTTAAATATAAAAAAAATTAATATTAATACGTAATTTTATTCATATATATAACAAAACTCTAACTATATTTACTCACATCATAAATAAATATATAAATGTCTCATTATTACTCTTAGGTTTTTGAATTTCGATCTTTCTAGTGGGCCCCATATGGGTAGACCTCCGCGAATCAAATGCCAGAATAGAGACGATTCAAGTCACATCTGGAACGTCCATTTCTACAGTAGCCCCACATATCCAACGGTTGACATATGTAGTTGGGGGCGGCCCCGTCCTGGTAATGGAGCGTAGAGGAGCCTCCGAAAGCTCTGAGGTCCACAGTACAGTACAGTCCAGTCCAGTCCATACTTCTTAATCCACCCTCATCCTTCCATCCGCCATTCAATGCCCGCCGAGTTCTATGCGGCCAACTCTGATTTCAGCTCTCTCTCTCTCGTTTACGCTTTGTTCTCTTCTCTTCTCTCACCGAACCCCATTCCTCGCTCACGCGATCTCTCCTTCGATCGAATACATGCGCAGTAGCTACCAAGCTCAAACATTCTAACTGCATTGTACAATTGCAGCTCTGAAGAAAGAAGAAAAAGAAAGCATTAGTTCTGCATGCGGATTTGTGCTTTCCTAGCTTGACAAAAGGTCTGTTTCTATTTTCAACAGTTTATTCTGCTTCTTAATTCCTTGTTTTTTTTTTTTGTTCTGTTGTTCAATTTCTTCAATCTCTTGTTTGTCCGTCTCTTGCATTTCCTTCGTTACTAAACTATTCCTGTTTTCCAAGTGGCGTATTTCTTTTAGTTTTCAAAAAGCCAAGATCAAAGCATTGCTCCACAAACCACCACCCCCCCCCCCCCCCCCCCTTTCTCTTCTCCTTTTCAAAAGTGGAGAGAAAGTGTAACGAAAATGCTACTTCGGCCCGGCATAAATGTGGATAGATCTCCATCTTTTGCACGATTGCGTGAATCCTTTTTTCTTTTTTTTCCTTAGATCGAAACAAACTCTCGTCTTCCGTTTTCTTTTTTTTTTTCCTCTTCAACTTTACCTGCAACTTTTCATACGCCGCTGTTTTCGAATCAAAGACGGAATCTAATAAGCGGGGAAGAACTTTTTTCTAAATACTTAAAAGAGTTGCAGTCATGTCAGTGCTCCAAAAAGCTTACACCATGATCACTTGCTAACTTACAGTGTTTTTTAGTATCAATAGAGAGAAGTTCCTAATTATTTTCCTTTCAGTTCTAAGATGATTTTTAATCAAAAGATATTGAGAATGAGGTTCCCGTCTTGTGTTAAAGGCTGGGAAAGCAGGCTTACCTCAGGGACCCCACTCTTGATTGTCTCGAATCAGCTGATTTTTCGGTTCTCGAAGAAAAAGTGGGAGAAAAAAACAAAATGTTTTGGTAGGGGTAGGGGTAGGTGGTATTAATCACAGAGTTGGACGTAATTCGTGAATATGCTTTTAGTTTTTTTTTTTCTTCAAAAAAACAGATGAAGTTGATTCATTCACCATAATAGATCTTGACCATTTATTTGAACTTGAATTCCTCGGCAATTATCTTGATTTTCTTTTATCATATATCGGTGTTTGACTTTCGAGTTCTCCGTGTTGTTAGCAAATGAGATTATTATTTTAAAAAAGAAAAACCATTGCATTAATTAACATCAAGCATAGAATCATTTAAGTTGAGAAAGATACGTCAAGGTGATTCCGATCGGATAGAAAGGAGTTCTTATTACCAAACGGGAGAGTAATGTTCCAACCTCCATCTCAATATTAAAAAAAGAAAAAGAAAAAGTGTGAATGATAGCCCAAGTGGTCTAAAATCTCCAAACCGATCCGAAACAATCCAGCCAGTTTTTCCCCATGGTTGATCGGTTTTCAAAGAGTAAAAAACCGGTCAGTCGGTTTTGATTTTAGACTGAAACCTAACCGTCGTGTTCATTTTCACTCCTACCTCTTTTATTTGAGCTTTACTATAATCATTCCACACACCAAGTTTATTTATTTTATTCATGTTAAATTAATTAAAGTATTCTATTTATCATCTCTATATTATATACTTATTAAGAAAAAATAAAAAAATAAAATATGTATAATGTACAGTGTAGAAATGATGATTAGAAATTTCCCTCTTAATTATATAGTATCATAAACTTTAACCATTCTGTGGAAAATATCAGTGAAATACTTCTAAAATATCTGTCATTTCATTTGAAAATAACAGTGAGATGTGGACTTTGATGACTTTAGATTTTCACCATAGAAATTCTGGGTTATCTTTATCTTAAGGATCTTGGGCTAGCTTTATTGGCATTGACAACGTTGTCTTCCTAGTATTTTTAAATTTTTTTACAAGCATAGCATAATTACTTACTATATAATTGTTCGTAATCGATGTAGGGCATGGATCAAAGCCGCGGCATTGTCTCCTAAATCATGTACAGAAGTTAGTGTCGTTTTTAAAATCCGAAAAAACAAAAGAAAAAAAGCATACAAGTCTTAATCAATAGAACTTAAGAGATGATGACGATGAGGCGAAGGCTCGCATGCTGCACTCGTGACAGAGAGATTAGCCTCGACTTTGATGAGCAAGAGAGTAAGCCCCTCCCATTTTCCTCTGATCCCTTACACTCTCTCTCTCTATTCGGATTATAATTATTATTGTTGATAATTAAAGAGAAATTTCCGTGATTGTTGCTTGTTACGAGCTGATTTGCAATCTCGACCGTTCAATATTTTTGTTCTGCTGTGTGCCTATAACATTCTTGGGTCATGGGGTGACTATTGAAAAAGAACTATAATTTCCTTTCAAATAATAAAAAAAAAGAATTATAATTTCCAGGGTTAGTGACGCTGAAACATCGTTAATTTAATGTTGTTCAAATATATTTCTTTATTTTTGTTTTCTAAATTCTATCGATAAAACATTGAAGCTGGACTTCAGCTACAGAGATGTGCGAGATTAGTATCAGTCATGACTGTACCATGTTATGCATCCAATGGTGTCACTGTTCAGTTTCTGAACATTTATGGCTGGTACTTTTATAATAAATTTCGAATTTTTCTGGGATTTTCTTAAAATGTTCCATGGTCAAAACTTTGTTTTTCATCTTGATGGGCGAAATTCTAGAGAATTCTGGTATTCGTACTTGGAAAAAACTAATCCATTTTTTTTTAGGAAGAAAAGCAGTTTTACCATCCGAAGAAACGATATTTGAGTGAAGCCACTGTTTCTAATAACATAAATGAACTTGGAGCTCAATAATATTGGATAAAACATTGAATGGCAGGAGTTGCACAGCATTTAATATGGAATTTAAGATAGGTGTGTGAGAATATATCAATCGTGTGTTTATAAGGTTTCTTCTTTTATGAAAAAATGTATTTATAAATTAGCTAATCCTTAATGTACCTTTTGCACGTGCAAGCCGCTTGATGGGGTTGTCCCAAAACTTTGAAATTTTGCAGTTGTTTTAGCTTTTCCGGGGATGGGCAAGAATCTTGGTTATTGTGCGTAGAGTAGGTATTTCTTAAATAGTAGTGTTTATGATTTCTCAAAAGTCTTTGGGACAGACCCCGCGGAAACTGCGTGAGTCAGCACTCCAGCTATAAGGTTTGTCCTGAAAATTTGATTGGTATTTATTTTGATTGGTATTTTTTAAGATTATCTTGATTGGTGTTTGTGGACCCATAAAATGGTCTTGGAATATTTAATCTATCACTTCCACTGACTGAATGAGACAAAGGTGTTGGCAAGTCTGGCCTT
The DNA here is from genome assembly GCA_011037825.1 of Carya cathayensis. Lineage (NCBI taxonomy): Eukaryota > Viridiplantae > Streptophyta > Magnoliopsida > Fagales > Juglandaceae > Carya > Carya cathayensis. The sequence continues at coordinate 810,305 of QGSO01000176.1, forward strand.
TTCTCTGCCAATTTAAGCCTTACGATCTCAATCCTCACTAGAAATGAGGTAACTGGGACGCAAAAGTCATTGTCTGGATGACGTTTGTCCTCAAAATTTGATTCAACTTCTATTTGGATCATCTTCCGCTGCGGGATTCCTTTCTTGGGTCCATTTCCTCCCTATGGTGCTGTTTCCCGTCTCTGAGTTGTTGTCTTGTGATGTTCTGCTTTTTGTTAAAGTTTATGTGGACTGCGTAGGAGGAAATATACCAAAGCTTGAAAGTTCTTTCTGTGGTTCCACCTTTTTACTTTGGTTTTTTATCTCAGTCAAATCCGGGCTCAAAACTCCCTCTCTCTCTCTCTCTCTCTCTCTCTCTCAGTTCCACTAAAAAACTCGACACCTTTTGTTATCTAGAATTTAATGTTAGAGCTTTGCTCTTATCATTTTCACATCCTATACATCACATTTATTTTTAAATTTTTCAAAAAATTTTAGTTTTATTCTTCCTAAATTTTTTTTTGTTACTTAGAATTCTTCTAATCTATATTACATATTTGATAAGAAAAAAATAAAAAATAAAAGTTATGTATAGTGTGTAATACGAGGATGATGATCAGAATTTTTTTTTAATGTTAAATGCAATCACGTTCTGAAGAAAATCTTCGAGTCTTTTTTCATCCGACGGTTTCTTGGAAATTTCTTGCTGTGGTCCAATCTGCGTGGCCATGGAAGCTTCTGCCTTCCATTCCACCCATGTTGTCACGAAATTGTCATGTGCTCTCCCCCCAAAAGGGGGAAAAAAACAAAGGAAAAAATAAAAAGGAAAAGAATATTGTGAATTCTAGTCTGTATCGAGGAAAACATTATTGTGGCACTCTAGTCATGACAGGTAAAAAAAACCGAAAAATCCAAAAAGTCTAGATTATTAGCATTTTCCCAAAGGCCCCCAAGTGTTGCTAGATGGAACTGCATGGTTTTGATTGAAAGTCCCATTTGAACTCTAGTAGGGTAGAGTGATCTGTTTTTGGACATTTTACTGTCTACTGAGAAAGAAAGGAAAACTAGTTTAGATGTTATCGGATGTGAGATAATTAACTGTGGAATTATTGTTGAACTATTCGCTACCTTTGCATGTGGTAACTATGAACTGTGTCCTTATATATCACATATAAAATCTTAATGTTATTGACAATTCAACACGACAATGACAGTGTAAACATAAAATAGGAGGGCATTATAGCTTCATGAGATGCGGTTCTTGTGACAGCCAGTAACCTTATGGTAACTGGCCACCATTGTAAGCCACTATATATATGCCGTGATGACTGGGTAATAGAGACAAAACAGTGAGCTGTGAAACAGCCACAGAGTGAGAAAATAAAATTATTTGATCCCCCTTTTACTTTTAGAAAAATGAAGGACCTTTTTTTTTCTGAGGAGGGAGGGGGGGGGGGGGAGAGAGAGAGAGAATAGAACTTCTTTTAGATGCCCATCATAATTTAATTTCCTGAATTCAATGTCTGATCGAAAGCAACTTGCCTAAATCTTTCTGAATTGACTTGTCTAAATCTATATGTAACCTCCTAAGTGCTCAAGTTAATTGACTCCATGTCTAATTGTGTCTTGTGTGCACGAGCATTATGTGTTACATTGTGTTTCACTTTCATTTTTGAAGATGAAATTGTTAAGATTGCTATCGCTATATATGCAAATAGTTCAAAAATCAGTCTTCCTGCAGTTGTACAAGGGAATCTCTATATTGTAACTTGTGTAGCTTGGATATCATATTGTATTGTTTTTATTGCCAGTCTCGTGGTCGGCAATGAGCATTCTATTTATCTTATTTTTCTGCGTATGCTTTGTTTTGTTTCATGAGCGTCATTTACATGTTGTGAAACAGCAAGCATTCGTATTTCCTTCTCAAATGTCAACCTTGTTAATTTCAATTTGTTCTACCCTATTTGGTTTTTATTGTGGGGGTGATCTGAAACAAATTCTGCAACTTCTGCTTCATCTCTAACAGAAATAAAAACCATAACGGAATCTTTCAGGAATAATGACATATGATGGCCTTGGGAGTTGCATCCTAAATATTCATTCTTATGAAAATGAAAGCCGAGCAGGCAGAGGGGATGGATGTGCGACTGACTCCTTGGATGATGACGAATCGATTTGTTCTTCCAGCAAAGATGCTTTTGGATCATTTTCTTCAAAGTGGTTGACAACAAAGAGGGATGAACGGTGTTTGGATGAATGGGATCTCTCAGAAAGCCCCGAACATTTTTTTATCAAAGATAAACGTGCTTGTGCCATTCAGTTTTCAGATGTGGAGGCAATGAAAGAAAAATTTTCAAAGCTTTTGTTGGGTGAAGATATTACGGGAGGATGCAAAGGCCTTAGCACTGCTTTAGCTTTATCTAATGGCATTTCAAATCTAGCAGGTATGCAGTATATCAACTTGCGTATCTTAAAGAATTGATTCATTCTTCTTTTTACTTTATTATATTTTCTGCACTTTCTTGTGCTTGAATATCACAATTATAGAAAAATCTTGCTACTTTATATTTTCTGCACTTTATTATATAGATGCATTAAGCTCGTGAGATTAGAATTCTAAATAATACTTTTTAATAGATATGGGAGTTAACAGCAAATAATACTTTGGGGTTCTTGTATTTCACAAGTGATTGCATCAGTGAACAGAGATGTGCACATTTTCACCAACTTCAGGAATGCCTTAACTCGATAACTAGGTTTTTTTTATCAGAATTGAAATCTAGTGATATGAAATTTCTGTATCCATTCCGAGTCAAACTCAGACTTTCATTGCGGTTCTTTCTGTTTTGGTTTTCATATTGATCTTTGAGCAATTATACTTGCAAGCTAGTGTGGAGGACATGCACTTCACACCGCTAATGCCGGAGTATTTGATTCATAGGATTCAAAATTTTAAATTTCTCTTGTAAGTCAAAACTTGTCATGTCATTAGTGTGGAAGGTGTGTTCTCCGTACTGGCTTGCAAGTAGACATTCTCTTTATCTTTTGGTTTTTGGCTTGGGTAGGGCACAAGACACTCTTCCTTTTATAATTGTCTTTGCGGCCTGAATCCATTCACTAGAAAGCTATGTGCTAATTAGTGACCATGAGAATAATTACTGCTATATACCATTTAATATATAATAAATGGCTTTTCAGCAACAGTTTTTGGAGAGTTGTGGAAATTGGAACCACTGCCTGAAGAAAGGAAGAGCAAATGGCGAAGAGAAATGGACTGGTTACTCTCCCCCACGAACTACATGGTTGAGTTGGTTCCTGCTAAGCAAAATGGAGCCAATGGCCGGACCTTGGAGGTTTTTTTAATTTTACTTGTATATAGAGGAATACAGCAGATTGATTTTCACTATATCATTCTTAGCTACAAAAAAGAAAAACAAAAGATTTTCACTTATATATATATTTTTTTGGATTTGATTTGTATCCGGGCAGATAATGACACCAAAAGCGCGTGCAGACATCCACATGAACCTTCCAGCACTTCAGAAATTGGACTCTATGCTCATTGTATGTAATCTCTCTTCATCCTCAACATGATCTACAGGACTTATTATCTATAAATTTATAGGTCATATAACTTTTTGGTTTTTTATTTGACAGGAAACACTGGATTCAATGGTAAATGCTGAGTTTTGGTATGCAGAAGGAGGTAGCCAGGCAGAAGGAAGGAGCAACAGTGCTCGTCAAAGCAAGAGATGGTGGCTTCCATCGCCTCAAGTACCAACAAAAGGGCTCTCTGACACTGAAAGAAAGAAACTGCTTCATCAGGGTAGAGTGGTACGTCAAGTATTCAAGGCGGCCAAATCCATCAACGAAAATGTTTTACATGAAATGCCTGTGTCGGCTATTATTAGTGATGCTCTTCCCAAGGTAATCAACTCTCCATGTTTAAAAAATTCTTAGTTACTGATAACCTTTCTGATCTTTTGACGAGGAAATCTCTATATTTAGAAGTCTAATCTGTTCAAATACTAGGTCACAAATTTAATCTATATAAATATCTTTCTAAAGCAGATCTTTTCCAAAAGTACCTGACCTGAAGTCAGTTTTACTTCGGGAGAGATCAAGGGTTTGGATCTTGAATAACATGCTTAGTTCTGCCAAAAGAGAAGCGTGAAGAATTGGTACTGTAGTTCAGTGCGGTTTTTGGCCAGTTACAACTCAACTAAACTATTAAAAACAAGAACAGTGATCAGGGAGCAGGGGCAACCTTTACTCTGATTCATGCTAAAAGTGGGTTCATGTGCAGAGTTCAAGGATACAGAAAAGTTAATTTTGATGATTATATTTTCGGCCATGTGAACTTGACACAGCAAGATGAAGTGGGACCGGCATTCTCACCTGCATGGCTGGACACACCCTGAACTCTGGCCTTCAGAGCAGTGGCAGCATCTCCATCTCCCTCCTGGCCGGAGCCCATTCCATTTGTGTCCAAATGAAACTTTATTTAGCTGGCTGGACACACCCTGTACTCTTTCCACCAGCTGGGCTCTCCTTCTGGGCCAAAGCTACCTCATGCATCTTACCCAGTCTTGATGTTTTATTTAGCTGGGTTATAGGTTTCGTTGGGCCCGTATAACGAGTCAACTGAAACTTTAGATAATCTAATGATCATAGCTTATGATTTTATTTTCTTCCCAAAATTATCAATCCTGATTGTATTTTTGTAACTAAATTTGTATGTACTTGCAGTCTGGGAAGGCAAGCCTCAGTGAGGAACTGTACAAGGTCTTATCTGGAGAATCAGGCTCACCCGAAGAGATGCTCAATTCACTCAATTTGAAATCTGAACACGGTGCTCTTGAGGCTATTAACAGGTTGGAAGCTGCAGCATTTGCATGGAGAGTGAAAGTTGCAGAACAAATCAGTGGTAAGTCTCCAGTTCGAACATCATGGTCCTTCAAAAAAGACCCATTGTCTGAGATGGATAAGATGGAGTTATTGTTGGACCGAGCAGAAGCCCTTCTACATCATCTCAAGACCAGCTATCCAAACCTCCCTCATTCGTTTCTTGATGCTACAAAAATTCAATATGGCAAGGTGAGTTATTAAGTACGCCTTATACCCCTAGGATAAACTCTTGACAAGTAGGTAACTGCATGTTTTCATGCTCATTTTGTCAATTTTATCCCATCATGTTTTAATCTCCATTTCAATCCTTTCCTTTTCTTCCCTTCATTGAGACATTTAGGTTTCAGCATATCAGGATGATTTCTCTGATACGAGACTATGGTTCATTTGCATTGGTTGTTGTTTGGAACTCGTAATTATACCATCAGAGTTGTGTAGGTCTAGCTGGATCAGGATCCTTAGAATTCTCTACCCAAAATCTAGGTAGATTTAGAAAATTGATAGACACCGCCTGTGAGTCCTACAACATTTAATAACCATTTGAAATTCCCCAAAATTCATTCTGTGGAGAATTTCAAGGAATCTAAATCTAGTCTTGCCTTTGTGAATAATAAAAAAATAACACATAGGAAGACAATTGTAATGGCTTTTAAACTGTTTATTTTATTTAAGCATTTAAAACTGGACATTGTTAAACCGTCTTACCAAAATTAACGTGTAAAAATACATTTTGGCAGAGGTTTATGAATAATCATGGTTGTTCTTGGCAATTCCTCCAGGATGTTGGGCATTCAATTCTGGAAGCATATTCCCGGGTTCTTGGAAACTTGGCAGATAGCATACTGTCTAGGATTAAAGAGATACTGCAAGAAGATTGCTTGAGCAATCCGAATTCACCCGTGGCAACACGTGGCTTTCCTGATATAAATCTCTGTGAAACCTCGGCAGTTGGTTTACATGCGAGGCAGTCGCTGATTGATCAGATGAACAAGGTTTATGGGCAGCACCGTTGTGACTCTAATTCAAGCAGCACTTCCGATTCGGGATTTTCATCCAGTGATGCCAAAGCAAGCAGTGTAAGTGCTGCAACACCAGGTCAGAGTAGTAGAGTATGGTGCATGAGCAGAGAGGCTTGTACGAGTTCGTCTCCTAAAAACACTCCTTGATTTAAGAAGAAAAAGAAAGGTGTGATTTTCAATAGCTCTTATCTGTAAATGGTTTTGCTATTAAGCTCAATGGCATAGAAATTAATGTCGGAATGGGATTTCAGTGTTGGTCAATTGGGTTTATTTTAAGCTTGTAATGTAATTGGATTGTGACTTTACAAGTTATTGCTATGGATTTAGTAGTTAAAAAGCCCCCAACTGCTGGTGTCCATTTTGATAAAGGTTAGACGTTTTTTTTTTTTGATAGGTAATAATAAGCTTTATTAATATAAAGGTGGGGCATATCCCAGGTACATTGGAGATGTACATAAGCATACACCTATTTAAGAGCTAGAAACAGAAATAAGAAAATCATGGAAGCTTAGCCCATTAAAATCTAAAGCTATAGCCCACAGAAACAAAGTCTTCCAGAAGAAACTCAGAAACTCTTCCGAGGAGCGTTCATGATCCTCAAAAAGTCTCCCGTTTCTTTCGCTCCAGATACACCAACAGATACATATTGGAGCCATTTTCCACAAATATTTTAACAGCAAAGAGGAGACCAAACAACCCAAGATGTTCGCTAATCCACTTATGTTATTTACGCCCCCCACCGCCACCATCTCCGTTTTAGCAAGATTGATTTTCAGCCCTGAAACAGCTTCAAAGCACAACAAAATAGCCTTCAAAGCTTCAATGTGGCCAACATCTGTATCACAAAACAGTAAAGTATCATCTGCAAACAGCAGATGACAGATAATGATAGAACCATGATTGCCCCTCACAGTAAAGCCTGAAAAAAATTCGCCCCCTACTGCCGCCAACACCATTCTACTTAATGCCTCCATAATCAGAACAAATAAGAGAGGGGATAGAGGATCTCCTTGCCGCAGCCCCCATGAGCTATTAAAGAAACCCACAGGATCTCCATTTACCAACACCGAGAATCGCACCGTTGAAACACAATGCCTTATCCACATTCTCCATCTTGGCCCAAAACCACATCTACTCAACATATAAATCAAGAATTCCCAATTCACATGGTCGTACGCCTTCTCCATATCAAGTTTACACAAAATACCTGGGATTCCCAATCTTATTCTGCTGTCCAGACATTCATTTGCTATAAGAACCGAGTCTAGAATTTGTCTCCCCTTTACAAAGGCATTTTGAGATTTAGAAATGATCTTTTCCATGACCGTACTCATCCTGTTGGCAAGGACCTTTGATAGAATCTTATACATACTGCCCACAAGACTAATTGGTCTGAAATCATGGACCTCCATTGCCCCAGGCTTTTTGGGGACTAAAGCAATGAAGGTTGCATTTAAACTTTTTTCGAATTTTCCATGAGTAAAAAATTCATGAAAGACCAGCATTACCTCTTCTTTTACCACCTCCCAAAAAAACTGAAAAAAAGCCATAGTGAAGCCATCCGTACCGGGTGCTTTATCTTTGTTCATCTTCTTAATTACATCATGTACCTCCTCCTCTTCAAACGGTCGTTCCAACCAATCCCTACTAACTTGATCTATAGCCTCAAAAGTTAAACCATCCAACGTCGGCCCCCAATCTTGCGGTTCCGATAACAAGTGTTGAAAATGTCCCCCCACATGTTCCTTAATCACCTCTTGATCTGAAATGTTTTCACCATTAATGTTCATATACTCCACGGCATTGAATCTCCGATGCGCATTAGCCACTCGGTGAAAGAATTGTGTACACTTGTCCCCCTCCCTTAACCATAGTGCCCTTGACTTTTGCCGCCATGATATTTCCTCCATTAGAGTCAATCTTTCTAACTCAGCCATAACTTGATCTTTACGGCCATTCCCCTCCCCTTCACTTTCCAAGATTTGTAACTCTTGAAACAAGTTCTTTTTTTGTAGGGTTACATTACCAAAGACCTGTTCATTCCATATCTTCAATTCCTTTTTCAGAGCTTTCAGCTTTTCAGCCAGAATCTTGCTCGGATTGCCCACGAAAGTGTATGAATTCCACCATTGCTTAATCAAATCCACAAACCCCTCCACTTTTAACCACATGTTCTCAAACTTAAAAGGCCTTCTACCCCCTTGTATACCACCACCGTCTAGCATTAGGGGAAAATGATCCGAACATATCCTCGGTAATCTTTTCTGACTTAAATTGAGATATTGTAATTCCCACGAAGGGGAAAGGATAAATCTGTCCAGCCTTGACCACGCATGGTTATTGGACCAAGTAAATTCTCCTCCCATTAGCGGTATATCCATAAGGCCCATCTCGGAAATGAAATCTGAGAAGTCCACCATGGCTTGATTTTGTCCACCCCCCCCTGATCTCTCACTAGAAAATCTTGTCACGTTAAAATCCCCTCCAATACACCATGGAGCTTCCCACCATGAACATAAACCAGCTAGCTCCTCCCACAACAACCTCCTTTCATTGTCTACATTAGGACCATATACTCCTGCAAAGGCCCACACAAATCCATCATCTATATTTTTGAAAAGACACCCCACCGAATGTTCTCCCACAAACTCCTCTATGATCTCCACCGCCCTTTTATCCCACATAACTAAGATCCCTCCGAAAGCCCCATTCGACGGTAAAGCAATCCATCCTACATAAAGGCAGCTCCAAATACTTCTAATGATTCTTCTATCAATCTGCTTCAACTTTGTTTCTTGTAGGCAAATAATGTCCCCCTTCCATTGTCTTAGTAAAGCTCTTACACGGAGATGTTTATTATACTCGTTAAGTCCCCTAACATTCCAGCTTATAATTTTTGGCTTCATTTAACAACTGATCCGACCCTCCCTTTGTTTCTTCCACGGCTTGCACTTCCTTCTTTACTATCATAGTTGATGGACCAGTTCAATCTCCTTAGCTCCCTCTCTCTTTTAGCCCCAACCCCGTGCTGGCCTGCCTCTATAGCTATAATTAATGCTTTGAACTGTTCTTCATAGCCCACACATGATATTCCCAAACAACTCTGAAGATCTTCAATCTTTTTCAACAACCATTCAGATGATCTACTAGGAGTTACCACACTTAAAGGGTTGGATCTGCATCTATATCTTCCTCCCCTACTGTTACATATTCACTCGGGTTACACAACACCAAATTACCCTCCCCCTCTAGCTTCTCCTGTTCTTTCGACCCCTCATTAGCCATCAAAACTAAAGAATAAGCATCTGCTTTCTCAGATGTCCCACCAAGTGTACAAGTTTTCTTCCACGAGCTTAGGTTAGTCTGCACTAAGTCAAAAGGCAGTGAAAGACCAACCTCTGAGTTGGCCCCTTGCAATACACCTCCCTTTTCTTGAAATTCAATAACATTTAGTGTCAAGTTTGCCCCTGGTACATCTTGAGCCTCCCTCGAGTCTTTCTGTAACTGATCAGACCCAAAACTCAATCCCTTCTTTAAACCATAACTCCCTTGTATCTGGCCGAGAGTATGCTCTCTTTCCATCTCCTCCTCCATATGCAGTTCCTCTCTCGGACTTGCCTCTGGTACTACGTAGGCCTCTATCGGCCCGTTCTGTGTCTGAACTAAACCCATACACGGCCCCTTTTGTAACCCCGTATCCTCCTTACGTAGACCGATAACTTGCTCCCTCTCCGTCTCCTCCTCCATAGGCGGCACCACCCTCAAACTTGCCCCTGGTACTTCGTAGGCCTCTATCGGCCCTATCTGTGACTGAACTGACCCCAGACTCTGCCCCTTATGTATCGCCGTATCTTCCGTAAGTACCCCGACAGCTTGCTCCCTCACCGTCTCCTCCTCCATAGGCGGCACCACCCTCGGACCATCACCTGCCGTCTCACCTCCCCCCATCGTCTCTTTCTGTCCAGGAATGGAACCCAGACTCGGAGTCGGGTTGTGGTTATCGGATCCCTTCAGCTTGTCCGAAACCAAGCCCTGTTTTCGGCCTGCTGATGGCATCCAGGCCTTAGTTGGGCTTTTTGACGGGCCCAGCCCACTGGGGATAAACTTTCCCTTCCCTAACTGAAACCCATTAGTCGAAGCCCCATCCCCCCATTTCACCAAGCCTTTTCCTTTATCCACAGCCCTATCCTGCGTGATCCTGCCCTCTGCCTGACCCGGACCCAACTTCCCCCCGTCCTCAACGCTGCGTTTCAATAACGCCATACTCTCCTGCAGTAAGCCCACCTGCCTTTCCATTTCTGTCAAGGCGTGAACCAGGTTTTCCATATTCATCCCCGACACCCCCCTGCCATCCCCTACGTAGCTTTGACTCTTCACCAAAGAAGAAGTCTCAACTACTCCCTCTGTGTTTTTTGGCGCTCGAGACACAGCATCCCTGTACGATAGAGGATGGTGCCCCTGCGGAAATGCAGGAAAATGCAGAGTTCTACTGCCCCTGTTTTGCCCTTCCGAACCAGAGTATGACTCTGAGAGTTCCTGCAGCATCCCCTCAAAGTTCCTCCATCCCATCCCCTTCTTTCCTTCCGGTATCACTATCATGCCGCGGCGTTTCCCTTGACCAAACTCCGATATGGAGAAAAATCTCCCATAAGAGTTACGCTGTCTCTGAAGCACCACAACTTGAGCCCCACTTCGACGTGACTTGATGAACTCCGTGAGCCCCCTGAATGCTATTCCTTCCTTAACCATGGCAGCCAACCAACCCAGGGATCCTTGGTCCAAGGATATATGGTTTACAGCACGGCAGCTGCTCTCTGTACATCTCCACCATCTCTCACTAACCTTCTCAAACTCAAAGCATTTGTGGTTAGATGTTAGAGGCACCCCAATATAAGAGGAAAGGTTTTTCCAACTCAGCTATGCTCCTTTGGAAATTGGTGAGTAAAGTATACATATTTCTTATTATGAGACCAAAATAATCATAAAACTTTGTATTTTGTAAGAAAAATGATGTTTTTCATCGTTGACTTTGTCTTCTTCAGTCAATCTGTTTATGTGGTGCATTGTAAGTGGTTTTATATGCCAATTTCTTAAATGAATAATCACTTAAAATGTGTCATTTCAACAATTGTGATTGGAAATTAGGGTTGAACAATTAAACTATGTAACTGAACCGGACTTATTTAACCGACCCGAAATGCCAAACGGGCAAGGAATTATGCTTCTGCTTTTTTTCCGTATAAAACGGTTCGGTATCGGATAATTACTCACTACCCAAAATGCTAAATGGAGCAGTCAATAACCACCTCAAGACCACTTTCAGAAGTCCTAGCGGTCAAGTGGTGACCGCCAACAAGGACATAGAGCTCGTGACAGTTTAAAGCATCGATTCGTTATAGTTAAAAAAAAATAAAAAATCAAATACATTTTTATATGAGTTGATGCAATAAATTTTCAAATCAAAAACATATTTACTATTTATTATGTTACTAAGAAAATTTGCACATAGATTATTTCTTTCTGGGGAGGTGGTATTATATGGTAGCAATGGTTTTTCCAAGGATTTTATGATGTAACTCTATCCAAATTGCCCCACAAATGCACTTGCATCTCAATTATAATGGTCTACATGTCGGCTTACAAGTCGTTGAGGCCTCGAGGGTCTTGAAATGAAACGGCAGCATTTCAAGAATGATTCCAAATTATCATGATTCTATCAAGCTTTTGACCAGGGAATTGTCGTTTGGGAAGAGCCTAAACGAGTCACCTTCACCTTCAGAAAAATATAAGATTTTGGATCACTATTTAGTTTTGGAGGCTTAAGAAACTTCTGTTGGAGTTGTAGCTGACAAGAATACAGAGAATCTTCATAGATCTGGCTTGAAATCGTGATGCGATAACAAAATTATTGCATCCAAATCCAAAGAAAGCAGCAAAGACGCAAAGGGAAGAAGTTAAGAGGTAGAGGGGAAGATAGTGGTAGAAGAGTTCACTACTATTTTCAATTTCTATAGCTCAAATCTAACTTGAACCCTTATCTCTGGTTTTGAACGGGTAGGATGCTACTATAGTCACATCTAGGTAGGGAAGTCGCCTCCGATCACCTCCTCCTACTCTTTTTACCAAACCGAAAAAATAGCAAAATCTTTTGATTATGCATTTAAAATCCAAATCAATCTTATATGTTCCGTTTTGGGATGCCAATGGCGGTCAAAATATAAGTTAGATAATGTGAATTTAGCAAGAAATGTAAATGTACCTACAAACATCTTGATTCTTCTTTGTAAGACTCTTACACGCATTCAGCATGAAATACTTACCATGTAGCGTGTAGCACCCTTTAGCGCATTTTTTTTTTTTTGAATCTACCTTTAGCGCCTTTAGTTATTAAAAGAAGACAAGCATTACCAAATTCTAATTGTTCCATTAAATGATGCGCATCACAAGTTTGCATTTTGATTTTGTTAGAATTTGAATCACCATTCCATAAGGGAAGCCTTTACATCTTTCAATGCCTAGTTTGTGAAGACTTCGTAGGATGATTTGCTCCTAGTTTCAGCACAATCACTATGATATATATGCCTATACCTTTTTTATGCATTCGTGTTCTTTTATCCTTTGAGTGGATGGTTGACAAACAGATCTTATCTTTAAGATGCAGGCATCCTCCAAAAGGCATAAAAAGGTACACTAAATGTCCACTTCCTTTATGCATTTGAAAAATATATCCCCTTACTTTTTTTCTTTTTCTTAAAGAGTAAATATTTCATTTCCTCTTGGCAAAAAATAATGATTACAAAGAAAGCAACCCAAGATTGCCAAGTAATTATGCAGGAAAAAAACTAAAATAAATACAAAAATGGGGAAATGACCATTTCTCTATTATGAACAATATATTACAATCTAACGTAACCTATACAAAAAAGCCCACAAAATTCTTCCCTTAGCATTCCGAGTTCAAAAAGGTGAATAGGGAGAAAGATCAAGCAGCAAACCTCATTCACAGACTTCCCTGTTTACCATCCAAAATATTTGAACCCCAGTCAAAGTTTTCAAAGGCATACCTACAATAGCCCTAGTGATTAGAAATCATTTACAGTTAGCGACCAACAAGATGTGGGTATATCAAGCTACTACTAGTACTTGCCTGCCGGGCACCAAAACTTAAGGCTGGTTGAAGGAGCTCTGCCTGTGGAAAAGAGCCATTGTATGGTACGTCTAGCAGCAGATCCTGATCAGAATTTTCTTCTACAAAATGAAAAGAATCCAGCATGAGGGAGCCGCCGTTGGTGGGCAAATCAAGTAGGCTTCTTGGACTAAAGCAAGAAACCTCATTGTCTATCACTTCCTTGGTCTCTCATGACCACCCTTTTCGGGCACTTCAACATGGTCTTAAATTCTATAAGATGCAAGATTAAGTTTAAGAACCATTTCAATCTACATCATTTAAATCTTAGTATGGAAATATGACCATCATTTCATGCAATAAACTTACAACGTAGGTCTGAGTATTCAATCCATGGAATACAGTATATTGTTCATGGGCTTAGTCATACTTAAAAACCACAATAACTGAGATTTGCATGTAGAGTTGGAGAGAGAAGTGCAAGTTTTCGAGACACATCCTAGTTCTCAAAGAACACAAATGCAGAGATGTCTTGTCTTATGCAGAGCTGTCTTGATCTATTACTTGTATCTTCATCTATCATCTTTTGAAAGCCCTGGTTGTAATCGGGCACACCAGAGGCAACCACCATATTATCACCATTGCTTTCTTTTGAGTAGTTTCACTTCTTTGTTTTTATTTATTGATATACTCTTCACCCAGGAAACCATGTGATCCTCATACTCATCAGGTTCTGCCCAAGAATGTAGAGGGGTATAATTTGCAAGTGTTCCCTTTTTCCTCCACCGAGACCCACATGCATTGCACAAGACTGGCTTCTTGGGAGGCCCATTGCGGCAAAGGGAAGTGCCTGTTTCAATGATTAATAATCAGAGTCAAGACGTATAACTGAGGTGATATGTTATTATCGTATCAATAGGTGATAAGCTTAGAATATGAAAAATGTGCATTGAATCATTGATGCCATGAATAAAGACAGTTTGGTGCATCTGCATGACAAAAATTAAACATTTTTAAGACAAAAGTTTGTATTTGAGCTTCCTGTGTACTTGGTTTACACCGTTTGCGCTTTTCAATAAAAGGATTATTCCTTAACATATAAAATAATTGTATTTAACCCACATTGATGTTTGATGTAGCAGTGGAAACTTGGAAGAACGGTTCTTGCATTTTAACCAACCATACAAGAAAAGAACATAATATGCCATTTATCACAGAATAAAGTGATATCACAGACAATGGACACCAGGATTAAAAAAAAAATGAAGGCCTTTTTCAAACTAGAGCATAGCTTGCTCCTAGCTGATCAAATAAACACATAATTATCTATAAGCATAAGCTCATACCGTGGATGAAAGTTGTATTGAGTTCAAGGCAAAGAGTCGCCAAGCACAAGATATTAAAAAACTCTAAATGATTATAAATGAATGGGACATGCGTAGGTGATACATTTAACAGAGGCATCTTACTTGCCATGAATGATTTGTCACAGTCGCAATTTCCATTCTGTGACACATTTTCTAGCATGTGGAGAATTTAGATATTTTGTCCACTATGTCATTTGAACTCAAAAAACTTTCCTTCCTATACTGAAAAACACAACTTCAAGTTGCTCCTCCAGTCAATGTAATTTAGGATCAGGATTAACCGATTAACTGATGCTGATAGTGTATAAATTTTAGACTTACTAGGCAAGCGGATAGAATTTCCCTTTTTCATAGAGCAGGTGAACTCTCACACACTAGCAAATGGCCGGGACAAGGTGCACTGATTGCGTTCAAGCAAAGTCAAAACATATTTACCTAGCTACATCAAATTTAAATAGATCAGCATCTGTGATACAACCAAAAAAGAGGCATAAGAACAAAACTTACATTCTAATCTATATCACACAGTGGAGAGTTATGACTTGCCAGGATTTGTATATTTGTATTCTGAGACTTGTCCCTGCAATTCCAAGCAGCACCAGAAATATTCTTCACCTGTGGCAACAAGTGGCTTTCCTGATATAAGTCTCTGTGAAACCTCGGCAGTTGCTGATTGATCAGATGAACAAGGTTTATGGGCAGCGGTGTTGTGACTCTAATTCAAGTAGCACTTCCGATTCGCAACTTTCATCCAGTGATACCAAAGCAAGCAGTGTAAGTGCTGAAACTAAAAGAATCATGTAGATTGCTTTTAAAATTTGGTCAGAGAGCAAAATTCCTGATGTAAACTAAAACCATCTTGCCATTTGGACCATTGCCTCTTCAAAATATTGTATGCCTTCAATTCATTTTGCCCAGAGTTCTTGACCCAAGCATCAAACCTCAGCTCAGTGGGGCACAGATCATCAAACATTTCGGGCCCACCAGTTTCCATCTTGTCAGGAGGACTATACTTCTTCTCGGGAACTTTAAAAATCAGGATATCAAAATTCTTATCACTGAAGGTATTGCATATTGTGTAGTCCATGGTAGAGTATTTAAATGCAACTGGAGTATATAAACAGAAAGGTTTCGGTTTTTCAGAGCTGCCCCACATCTCTTCTCTGTCATCGACAAGGGAGACAGCACCATCATCATGAAGCTCACAACCAGAATCTGGCACAGCGAATTCACTGGCCACCTGCTTGACTTCATCGCATCTCAGGCTAAATTCCTTCTCTAAAGAAAATCCATCCATTCCTTCCAAATCTGAGTAGCCATTACGATACTCGTGAAGTGCAAGTAGAATCGGAAGAGGAAGTACTGGACCGACAAGAGAATCATCTCGCTGCACTTTCTGTGACCATTTATTGCTTCGGCATGAAGGCTTTCTTAGGAAGAAAGGAGGCAATTGAGGTATGTCTGGAACAACTAGAAATTCCAAAGCTACCTTTTTTTGGTCCACTAGTACTTCAAGGAACTCAGGGTAGTTGGAATAGGCCAGTTGCAAAAGTTCTATTGGCAGGCCTGCCCATAGTCTCCTCAAAGCAACTTCGTGTATGCTTGCTGGCAAGCTTATGTCATCAAAAGCAACAGCAACTGCAGGAGACGATCTCAATCGACCAAAGCCACAAGCCTTCAACTTCTCACATAAGATTTCATGAGCTTCTGTACTAAAGGATTCCTTCTCTTGAGGACCCTTACAATGATTTTTAATTTTCGAATCCAGGACTTTAGTAAGGTTACCATACAAATATGCAGACAGGTTATCAAAGTTCAGGTACTTGAATCTTCTGGGAAATCTATATTCCCCATCTTTCTTGGTAAACAGGAAATTATCTTCAAATGGCGAAAATTCTCTGTGAAATTCTTTCAACTTCTTCACAGAATCCCATGACGCACAGTATCTTTGTAATTCCAGCTTCCCTGAAGAAATGAGCCTTATCAGTGTAAAACTACCAAATTCATCAGACTCGGCAAGCTGTGCAGATAGACCTTTGTTTAGGATGCCAAAGCCCAAAACTATCTCTTTCTTTTGCTGCCAATCAATCCATTCAGGAAGATCATCCTTCAAAATCTCCTCCCTTAAAAGACAACTTCCGCATCTGCATTCACGACCAGACAATAACAGGTCCGTAGGGAGCTCCCATGCATAAATGGTTTTTGAAAATTCTGAAATTTCGGACGCAATGGTTCCTTGTGGGGCTGGTAAAGCAGGTCCATAGCAAAAGAGATTAAACTCACAATTCAAAAAGGATCCTAATATAATGCAAAAACCTGATTCAGAAGCCCACTGATACGTTGCATTCCTTGAGTTTGATCTCAATTCAGACAATCTAAACACGTCAATGTAGCACGGTTTATCAAGACCATGAAACCATTGCAACACCGGATTCTGTTTCCGCACATCACAAAGAAGCAACAAACTATGTGAAGCCAATGCAAACTGAAAGCCATCAGAACCTGCAATCATGAAACTAAGGAACCTTTCATTTTTAACCGATTCATATGTATTTAACATCTCAACCTTGGCTACACAGCTCACGATGCATTCATCAAGCCTCAAATCAACTAAAAACACAGCATCGGACCGAGCAACAATCAATATCCTACGATGCCAACTAAACTGACAACCCAACCATTTCCAACTCCCCGATGTACCCGACTCATCATCCCAAGAAACTCGCAACCTAGTCCCTCTAAAACGCGCACTTGCGGCAACACTTTTCAAACAAGACTCCAAATCGAACAAGAACAATGAGCCACTCTCCAACAAAACCACACTCTCCTCTGGTGTATACGGACTCCAACAAGCACAAACAACAGAGCAACTCTTGAAAACCTTACTACCCAAGCAAACCAAACTCGGGCTATCCCAATTCAAGCCAACTTCTTTAACCTTCACAACAAACCAATGCACAGAGTACAACGTAGAAGCCATCAAATACCCAACAATAGCCGAGGAATTCGAATCACATGCCCAACTTGTAGACCCACTACCTGATTCAACCATGGGGTTCACCGAGATATTGTTAATCCGGTACTCAAACCCAGTCTTTTCCTTGAAGATGCCACCCTTCTTATCGACCCGAACCTCAAAATTGGAACCCGAACCATCCAACAATAATACCAAGAATCCGACTTGTTCAGAATTGACACCGGTAGGGAAGAAAACGATGACAGACTTGGAATTGGGTTGCTGAAGGAAGGAGAGGCGGTTGTGGAAAAGGTGAGAAGCGGCGTCATTTTGATGGGCAGTGTGGTGCCCGACGTGGAAGGAGATAGAGGAGGAAGTAGAGGGGGGGATGGACGAGGTGAGGAGGAATCTGGGAAGAGAGAGGTGGGGAGGAGGAGAGAGAGAGTGAGGCAAGAGAGACTGGGAGGAGAAGAGGTGTGTTAGGGTTTGGGGCTTTGGGTTGAAAAATAGTGGACCCAGAGCTTGTCTAGATGAAGAGCCTGAGATGAGGAGAGGATGAGTAGAGACTGCAGAGACCGGGAAGAGGGACTTCCACTCTGATGAGCAATCCATTGTTAGCATTGGAGAGGTTGATTCGGGAAGAACTTTATAGAAAGGATGAGGAGGAAGACATCCGATTTTAAAAAGTTTGGTTTTTGGCTATGTATCCAACGACAACCGTCATGCCCCGTGGGTGGCTCCTTCAAACCTGAAATCCAAAAAATATAAAATTTAGATATAATAATACTACAAAATCAAATACTTCAAATATCATTCCAAAGAAAATCAACTCAACACTATTACATATTCTTTAAAATCTCACAAATCCATTTATGCCACCTAGCACTTATCTCACATTTTTGTTATAATCATGTCACGTGCCATCTATTCCAACAGCCACAACCATCAAATTCACCTAAAAAAATGGAGATAAATGGATGAGTCTACCTACTCAGTAAGCAGTGAACCTATACTAATATGTAAATGTGAACCAGTTACAGAATGCAGAAACAAACAGTCTCAATAATAGCGGTGGTGTTTTTAGAAGCATTTCATTACAATAATAATATATAAAAAAGACCTTAGCCACAAGCATAACTGATACAACATCAAAAACAAAGGCCATGTTTACCCCCGTGGCAAGGTTGTGCATGTTTGCAGTTAACCAAGTAGCACATAAATCATTGTCACCAAAGTGAGTGCACTCAAAACAGTGTAACACCCCTTCTTGTAGGTCAGGAATATTACAAACATTCATAACGTGATGCTTGATGAAGAGATTTGAAGTCATGACAAAATACCTCATTTATTGAATAATCAATTAACTTAAAAATAAATTGTCTTTGCTAACATAAAGCTGAAAACATAATGAAAAGGCATAAACTAGTTCTATGTGAAACCAACACTGCTTAAATGTCTAAATCATACACCAAGTCTCTGGAAACTTATTCTACTCTTGGCACTCCTGCTTTGTATCCATGAACTCATCATTTGGGACATTAAAAACATAAAAATAGAGAAACAAACAAATAAGTCAAAGACTCAGTAATAGCACATCATACTGTAAACGTAATTTAACATTAAGCTTAACTTTGAAAGCTTACATATATCATAACATAAATATCATTCATTAGTAACATAAGTGGAATGATACATAATCATGGCAATACACATAACGTGGATGCATGAATGACTGACTCTATGCATTTCCTATCATTTGTACATATCTTATTCATCTTATCTTTCACTTACATAGTGGCCATCATAACATGTGTGCATTGGTCCAATTGTCATTAACTGTACATAACATATCATAGCATAGGGTAACCACATTTGGGTCCGTGGCACTGTATCCTGTATCACTTATCATAACATGCAGTGAAACACGTTTGGGTCCGTATTGTCACATAACATATGGTGAACCACACTTGAGTCCATGGCACCGTCTATCATACTATAACATGTAGTGAAACACGCTGAGGTCCATGTTATTACTCATCATATGGTGAACCATGCTTGAGTCTGTGGCACCATATAACATATCATAACCTGTGGTGAACACGTTTGGGTTCCTGTCACCACCTAACATCGTATCTTTCATGTGGTGGATCACGCTTGAGTCCGTGGCTTGCACATCCAGCCATAACTTAAGGCCAATCTTAAAGCTTACTTGTCATTCATGTGTTCTCTTATTAACTTTCATAATGCATGTGAACACGTTTGACTTCATGAAATTACAAGGCATGACATACTCTTGTGCATGGCATAGCATTGGACATGGCATATGAACATGAGTCCTACGCAACATAACATACATAGACATGGCATAACATGATCTAAACATTACATGGCATACATATGATTTTCATAACATCTCATCCATATAACAACAATCCATATCATCATAGCACACATCATTTACAAGCATATCATTATAATTCATAGAGGTTTGTGAAAAGGGGCTAACCTTGAATTGGCTTGTATCGTAGCGTAGGCAAACATCACATTTTTCATGCACAAAACTGAATATTTACAGCCCACATAAAGGTATGATCATGCTACTTACCTCTTAACATTGTTTATAGAACCTTACGTCATAGCTCGTGACCTATAGGAGACACTAATCATCACTAACATTTATAAGAAGACGGGTCGTAGTATTCTAATTACCTAGAATCATGCCATAAGAGAAAATTCACTAATCATTCAGCTATACTAAGATTAATATATAGTAATGTTATTTAAAACCCATAACATATTAGTTGGTTTTCTAATTAAAGTCTAACAGAATAAGTTCACTAAAATCCGATTTAAATAGACAATGGGAATATTAACTAAAATAAAAGGCTCAATAGTATACATTAAAATATACTTTAAAACATACTTAAATCACTTAAATAGTTTCTAATAAAAACAAGTTGTAAAACTTTGTCTGACTTAAATTTCAGCCCAGCCTCAATTAGAGAAAACAACCCATTTAAGTTATTAAAATAGTTGCTGTAAACACAACCAGCCCACTTTATAACAATATACTATTTTGTGAAATCAGCCTCTTCAGAAGATGGGAAGGCCCAGGGCTCGTGGAAAAATCAGTCCTTTTAAGGATTAACCAAGCATCTGGCCGAATGGGCTTAAGGCCCAAGGGCCTTTTAAGAATTTAAAGGGTGGCTACCCTTCTGGAGAACACACGGGTCTGAGAGTAATAAAGGAAAACAGTGATGCGATGCAATTGGGAACTCACCGAGAGAGGAGGCTGGATGCGAAGGTGGTGGTGGGTCGAAGCCGACGGAGTGACCGGCGGAAAAAACTAGAGAGAGAGAGAGAAGTTTAGAGAGAGAAACTGTCAAACGGAAAGGAGAGGACGAGGATTCTGGCGTGGGCTTACCGGGAATGGCGCGAGGTGGCAGTGGGTGCCTGGTCTGCGGGTTCTGGGCGGCCCGGGTGGTGCTCCGACTTCCTCTGAGGTCGACGGTGGGCTGAGCGAAAACACAGGTGCTGTTTGGTTTTTAACAGTGGAGAGAGAGTGACTGAGAGAGGTTTAGAGCGTCGACGTACGTCGTGGAGGAAGGAGGGCTTACCGTCGGCGTGCTCTGTGGTGGTTTCCGACGAGGTGGCTGCTTGGTTGCTAAGAGGAAGGCTTCGGTACGCTGAAAGGGCTGGCTTGCTGTAGAAAAATCTGATTTCACGGGTTGGGCCGTGAGAATTCTATTTGATGGAGGGACTGATGTCAGTGATGTGGGTTTGATGCAGTGGAAAACAAAGGCATCAAAGGATTTTATGGGAGGGTTTTGAGGTGAGTTTGGTTTCCAATCAGGAAACTATTCAAACTGAAATCAATTGAGGAGGATACGGTTGTTGAATCGGGGTGTAAGTAATCCGTTTAGTCTAGATAAAATTCAGTACCGAATCATATATATTAATTTTTTTTTTAAAATTGATTATGTACTAATTATTTCTCTAAATTTGTACTTTCGATTTTATCCATTCCAATCCGGTTAGGTCCGGTTTTCTGATTCTAATAATATTAGTATATATATTAGTATTAGTTATAGTGATTATAATAACTATATATTAGTATTTGTTATAATGATTTTAATTTATTATAACTATATCATTGATAATAATAGTATTAGTATTAATATATCATTATTTCATATATAATTATTTAGTATGGTAATTTATATAGTAATTTATATATAGACTTAAAATATATTACTAATAGTAATATAGTATCAGACTATTAGTATTAGGCGGCCATAAAATGTAAATTGTAATTAGTCGTATATATTAGTTTACTAATTTACTGATGTACTTATTAAAAAGAATATATTGAGAATTTATTAAGTTATAAAATATTATATATATTTTATGATTAAAGCATATGATTGAATAAATTTTCATATTTAAAATTAAAATTTTATATTATAAATTATAATAATATTATCTCATATATAATTCTAATTTATATTATTATATATATAAATTATGTATAATATAAAATTATTATATATAATATTAAAAAAATTAATTCAAAATATCTAATATAGAGAACCCGTCTGGTCCGGTCCAGTCTTAGAAAATATAGAACTAGAACCGGACCGGTATTGGTCGGTTTTGAAACTAAGGGAACGGGTTCCAGACCAAACTGGTCCAAAATCAAACTAGTTCCATTGGTTCGGACCGGTCCGATTTTTTGGTTTCCTAGTTAATTTTTACAATCCTAGGGTTGATAGGGGAAGAAATCCAATCAAATAAAATCAATAATTTAAAATTGATCTATTAAAATATTTACTAAAATAATAATAATCAGAAGTCCTAATTTAAGACTCGTATGTTACAAATAGAGGCCATGTTTACCTTTGTGGTAGGGTTGTGTATTATGCAAATAGCCAAGCAGAACACAAATCACTATGTCACCAAAGTGATTGCATTCAAAACAGAGGTCATGTTTACACCTGCGGCAAGGTTGTACATTTTGCGAATAACTAAGTAGAACATAAATTACTTTATCACCAAAATGATTGTACTCATAAGAGAGATCATATTTACCCCTATGGAAGAGCTGTGCATTCTGCAGATAGTTAAGCAGAACATGAATCACTTCGTTTCTAAAATGATTGTACTCAAAACAGATGCCACATGTTATACCTTGGTGAGGTCAGGACAAATGCCACCATTTTACATGTGGTAGAGCCCGTAACCAATGCAGAATAAGATCTTATTCCTTAGGGTTTTCAAATACAACGCAATATTAGAACTGAATAGATAATATCATATAATTGGATAAACATTATTTTAGACTCTATGTTCACATTTTATCCAGTAGAGAAATAAAGTGCAAAAACTTGTTCATGTCTACACCAACCATGATAAAATGACACATTTTTATGTTAAGATACAAAGAATAATAAAGAAAATAAATGAGGTGGTTTTCATAACAAAATATGCATTTTTTTCACAAAATCAACCCAGTCAATTTTAGACAAAGTCTAGCATATGAGAACCGCTTACCTAGTTTTTGCAATATACTAAGCCTTAAACTCGAAACATAGCAGTATCACAACCTAATCCAAAAAAGATCGCTAACATATAAATAACTCATACTAGTTCAAAACCAACCTAACTAATAAAATTCTATAACTCGAACTATAGCTCAATACGGGCCCATAAACAACACAAAACAAAATAGTCCAACATGGTGCCTTGGGTTTATAATGGCCCAAGTGCAACATCCAATGCACTACTCCACCAATAGATCAGTCAAACCTCCTTGGATTAGCTTAAATTTCACCAAAACACCTATCACCATCTACAAACAAACTCCCAACACATCAGAACACCAACCAACATTTTATGCCCATCCCCTCCTTCGACCACAACATTACAAACAAGAGACCCCCCAAAAATTAACCAACTATGAAATCACTCAATTACCAAATCCAATATATTTTTTTGTTAAAAGAAATAAGAAGTTTTATTAAGCATAGCCCAAGTTCACTCAAGTACCAATTCCAATTATGAAATCACTCAATATGTAAATAGGCATAGCCCAAGTTCACAAGAAGTATATAAGCAGAAACACCTATTGTACCAATTCCAATATATAAATGAGAACAACTCAAACTTCCAGTAGTACCAAAAACATAAGAGTCACGAAGATTAAGCTATGGTTACGAGACAAAAACTCGAAAATACCTCACACGGAGGGAGAGAGAAAACCTAACGGAGTGAGCAAGAGAAAAACAAAGACGGACAAGCGAGAGATGACAAAATCAAGATGAAATGAGGCGGCACGATGGCTCCGGTGTCCTTCGTTGGTCACTGAGGTCAAACTAGAAATATGAGAGAGAGAGAGAGAGAGAGAGAGAGAGGCCGAGAAGAAGATGAGAGGAGAGAGTACGAGGGGAGGATAATACCGACAGCGAAGCCTAGTTGGGAAGATGTGGCTAGGATGACACGACCTGGTGAGAAGTAGGCTGAGATGAGAGAGAGCAGATAGAGTAAGAGAGAAACAGAGAGGGAAATAGATGAAGAGATAGAGAGAGAGGAGAATGGAGAGAACTTACCGATGGCAGTTGAGAACGTCAGCAGCTGCTCGGTGTGAAGGCTCGCAGCGGCCTTTGTGTGTGGGAGGAAGGGGCTACAGAGAAGTGAGGGGGGTGCATAATAGTCTTAAACAGAGAGAAGAGGGCATTAGGGCCAGGAAAAAGAAAAATGGAAGGGAAACAAGGGGCTTGATGATACGGTGCGTTTTGCACCTTTGTTATTAGAGTTCTACCGTACAAAGCAAAGTTTTGAATTCCGTTTAGATTGTAATAAATAGAGTATTTTAATACTGATACATTTTAATGTATTGTTTTATAATAGTTAATATATGAATAAATTATATATATAATAATAAATTATATTTTAAAACAAAATCAACACAAATCCTAAAAGACTCAATAATACTTCTCCATAAAAGGTTTCCATCTTTTAGAAAGAATAACTTAGTTATGATAAGAAACTGTTTCTTCTCATTTTATTATTATAATTTTTTAAATTTTTGCACAAAATATAATAAACAATTCAATTTTTTCAAATCACAAAATAATAATAATATTAAAAAAATAATATTCTAACAATATTTTATTCAATTTTTAACTTTCATCTAAAACTAACTCATTTTATCTCACTATCCAATCTATGCCTAAAAGAATTCAAAGTACAAAAATAACATTTTTTATGCTACTCTAGATATATGGTTATCAGGTTTAGAGCTCTTAGTGAACCAGTATGATGAAACAACATTTAGGATTGAAAAATTTTCAGTATTAAAATTTAAAACAATGGCATTCTTGCCAAAATATCTATAGTTTATGGCATTGCAAATGTTTCTCCTACTCGGTTAAAGGTTGAAACTTCTAATTAATCAAAAAGGAACTGTGGATAACTAGGCATGAAAGTGAGCCAAAAAAACAAAACAAAACAAAAATTAAACAAGAACCGAAATCCTAATAGCCTAAATTTCAGATTATCCATTCAATGATTTCTCTTCATAATAGCTAACGAGTTCATAACTCCATATGCCTATTTTTTAGGGCCATTTGCGGACAACATTTTAAGTATCTCCCAAATTGCCATTTAGCTCAATTTTGGACTCATATCTGTGTTCTAGATGGAATGGTCGGAATCTAAGCTGAAACATAACACATTACATTATGCTGGTTATTATTCTCGTACAAAAGTTTTTTATCTGAATGGGATGAAATTAAAAAGTTTGGTACAAAGGCCCCTACACCTCACACCGGTAACGTAGCCACAAATGTAGTTTTTTCATTAAATAAACATCAAAATGTCCTCATGTTTGATGTCCTCCCACGTTATACAGTTATTTGAACATTTCTCCCAAAATCTCCTGCCCAAGACCACCCATATTTAAGAAGAAACCAATTCCCATGATTTCTTCCCAAATCTTCCTTCTGCTGTTGTTGTTGTTGTTGTTGTTGTTGTTGTTGTTCTGTGTGTGTATATAAACTACTTGCAGAGAAGGCAAAGTGTGTGTGTGTGTGTGTGTGTGTGTGTGTGTGTAGAGAGAGAGAGAGAGAGAGAGAGAGAGAGAGAGAATAGAAAAAGAAAAGGAAACAAACATGGATAGTTTACATTGGTTTGGACTCTGGATTCAGTGGCAATCTATTCTTATTTCCTATCAAATTTCCACCACCAAGAAGAATCATTTCATTTTCTCATCTTTCATGTCATTTTCATAGGGTCCACTCAATAAATTCACCTTATTTTGTTTTAACACAAGCAAGAGTCTGACCCATTACCTGAAGAGGAAATCCCAGCACCAACCCATAATGCTGATGAATTGGAAAGGCATAGCATATTCCAAAAGAGACTATGTGTAGAACGTGAATCTTTTATAGAAGTTTTTTACAACAAGCGGTAGTAGATTGGTGGGTTTGATGTGGAGGAGTAATATTAACTTACTAGTCCTTACTCGAGAAAAATGGGTCTTTAGAAGAATGGAGCTTCAAAAGTGAAAACAAAATATACTCTAGAGCTAGACGAATGAATGCGGAGCGCGGGGGGGAGGGAGAATAGAGTCGAACCCGTGCAGGGGGACTCAGGAGAACAACATGATTTAGAGAGACTTTCTTACTGATTTTTTCCAAACCACCAAATTTTTGGTTTTTTTTTTGTGTAAACCTGTGTGTGGGGTTAGTAAACCGACTTCACAGTATATTTTTTTTTTCTTGTTATTAAGAGTAATGCTAATATAGTTTTAAAATGTGCAAGCTCTATGCACTCCCATTAAAAAAATGAAATTCATTATTAAAAAATTAATTTTTTCATGTATGGTTTAGATTTACCCATTTTATTACAAGGGCACTGCAAATATTATTTCTCTTCTTATTTTAAAAAAATAATCCAATTGGGCTTGGTGGGCTTCTAAAGGGCCGGATCTTGACAACGACAATCCCACCTCAACCACCGAAAAGCATATTGCTTCCACCGCTATCTCATGGCCTTCATCCCGCGGCGAATCTAAGGACTCGAATTTGTTGAATTGGAGATCAGCGAATCTAGAGACTCAAATTTTCTTGGTCACGAGGCTCAACAAGTCTAGAGACTTATGTCCAAGTGGCAATGAGGGCAGTGCTTGAGATGCTCTAAGCCTGGCCTTCAACCCGTGGCGAGTTTAGGGATTCGGTTTTGTTGAACGAAAGATCAGTTAGTCTATAAACTTGGCCTTAACCCGTGGCAAGTCTTGGGACTCGAATTTTCTTGGTCGCGAGGCTCAAAAAGTCTAGGGACTTGTATTCGAGTGGCAATGAGGGTAGAGCTCGGAATGCTCTAGGCCCGGCCTTCAATCCTCAGCGAGTCTAAGGACTTGAATTTTCTTGGTCACGAGGCTCGGTAAGTCTAGAAACTAGGGACTTGTTTCCAAGCAACGACAAGGGTAGAGCTTGAGATGCTTTGAGCCCGACCTTGACCTCCTAGTGAGTCTAGGGACTCGATTTTATTAAACAGGAGTTCGATGAGTTTAGGAACTTGGCCTTAGCTCGTGACGAGTGTTGGGACTCGAATTTTCTTGGTCACAAGACTCGACAAATCTAGAGACTTGTATCTGAGTGGCGATGAGGTAGAGCTTGAGATGCTCTTAGCCATGCCTCGACCTCACAATGAGTCTAGAGACTTAATTTTGTTGAACAAGAGATCGACAAGTCCTGTGGCAAGAGACTCGAATGTTTTTGGTCACGACGCTTAGCAAGTCCAAGGACCTGTATCCGAGTGGCGATGAGGGTAGAGCTCGAGATGCTCTTGGCCTGGCCTTGTCCTCACCGTGAGTCTAGGGACTCGACTTTGCTGATGGCATGAAAGTCGGCAAGTCTAGGGACTTGTGTCCTACTATTCATGCGGGGGAGCCCTAGAGCCCTAGCCCGACTAATGCATAGTGGCGAGTCTAGGGACTTGACTTTGCTGAATTGCTCTGTAGGAGTATAGCGAAGGTCAAAGACGTGTCGATGCAACCCATGAGTTGTCGCACTTCGGCGATGACGGAGATTCTATGTGACTGCATACGAGTTAGTGCCGAGCAAGTTGTCCTAGCCGAGCAGCTAACTTGGGGTGGTGCTCACACCGAGCAGTAGCTCTGGTCGAGTGGCAAGTCCTATGCAAGTGAAGGATTGCCCGAGCTGGTGGGTCTCGAGCAGAGGAGTTGAGTTTGAGCAAATGAGTCCAAGCAATTAAGTCCCGAGCGGAGCAACGACTTTCCCAAGTAGTGAAGGTTTTCCCTTGCTATTGAGTCCCGAGCAGATGAGTTCGAGCTTTGAACACAATGCGGAGCAAGGATTGTTCCTAGCAGACAACTCCCAAGCAGTGAAGACTTTCCCATGTAGAGTCCTCCCTAGCAGAGAAGGTAAGTCCCATGCTGTGTTTCCCGAGTTGAGTGAGTCCTGGGCAGTGGCAAACCCATGCAGAGTTTCATGAGCAAGTGTGGTCTATCCTGAGCAATGAATTCTAGAGCAGATAACTCCTAAGCAAGCGACTCCCGAGCTATGTTTCCCGAGTAGGTAACTCTCGAACATATGACTCCCGAGCAGACGAGGCCTTCCCGAGTGGAGGAGACTTTCTCGTGCAAGTGAGGTGAGTCTAAGCAAGTAGGGTCTGTCCCAAGCAGTGGAGAACCCATGCAGAATTTCCCGAGCAGACGACTCCCGAATAGGTGGCTCCTGAGCAATGGGCCTTTACCGAACAGTGGGTCTTTCCCAGGCGGATGAGATGTTTGCCCACCACTTGGTGGGTGACTGAACAAGACCTCGGGCCAAGGGGTGGTTGCCCACCGCTTGGTGATTGAGATGCTTGGTCTGTGGAACATGCCACCGGTGACATAAACCACCAACGTGTTAGCTAGTGCCTGGTGGTGACCTCGCTAGCATGTGGGTGCCGTGAGAGGGGGGCCCGAGTACACGGCGTAGAGCGCCTACTGCCTCATTGTTAGGGACCTCGGCCAGTCCTTAAACATTAAGGTCCACAAGCTTGCCTTGTTGTGGTGATGACTGATTGTACCTAGCCAACTTGCTTGGCCTTGAACTTGCGTGGAAATAGAGGGTCCCTTGGTTGATGAAGGTTTAGTGTTTAAGTGATGGAAGTGATGATGATAATGATGATGTTGTAGGGTAATCTAAATGATGATTTGGTGTGTTTGATGCAATGTGGAACTGCTTGATGGTTGCCCTTAATGTTGGTGCCATTTGGATGATGCTTAGGGTTGGTATGGTGAAGTGTAGCTAGGGTTTTGGATGGTGGCTAAGGAGAATTACGAATTTGGGAAGTGATGGATTGGGGGTGGAGTGTAGGATGAGTTGCTAGGGTTTGGATGGTATTTGAAAGAGTTTAGGGTTGCTCATTGACTTTAGGGATTGGCTAAGGTAAGATAAGGAAGGTAGGATTTGAATATGGTAAGAGGATGGGGATCATTGGTTGACTTGAGTAATCTTAGGGAATGAGTGATTTTAGGGATCGGATGGTTTGAGGGATTGAGTGATTTGAAAGATGGAGAGATTTTAGGGATTGAATTTAAAAGATGAGATGGGAATTCATAGGATCAAGCGATGTGATTGGGATGAGTCAACTTTCCTAAAATTACGGAAATTGCTGAGTGGGACTCTTGAAAGGTGGCTAGGGTTTAGTTAGATGAAGGCTTGTTGGAGAGCTAGATTTAGGCTAGATCTAGGGTTCTGTGGCTTTATGGAAGTTATACAATATGGACTTTGGTCTTATGAAGGCTAAATATGTGTTTGGTAAGTGAGAAAGTGTATGGAATGTGTATGGAATGGATGTGAAATTATAGATCTAGGCTATGGCATGTGAGAATTATAGATCTATGGATGTGGAAATGTGTTGGGCGTGATTTATGATTGGGAGATGAGAATTTTGGCTAGGGTTAATGTGGATGGAGGAAGGCTTATTTTGGAAAGTGAAAATTATAAGAATATGGCCTTGGAAAGATGGAGGCTTAGGATATGTTTGATATACGATAAAATGCAAAAATATATATGACCAAACTAGAAAATATAAGAATATAAAAGTATTTTTGAATTTTTTTGACTAGAGAAAGGAAATATGCAAAAGATTAATAAATGGATGATATGAAGATTGAATGAAAAATAAACAAGAGATTGATAAAATAAATCAACACCTATTTACAAATTGCAAGGTGATGAAACAAAGATAGATAAATGGACAACACATATTCACAAATTGCAAGGTATTAATCATCTCCTTAGGATTCACGAATTACACTCAAAAGAGCCCAAGTGCAAAAGTACTGAAAGTGTTCACAAGAACAAATCAAACCGTTCCACAAGGGAAAAAATGCCAAAAGATACAAATGAAATGGCTAAGTGTCTTATTTATTGTGAAAACATAAAAGGAAACCCTAGAGTGATCCAATACAAACAAGGCCTTGATGGGCCCCATGTGGCTCTTGGCATGGCTTGGCCCATGGTGGCCTAAGTTGGCCCACGACTGGACTGGTGTTGGCCTGCTACTGCTGGTGCTGGCCTAGCATGGCCCAGGCAGGGGCCTGGCCAGGGGCATGCTGCTGTGATTACTACTGATGGCACTGCATGGCCCAAGCAAGGGCCTGGGCATTGACCTAGCATGCAGCGTAGAGGCATGCGCATGCCTGGCGATGCACGATCACTAACTTTGTTGGGTGCCTTGTGCGTGTCGAGGCATGGCTGTGGAAATGTCAGGGCATCAGCCATGAGCCCATTAAGGCTTGTCATGGCATGGTTGGTGGCTTGGTCATGGGCCACAAAATATGGGATTCTGACACTCCTGCAGCGCATGATGTTCACATCCCCAGTCAATGGGGGAAGTTCATATTGAGATAGAAACTGTCGGCGGGCCACGTAGTGGCCACAGGCTGTGGCAAGGGGCTCGAGTAGAGTGGCTGTGAGCCCCACATTTATAGCTACGGTGAGCATGGCGCAATTGTCACAACCCCCAGGAGATTTGCATGGGACCACACTTCGACACGATTCAAGGAGGGTCAGGACAGTCACATGGCTAGCCTGCTTGCATGCCTTGGCTCAAACCATGACACGCAGCGGGCAACCATGGAGGCTACTGGCCACGCGCAGACCATGTGTGCAAGCTTGCACGTGCCCTTGAGCGTGCACCTGCGTGCATGCATGCGTGCCCCCATAGGCACGCCTTTCAGTGCACTGCACCAGCCCGTGCCTTGCAGGCAAGGCTAGTGGTGTGCCCACTAGGCATGCCAACCAGTGCATGACTCCATCCTGTGCCTTGCGGCCCCATAGCCCAGACCGTCAACTTGGGCCATGTATGCTCATCACCCAGGTCACCAACCCGGGCCATGCAGGACCACAAGCCAAGCCACTTGACTGTGTACCACAGCAGTAGCACGACATCACCCTGTGCCCACCATCAGGCCTAGGCTTGGCACCATGCCATGCCCACCATCAGCAGGCCATAGGCCTGTGCTCCGACTCCGACGAAGTCGGAATCGTGATTCCAACTTCCGACTGTCGAAATCAAACTCCGATTCCGACTTCGAAAGGGATCAGAGTTCGATTCCGATCGGAATTCGAAATTCCCTCCTATCAATGCCGAAATTCCAACTTCTGACTGTAAAATAACCATCTTGTTTTAAATTTATTTTATCCTTGTTTAATAAAAACTCACTTTATATAGATTTTATTATTGTTTAGTATTTCTCAATTAAACAAATAAGAATTATTTTATTGAACGGAGTTTGAATATGTATTTTCTACTCTATTAATATTTCTCTTTTCTGTTTTTGTATGTGATGCTAGCTTGGTACTTGAAAGTTGAAACTTTAGTTTTTATTAATTTGAGGTATTTTTGTATAGATTTCATTCTTATTTTCAATTTTCTTGAAATATATAAAAGCTTGTTTTGACTAAAAATTATTAAATATTGGTTTAGGTACAACGAGTACAAGAGACAATATTTTCATCCCAAAATGTCAAATATGTTTGAACACGTTAAACTGTATAATTAATTATTATATATAATTCATAAAGTCCTAAACAATTAATAATTGAAATAATAGCATATTTCAAAGTTTGATTAAACAGTTTATAAGAATAAACATATTGATTCAACAAAAAAAAAAATATCATTTGCAGCATCATACTTGGTCATTCGAAGTACCTGAAATTAAGATAAAAAAAAGTCTTCAATCAATAAATGTAACAAAAATTGATCCAGAAAATTGAACACAGTAAAAGTAAAATTTAATTACCATTAATACCAATAAAGATTAAGTTAATTCTAATATCAACTTATCTTTATCCATACTCCATCAGTTATCGACAACTATACTGGGGTTCACAATTACATCTGTGAAATGATAAAAAAATATAAATTAAATAGATTTATGAAATCGTAAAAATAATTAAAATAATCAATAATAAAAAATTAAGTAAAATAAGGTTACCATCTTTAAGCCTATAGCTTTCATCATCAATGACAATGCTATCTAGTCCAAGGGGTGTATCACTGATCCAGTTCTGTGTGTAAACGAGGGCCTCCATGGTTGACGGTGACAAAAAATCCGGAAAGCATCCAACACTCGGCGTCGTTTTGCATCTGGATTTTGTTTATAATAAAAGTCGGAAGTCGGAGTCGAAATTCGGAACCAATGGGCTACCGATTCCGACTCCGACTTCCGTTACGGAGACTTCGATTTTTGAACCCTCTAATTCCGTTGGAGTTGGAATCGGAGCAAAAATCGATTGGAATCGGAGGGTTCAAAATTTTGCACACCCCTAGCAGGCCATGCACAGCGACATGTCGTGCCCACCACTAGACCAACGCATGGCACCATGCAACGCCATGCAGCGAGCCACAGACCAGACCATGACTAGCCTAGCCGTGGACCATGCACCACCTTAGCCCACCATGGGCCATGCATGCCACGACCACCATGGCTAAATTGTCATTTTTATTATTTTTATTTATTTTATTTAAAAGACTTGATTAATTATTATTTCATTTGTTTAATTATTTTATTTTAATTTGCCTAGGAACCTTTTGAGAGTTTCCACTTTGTAAACTCTATAAATAGTACCCTTAGATATTTCATTAGGATCTTTTGGCAAATTGAACATTGAGTGGCTGGCCATAGGGCTTGGAATTCTTCATTTTCGGTACTCATGCACTTGGGCTCTTTTGGGGTGCAATTTGTGAATCTTCAAGGAGATGATCTTCACCGTGCAATTCGTGAATCGGTGTTGATTCAATTTATCCTTTAATATATTAAGGTTTCCTTTCAATTTTTTGTACAATTCGTGAATCGAAGATTGTTTGGTTCCTTTGTTATTTTCATTTTCTATCTTTGTGCTTTTGTGGAGTTTGTGTTGATTGATTGAAGTGTAGAGGCCGAATCCTCCATTGGGAATTCGGATTGTGTGGAGTTTTGCTAAATCTCTTGTGTTCATGTGATTTCTCACATGTTCATAAGATTTCCTTGAAGTTTCTTGAAGAATCCCATCTCCCAAACATCAATTTCGGCCAGCCTATCCCTTTTCCTTTTCCATCACCTTCAATTGCCTCAAATCACAAAACCCTAGCCTCTCATCAAGCCTTACACGTCCCCATCCATTCCCATAGCCAAGAGAACCACAAAAACCCTAGATCTAACATTGAGCAATTCGGCCATAGCCTCCTTGGCTTGGCCGAAACCATAGATCCTATAATTTCTCACTTCTATTTTTCCCTCCATCAGTTGATTGGTCAATTTCTTTGATTGGCTCACTCAAATCTCATCTTCCCACCAAAACACATTTTCCTTATCCATCCTACCCATTTTCTGCTAACCCTTACAATCCTAGATTTATAAATCTCAAATCTTATTTTTTAGCAATTTCACAATTCCTAACTTTTAGGATCTCACAAGCCCCTTTGCCCTAGCCGAACACACCCCCATAAGCCTTGGCCGAATCCCTCATCAAACCTAGCCTCACTCACTCATTTCTAAACCCTAGTCAAGATCACCCTTCATCCAACCCTGGCACACAAATGGCGCCTAACATACCAAGGATCACTAGTCGTGCACCACCATCACCCAAACCGTGATCACCTAGCCCAAACACCATCCATACTTCCCACCATTGAACCCTAGCCTCATCACACCCAAGCTCTCATTGGGCTACACATGATCTTCACCAAGCAAAGGAGTCTCATCGATCACTAGAGGAGCAACAAGGCAATGATCGGACCCTTAGTGTTTGGAGGCTTGATCGAGGTCTCCAATAGCAACACTGTGCTCGGCGTGCTCCTCCTTTACAGGGATTGCCTAGTTGGGAACAGAAACTCCCAACAGCCCAAGTGGTGGCCATCATAGGGTCAGATATGTCGTGAACCTCTTGGGCGTGTTGGGCAACGTCTAAACTTTACCCACTGTGCACAACGTGCACGACCACTATCCTTGGCGACCACCATGGTCGCGGCAGAGAACATCAGTAGCCTTCATGGTGGCTGGGGGTTTCCTCCTACGAGACCATGATGTAGGCCTGAGGGGATCATGGGTGCACATCCTGTTGCCATGCATGGCTTGTACATGCACGACATTATGCACTTAAGTGCACAATGTTGTGTGTGACAAGTGTTGTGCATGCCGAGCAAGGTGTCCTACATGGTACTGCGCACTTAACAATGCAATATTTGCCTACTAGTGCATGTCCCCTGCACACAAGCTATACCCCCAACTCAGAAAGGTAAGTAGCCCCGTCACTTAAGTTGCAAGTGTTATGTGCAGACACTTAAGTGTTCGGTGTTATCAACTACATGGGCGATGTAGAGTTTACTCACCTGATCTTTGCAATGGTGTCGTTAATAAAAATAAGAGCAGTAAAGCTGGGAATACTTATCTTGAGGAGGCTTCATTCCTTCATTCGCGGATTTATTCAACGCACCGGAAAATCGTCATTCTCCCACCTTTGGCTTAGAAAGTGAATTAGATCCCACAAACGACACAAACTATTAATGCATGAAAAATTGCACAATAAGCCGAAAGGGGAGAAATAGTGATTCCCGACCCGTTATGATGATTCGGGCCTTGATCAGTGTGGTCTAGTGCCCTCGGCAGTGGTTCAATGCGACTATACGGTATCAGTGCATACATCCATAGCAGTGAAAGAAAAATGAGTGCATAAAATGTAAGAGAGATAAACACACACATTTACGTAATTTGGCATAATGCTTAAAGTCCATTCCTTCATTCGTAGATTTATTCAGTGCATTAGAAAATCGTCCTTCTCTCACCTTTGGTTTAGAAAGTGAATCAGATCCTACAGACGACGCCAACTGTTGATATATGAAAAATCACACAATAGGCCGAAAGGGGAGAAAGAGTGATTCCCAACCCACTATGGCGATTCGGGCCTCGATCGGTGTGTCTAATGCCCCCGACAATGGTCTGGTGCGGCTATACGGTATCAGTACATACATCCATGGCAGTGAAAGAAAAATGCGTGCAAAGAAAGTAAGAGAGATTTTTTTTTTTTTATAGGTAAAAGTAAGAGAGATAAGCACACACATTTACGTAGTTTGGCATAATGCTTAAGTCCATGGACATTTGAGGAGAAGAAATCCACTATAATATTCTTGTTTACAATCTCTCATAGCCTCTCATTTCTAACTGTACAATGGTGACATCGGATGTATTTGCTGGAGAAAAACATCTTAGCTGGAACCCCTTATCCAGAGGTTGAAGGAGAAGTTGAATAAGAAGAAGAAAAACTAGAAGACGCCCTAGCAGTGGTCTGGACGTCCCCTTTTTCTCTGATTCATTTTCCTGCATGCCCCTTGCAGTGGTAAAGTAGAGCCTGTTTTGTCTACCTAACTGCTTTTTCCTTTTTCTCACTTTCTCTTAACAACCCCCTACCTCCTGACACCCCCCTTACCCTCTGACCCCTCCTACCTTATCTTATGACTACCTTTATCTGCCTTTTGCCATCTTACCACCCTGAAAACCCCGACCTCCTGACCTCTTCCTCTTCCTTTTGTCCTCTAATGGTGGCCTGGTAGATTAAGCCTAGTCTTGGATTATTTTACCCCCTCACAAAAGGTACACTCTTTTACAGTTTTTTTATATATTTTTTAAATGAACTCTATTTTTGTAAAAACAATGATATTCTTCTCTTTTTTTAGTAATTCTACAAGAAAGTCTCACATCATACACATTCATCTAACCAACATGTGATTTATCATTTTTTCCTTCTATTTAAATACAAATATATTTAAACATTAAGATAGAAGAGAAATAATGACAAATTATACGTTAATAATTATGTGGAGGTACGTGGTATAAAGCTTTCTTGTAGAATTTTTTTTCTATTTTTGCTAAAAACTGAAGGATAAGATGAGATTTTTTATTCATCACAATCATTCTCATCCATTCATTTGCTTAATGAAACACATTCGGTATGTCAAGAAGCTACGTCTATTACTGTGGGTGTAATATCATTCGCTAAGAGTTAGTTTAAAAAGGGAGATGCCATTGGCTACCGAATGTTCTCTCTTTTTACTTAATTATTAAGCAAATGTTTTCTGATGAGTTTATGAAATTTTATTAAATGTTTAAAGAGGTTTAAAAAATATTTGAAAAAATAAAGAAACCAGAGAAAAGAAAAAAGAAAAAAAATTATACTCCTTACTAGAAAAATTCGGTGGGGGTCTCGGTGGTCCTAGCACCACCCTTTTAAAAATATATGTGGACAATTTATAATTTCATTAGACTACAGAATTATTACCGCCCCCATGGCCTCATGGTGGTCTAGGCTCCCCCGAGATGGCCACAAAGTGGCCTCGGCTACTCCCATGGAATAGAGTATACTGTTCATGGACTTGGTCATACTTCAAAACCACAATAACTAGATTTGCATGTAGAGGTAGAGAGGGAAATGTAAGTTTTCAATACACATCCAAGTTCTCAGTGAACACAAATGCATAGCTGTCTTGTCTTATGAGATAAATCGGTTAAATATTAGAGAATATTTCCTTGCTGGTTCTGTATATACAAAATGCCTAGTAGAAACAGATTGGTGTATTTCCAGGCTTACAAAACCACCTAGAGCCGTAAGAACGGAGCACACCTAAAAGGTGAAAGCACAAGAATTGAGAATGTAAGGGGTTTAGCTTTGTTCTTGTTATAGTTGATTTGTGTCAGTGTAAAATGCATATTCTTTATCTTATGAATGTCTCGTATGTTTGAAATGCCAACCAAAAAATTGTAAATCTGAAATGAAAAAGTAATCCAAACAAGATGACACCGATGAGGGAAAAAGTAGGCTTGGAAATTGTGATCCATTTTCTGGTTCCGGATATCCAAAATGTTGATGAGGTTGAACGCAAACTGTCCTTTAAGCCCATCAGTTTTATGAGTAACACCTTTTTGTCATTTGGCAAAGAAATTCACTCAGCTTTCTGAAGCCCCATATTAAGCTTCTAAAGTAATTCTTCACGTTATGAGAAAAGCCAAAGTTGAATTAAACCCTTCATAGCGTTCGGAAAATTGAACTCCAAAAATTACATTCAGACAAAACTCAGAAGCCAGGCCACTCTGCAAAATATGGCCAAAGAGAAAATTCTCAGCTAACCTGTAGGATTTTGACTTGGGCTGTCACGCATCCTCTTGACATTTGTTAAATTACTTGAGGCAGGGGCATTAGATCCAGAAACAACACATCCTCCCGTACTGCTTTTACATTTCTGCAGCCAAAGGAAGATGTTAATGGGTTTCTAGCAACAGATCATTTTCTGTCAACATTTTTATCTAGTGATATTCTGATTTTAAAAGTCACTCAAACCTTAAGCACCTGATAGCTTTCAACCCATATGGAATTTGTCAAATCGAATAATGCAAGCCTTTTCAAAATCTTGCAGTCTTCAGATTTTGCCCCTTAGACGGAGATGTCAAAGATCCCTTCCACAAGCAGTTGCCAGGATTTGTATATTCTCATTCCGAGACTTTGTCCCTGCAAAATATCATTTATGTAGAGAAAGATGCATTCAATTTCTTCCACCAATTGTGGAACAACAGTTTCTCCCCTTTGTTATAAAATTATTCAGGACTCACACTAATGCTTGATGATCAGTGTTGCAGGGAAACTAGAAACAGAAAAAAAAAGAATAGTCCTGGCATCTATGTTGGACAGAGAATCTTTCATTTATGCCCAAGATGTATCATATTTTAGAGAGGTCAGTAAGTATCAACCTTCCTATCTGGGTGGAACATATTGCCCATACATTGTACTTAAGTAATGATGCCCGTTATCTGAAAGTAGTGTAGGAAGGAGTTACCTTTTAAGTTGTTCTGGTTGCATCCCTTGTCCAGCATGGTTCTTCTTTGTTTCAAACCCAGGACTTGAAAAACCAACAACACTGCTAACATTATGTACAGGAGGGGCATCAAAATAGGAATAAGCCTCATTAGATGGAAATTGTTTGTTATCAATTGAAAGTGAGCTAGCTTCAGATTCCTCATCCCGAGTTATTGAACTTGGATGCCTAATGAGAACACTTCCATGTCCTATCTCAACAGAAACCATTGGCGTTCCACTCTCGAAGAGTAGATCCTCTTCAGAAGATCCAGAGAAATATGAAGACCATTGTTCATGCAAAATGGAACATGGATCTTTTGTCAGCTTCTCAACTGGAGATGGCTTTGGTCGATTCACAAAGGTCCTCTTCCTTGAAGGCACTGTTGTATCCCACACCATTGACTGAGATGGGCCTGAAAGGAGATCAATAAGAGAGTTATGTAATGTCAGAAATAATTGGCTCTTATGAGATGGCACAAAACTTCACATACTGTGAGGTAAACTGATAAAGGGCCCTTTAAATGAGCCAATGATGATAGAGAACCACAAGATACAGGTTAGAAAAATTGAATAAGCAGTTGAACCTCAGTCTGATAAAGATGTACTACCCATGGAAAAGACTGAAAATTCTAACAATAACAAAATCGTGAAAGCTGTATTGAGAACTGTACTTTTGACTGAGAGAAATCAATGAAATCAAATCACTTTTAGGCACCAAGTGGAGAATAAAATCGTGGAAATAGAGTTAATTATATAATCTAGTAAGGCATCTACCATCATATGATTATTTGTTAGTATATATATAACCTAGATGTACCCACGTAAAATGATACAAATAAGATGCAGATAAAAGGTAACTTTCTGATACAAACATTCTGGCAAATGAGAGGGCAATTCTTTTTGTTTTCTTTTTCTGAAACATCATTTGAGTCATATAACATTATTTTCCTGCAAACAACATAATATGTTTCTTCTTCTTCTTCTTCTTCTTCTTCTCTACCTTTCCCTTGTCCGTTTGGAAATTCAAACATTTCCTGAATTCACTTCTTTCCTAATATCAAACATGAAACTTAGGAATCCCAACAGGTAAGTAGACATTTGGATAGGAATTAGTAACTCTTCAGCTGACTTTAAAATACTGTCAGCTTAGTCAGTTTTGCCCTGCAGTGACAAATTAGAATCCATTCTGTGCAATAATGGAAAGCGGGAGTGGGGGACTGATTACCCTGCAAAGACCACTAGTTGTAGTGAGTGTCCAACCTGTCAACTCACTTGCATCTGCACTGCTAAATTGTGCACAACTCTCCGAATTAGATATGGCTGATCCAGAACTTGATCTATTACTTGTATCTTCATCTATCATCTTTCGAAATCCCTGGTTGTAATCAGGCACACCAGAGGCAACCACTATATTATCACTCTTCTTCTTTCTTTTGAGTAGTTTCACTTCTTTGTTTTTATTTATTGATATACTCTTCATTCTGGAAACCCTGTGATCCTCATACTCATCAGATTCTGCCAAGCATGTAGAGGGGTATAACTTGCAAGTGTTCCCTTTGTCCTCCACCGAGACCCACATGCATTGCACAAGACTGGCTTCTCGAGAGGCCCATTGCGCCAAAGGGGAGTGCCTGTTTCAAGGATCAATAGTCAGCAGTCAATACATGTAACTGAGGCGACATGTTATTATCATATCAATAGGTGATAAGCTTAGAATATGAAAAATGTGCATTGAATCATTGATGCCATGAATAAAGACAAAGTTTGGCGTATCTGCATGAAAAAAATTAAACATTTTTTCGTTTGTATTTGAGCTTTCCTGTGTACTTGCTTTATACATTGTATGCGCTTTTCAATAAAAGGACTATTCCTTAACAAAAAAAATTAATTGTATTTAACCCACATTGATGTTTGATGTTGCAGTGGAAACTTGGAAGAACGGTTCTTGCATTTTAACCAACCATACAAGAAAAGAACATAATTCTTTAAAAATATGCCATTTATCACAGAATAGAGTGATATGAGTGCAGCTGGTGACACCATGGAACTAACAGATGGACTATGGACACCAGGATTAAAAACAATGAGGGCATTTTACAAATTAGAGCATAGCTTGCTCCTCACTGATCAAATAAACACATAATTATCTTTAAGCATAAGCTCATACCATGGATGAAAGTTGTATTGAGTTCAAGGCAAAGAGTTGCCAAGCACAAGATATTAAAAAACTCTAAAGGGGAAAAATTACATGGCAAGAATGAGGAGAAACAAAAACCACCTTAATGATTATAAATTAATGGGTCATGTGTAGGTGATACATTTAACAGGGCATCTTACTTGCCATGAATGATTTGTCACAGTCGCAATTTCCATTCTGTGACATCTTGCATGTGGAGGATTTAGATATTTTGTCAACTACTTCATTTCAACTCAAAAAACTTTGCTTTCTATACTGAAAAACATAAGTTCAAGTTGCTCCTCCACTCAATGTAATCTAGGATCAGGATTAACTGATAGTGTATAAATTTTAGACTTACTAGGCAAGGGAATAGAATTTTCGTTTTTCATAGAGCAGGGGAACTCTCACACGCTAGCAAATGGCTGGGACAAGGTGCACTAATTGCGTTCAAGCAAAGTCAAAACAAATTTACATAGCTACATCAAATTTAAATAGATTAGCATATGTGATACAACCAAAAAAGAGGCATAGCAACAAAACTTACATTCCAATCTATATCACACAGTGGAGAGTTATGAGTAGCCAGGATTTGTGTATTTGTATTCAGAGACTTGTCCCTGCAATTCCAAGCAGCACCAGAAATATTCTTCACATGTGGCAACACATCGCTTCCCTGATATAAGTCTCTGTCAAACCTCGGCAGTCGCTGATTGATCAGATGAACAAGGTTTATGGGCAGCGGCGTTGTGACTCTAATTCAAGTAGCACTTCTGATTCACAAGTTCATCCAGTGATACCAAAGCAAGCAGTGTAAGTGCTGAAACTAAAAGAATCATGTAGATTGCTTTTGGAATTTGGTCAGAGAGCAAAATTCCTGATATAAACTAAAATCACCTTGCCATTTGGACCATTGCCTCTTCAAAATATTGTATGCCTTCAATTCATTTTGCCCAGAGTTCTTGACCAAAGCATCAAACCTCAGCTCGGTGGGGCACAGATCATCAAACAGTTCGGGCCCACCAGTTTCCATCTTGTCGGGAGGAACGTGCTTCTTCTCGGGAACTTTAAAAATCAGGACTTCAAAATTCTTATCACCGAAGGTATTGCACATTGTGTAATCCATGGTAGAGTATTTAAATGCAACAGGAGTATATAAACAGAAAGGTTTCTGTTTTTCAGAGCTGCCCCACATCTCTTCTCTGTCATCGGCAAGGGAGACAGCACCATCATCACGAAGCTCACAACCAGAATCTGGCACAGCCAATTCACTGGCCACCTGCTTGACTTCATCGCATCTCAGGCTAAATTCCTTCTCTAAAGAAAATCCATCCATTCCTTCCAAATCTGAGTAGCCATTACGATACTCGTGAAGTGCAAGTAGAATCGGAAGAGGAAGTACTGGACCCACAAGAGCATCATCTCGCTGCACTTTCTGTGACCATTTATTGCTTCGGCGTGAAGGCTTTCTTAAAAAGAAAGGAGGCAATTGAGGTAGGTCTGGAACAACTAGAAATTCCAAAGCTACCTTTTTCTGGTCCACTAGTACTTCAAGGAACTCAGGGTAGTTGGAATAGGCCAGTTGCAAAAGTTCTATTGGCAGGCCTGCCCATAGTCTCCTCAAAGCAACCTCGTGTATGCTTGCTGGCAAGCTTATGTCATCAAAAGCAACTGCAACTGCGGGAGATGATCTCAATCGACCAAAGCCACAAGCCTTCAACTTCTCACATAAGATTTCATGAGCTTCTGTACTAAAGGATTCCTTCTCTTGAGGACCCTTGCGATGATTTTTAATTTTCGAATCCAGGATTTTAGTAAGGTTGCCATTCAAATATGCTGATAGGTTATCAAAGTTCAGGTACTTATATCTTCTGGGAAATCTATATTCCCCATCTTCCTTGGTAAAGAGGAAATTATCTTCAAATTGCAAAAATTCTTTGTGAAATTCTTTCAACTTCTTCACAGAATCCCATGACGCACAGTATCTTTGTAATTCGAGCTTCCCTGAAGACATGAGCCTTATCAGTGTAAAACTACCAAATTCATCAGACTCAGCAAGCTGTGCAGATAGGCCTTTGTTTAGGATGCCAAAGCCCAAAACTATCTCTTTCTTTTGCTGCCAATCAATCCATTCAGGAAGATCATCCTTCAAAATTTCCTCCCTTACAAGACAACTTCCACATCTGCATTCATGACCAGACAATAACAGGCCCGTAGGGAGCTCCCATGCATAAATGGTTTTTAAAAATTTTGAAATTTCAGATGCAATGGTTCCTTGTGGGGCTGGTAAAGCAGGTCCATAGCAAAAGAGATTAAACTCACAATTCCAAAAGGATCCTAATATAATGCAAAAACCTGATTCAGAAGCCCACCGATTCGTTTCATTCCTTGAGTTTGATCTCAATTCAG
This sequence comes from Carya cathayensis, assembly GCA_011037825.1. Lineage (NCBI taxonomy): Eukaryota > Viridiplantae > Streptophyta > Magnoliopsida > Fagales > Juglandaceae > Carya > Carya cathayensis. The sequence goes on from QGSO01000176.1 coordinate 852,650, forward strand.
ACAATCTAAACACATCAATGTAGCACGGTTTATCAAGACCATGAGCCCATTGCAACACCGGCATCATCGGTTTCCGCACATCGCAAAGAAGCAACAAACTATGTGAAGCCAATGCAAAATGAAAACCATCGGAACCTGCAATCATAAAACTAAGGAACCTTTCATTTTTAACTGATGCATACATACTTAACATCTCAACCTTAGCCAAACAGCTCACGATGCATTCATCAAGCCTCAAATCAACTAAAAACACAGCATCGGACCGAGCAACAATCAAGATCCTAGGATGCCAACTGAACTCACAACCCAACCATTTCCGACTCCCCGAAGTACCCGACTCATCATCCCAAGAAACTCGCAACCTAGTCCCTCTAAAACGAGCACGGGGGGCAACACTTTTCAAACAAGACTCCAAATCGAACAAGAACAATGAGCCACTCTCCAACAAAACCACACTCTCCTCTAGCATATGTGGACTCCAACAAGCACAAACAACAGAGCAACTCTTGAAAACCTTACTACCTAAGCAAACCAAACTTGGGCTATCCCAATTCAAGCAAATTTCTTTAACCTTCACAACAAACCAATGCACAGAGTACAATGTAGAAGCCATCAAATACCCAACAATAGAAGAGGAATTCGAATTACACGCCCAACTTGTAGACCCAAAACCTGATTCAACCATGGGGTTCACCGAGATATTGTTAATCTGGTACTCAAACCCAGTCTTTTCCCTGAAGATGCCACCCTTCTTATCGACCTGAACGTCAAAACTAGAACCCGAACCATCCAACGATAATATCAAGAATCCGACTTGCTCGGAATTGACACCAGTAGGGAAGAAAACAACGATAGACTTGGAATTGGGTTGCTGAAGGAAGGAGAGGCGATTGTGAAGGAGGTGAGAAGCGGCGTTATTTTGATGGGCAGTGTGGTGCCCGACGTGGAAGGAGATAGAGGAGGAAGTGGAGGGGGGGATGGACGAGGTGAGGAGGAATCTGGGAAGAGAGAGGTGAGGAGGAGAAGAGAGAGACTGAGGCAAGAGAGACTGGGAGGAGAAGAGGTGTGTTAGGGTTTGGGGCTTTGGGTTGAAAAATAGTGGACCTAGAGCTTGTCTAGATGAAGGGCCTGAGATGAGGAGAGGGGGAGTAAAGACTGCGGAGACTGGGAAGAGGGACTTCCACTCCGATGAGCAGTCCATTGTTAGCATTGGAGAGGTTGATTCCAGAAGAACATTATAGAAAGGATGAGGAAGAAGACATCCGATTTTAAAGTTTGGTTTTTGCCTATGTATGCAACAACGACTGTCATGCCCCGAGGGTGACTCCTTTAAACCTGAAATCCAAAAAATATAAAATTTAGATATAATAATCCTACAAAATCAAATACTTCAAAAATCATTCCAAAGAAAATAAAGTCAACACTATTACATATTCTTTAAAATCTCACAAATCTACTTATGGCACTTGGCACTTATCTCACATTTTTGTTATAATCATGTCACGTGCCATCTTTTCCAACAGCCACAACCATCAAATTCGTATGAAAAAAATGGAGATAAGCAGATGAGTCTACCTACTCAGTAAGCAGTGAACTTATAGTATGTAAACGTGAGCCAGTTACAGAATGCAGAAACAAACAATTTCAATAATAGTGGTGGTGTTTTCAGAATCATTTCATTACAATAATAATATATACAAAAGACCTTAGGCACGAGTATAAATGAAACAACATCAAAAACAAAGGCCATGTTTACCCCTATGGCAGGGTTGTGCATGTTTGCAGTTAACCAAGCAGCACATAAATCATTGTCACCAAAGTGAGTGCGCTCAAAATAGAGGCCATGTTTACCCTTGTGGTAGGGTTGTGCATTCTGCAAATAGCCAAGCATAACATAAATCACTATGTCACCAAAGTGATTGCACTCAAAATAGAGATCATGTTTACACGAGTGGCAGGGTTGTGCATTTTGCGAAAAGCTAAGCAAAACATAAATCACTTTGTGACCAAAGTGATTGCACTCATAACAGATGTTATGTTTACCCCCATGGCAGGGTTGTGCATTCTGCGGATAGTTAAGCAAAACATAAATCATTTTGTTACTAAAATGATTGCACTTAAAACAGAGGCCACATTTTACACCCTTGGTGACGTCAGAACAGATGCCACCATTTTACACACCTGGCAGGCCCATAACCAAAGTAGAACAAGATTTTATGCCTTAGGGTTTTCAAATACAATGCAATAATAGAATTGAATAGATAATATCATATAATTGGAGAAACATTATTTCAGACTCCATGTTCACATTTTATGCAGTAGAGAAACAAAGTGCAAGAACTTACTTATGTCTACACTAGTCATGATAAAATGACACATTTTCATATTAAGATACAAGGAATAATAAAGAAATGAGGTTGTTTTCATAAAAAAATATGCAACATTTTGACAAAATCAACCCTACTCAGTTTTAGACAAAGTCTAGCATAGGCGCACCGCTTATCTAGTTTTTGCAATATACTATCTAAGTCTTGAACTCAAACCATAGCAGTATTAGAACCTAATCCAAAAAATATCGCTAACATATAAATAACTCATACCAGTACGAAACCAACCTAACTAATAAAATTCTATAACCTGAACTATAGCTCAATACGAGCCCATAAACAGCCCAAAAACAAAATAGTCCAGCATGTGCGTTGGGTTTATAATGGCCCAAGTGCAACATCCAATGCACTAATCCACCAATAAATTAGTCCAACCTCCTTGGATTGGCTTACAAACAAGAGATCCCCCAAATAACAATGTAACACACAGACCCCGAAAGTTGTTTTTTATTATTTATTATTATTATTATTATTTAGATATGTTTTAAAATAGATTTTAAGATGGTGTTTGTTGTTGTTTGGGTTTCTTCCCCTATCCCGAGCTTTTCTCCCGTTATTCCAAACTTTATCTAATTGAAACAAACTTCCAACTCCAAACTTTATCTAATCTCCTTCTCAATACTCACGTTACTCCCTCACCCCCGTCTATGAAAATCCCACGGGACCTCAGATTTTAACACAAGAAAATCCAGTTGAACACATGGAGAAACTTACTCGCGCAGCCCTTCAACCAAACAGCCGCCACCGTCGATCACACAGAGGAGGTCGCAGCACTATTCCGATTGCCCAGAAATCGCCGATCAGGCACCCCGCACCATTTTCGGTGAGTCCTCGACGGGATCTCTCTCTCTCCCCGTGATTTTCAGCTCTTGGTCTCTCTCTCTCTCTCTCTCTCTCTCTCTCGCGTCGCACCACTTCCCAGAGGACCAGTTGCGTCGCCGGTCACTTCCAGCCAACCCAGAGCCGCCGTCGCCTCAGCCTCCTACTCTAGGTAAGTGTCGCACGGCTTCTTCCCTCTCACAAGCTCCTGCGTCTGCAACCTCCCACTAGTTTTAATCTGAGAAGGGGCCCTTGGGCCTTAAAGGCCACTGGGCCGAATGCTTACTGAAATTTCCGGGTAAATTGATCCTACACGTGAGCTGGATTTGTGTTTTAAATTAGGCTTGATTTTATTACATTCCAGTGACTGTTTTAGTAATTTTATTGGGCTGACTATTTTTACAAAAAACCATCACTTTTACCGGAACTTTATCTACTTAATAAATATATTAGTACTTATTGTTACAAAAAAATATTTAAGGAATTTAAAGCATATTTTAAAGTATACTTTTTAGTCTATTATTTTAATTAATATTCTAATTGTCTATTCAATTTAACTATGTTTTTGAGAAAATTATTAAGTTATATTTTTTAATAAAAGTTAGGGAATGTGTTATGAGTTTTAAATAATATTATTTTATGTAATCTTTGTATAATTGAATAATTATTAAATTATCTCTTTAGTATTAGTTTAAGTATTTAGAACGTTACAACACGTTTTCTAGAAAAGTTTGTAACAATTAGTGCCTCTTATAGATTACGAGGTACGGCATGAGATTGTGGAAGCAGCATTAAGAGGTAATTAGTATGATCATATAATTGCATGTGTACTGTAATTTTCTAATGATATATGAAAATATGATGTTTGTCTACGCTATGCTATGAGTTAAGTCAATGTTAGATTCTTTTTACGATCTTTGATTAATTATGACATTATACTTGTATGAATGAATTTGTTGTTTGGTGGAGTGAATGATTCTAAAATCACATGGAAGCCATAAAATGTTCATGTAGTAATTTAAGTCAAGTATGTCATGTAATAAAATAGCCAAATTGTGTATGTCATGTTCATGTAGTACCTAGATCATGTAGGTCATATTCATGTAGTGATTAAATCATATATGCCATGTAATGTCATGAAATATTTAGATCAAGTGGGACGCCCCTAACTCCCACTTACGTACACGTGAAAATCGAGGATTCAAGATGATGACAACATAGGTCATGCATCCCTTCGCTAAGTACCAGTGTGTGTATACAAGCAAGATGTGTATAACAAAAATGCAGCGAAATAATTAAAGTCAGTCGACTAAGTACTAGAATTTGTTTAAATACAAATTAGCTTAAACATAAGCGTACCAAAAATGTTACAAATTTTCAGTAACAAAGTCATAGACCAAAATACATAATTTAAAAGCAAGAAAATAATTTCCAATATATACAAGCAAGAGGCACCCCAAATCACTCATCTGGCAGATCTGCCTCCTTAGGCTCAGCCTCCTCATCATTTACATAAAAAATCTACGGTACCACGGAATGGTACCGCAGGTAAATAATAATCCAAACAACTCACGAGATAAAATATATAGATACAACTAGGGATGTAATCGAGCCGAGCTGAGCCGAGTCAGTCTTTGGCTTGCCGAGCTCAGCTTGACTCAAAATACTCAAACTCGAGATTTTTTTTTATTCTTTGCTCGAGCTCGACTCGATAAGCTAAACTCTCAACTCGAGCTCGAGCTCAAGTTCATCCTACAAACGAGTTCGAGTCGAGACGAGCTCAAGTTTGAATTGTTTTTTTTTAGTAAGATTTAATAATTAATACAAATAAATAAAATAAAATAAAATAAAAGAACTAATATTGAATTTATACAACTAACAAATAGAACTTTTATTGGATTATAAAATTTTAAAAAATTTATAAATAATTAATATATAACTAGTTGATATTTATCCAAAATACAATATATTATACGCCTACATATATTATTAATATATACACTTAATATGATAGAATATATCTATTTCATATATATAGAGCTGTAAATGAACCAGTTTGCTCGATAGCCCGCTCGGTTAAACTCGAATCGAACTCGACTCATGAAAAAAAAAAACTCGTTCGTGAAAGCAGATACCCGCTCGATTTGTAAATGACACATACCCGACAAAACTCGACTCAACTCGGTTAAGACTCGTTTAGGCTCGCTCGTTTATGCTCGAGTCGACTCGTTAGCTCGACCGACTCGTTAGCTCGACTCGATTAAAACTCATTCATATATTGATAAATATATACATACACCTATGCATGTATATATGTATTAGCTAATAATATAAGCATACCACTTTTATAATTAAATATATAATATGTATTCTAATTACTTATGTCTATATAGTGAATATATTTCATAAGTATATTTTATAATTTGTATAATAATTATTCGATAAAATTTAATAATTTCATATACTAGTATGTGGGAACCATATATGAAATAGATATATGCTATCATATTAAATGTATGTATTAATAATATATGTAGGCATATAATATATTGTTATTTTGGATAAATATTAACTAGTTAGATATTAATTATTTATAAATTTTTTAAAATTTTATAATTTAATAGAGGTTCTACTTGTTAGTTGTATAAATTCAATATTAGTTCTTTTTTTATTTATTTAATTTATTAATTATTAAATCTTATTCCAAAAAAAAAAAACAATTTAAGCTCGAGCTCGGCTCGACTCGAACTCTTTTGTGGGACGAGCTTTCGAGTCGAGCTCGAAAAAAAATTTAATAAAAATCTAGAGCTCGAGTATTTTGAGTCGAGCCGAGCTCGGCAAGCCAAAAATCGGCTCGGCTCAGCTCGGCTCGATTACGACCCTACATATATATAGAACTATGGTTCTCACATACTAGTATACAAAATTATTAAATTTTATCGACTAATTATTATACAAATTATAAAATATACATATGAAGTATATTCACTATATAGACATAAGTAATTAGATTACATATTATATATTTAATTATAAAAGTGGTATGCTTATATTATTAGCTAATACATATATACATGTATATGTATATATACATGTATATGTATATATACATAGGTGTATGTATATTTATCAATATATGAATAAGATTTAATCGAGTTGAGTTAACGAGTCGACTCGAGTATAAACGAACGAGTCTTAGTCGAATTGAGTCGAGTTTTGTCGGGTATGATTCATTTACAAATCGAGTGGGTATTTGCTTTCACGAACGAGGTTTTTTTTTCATGAGTCGAGTTCGATTCGAGTTTAACCGAGCAAGCTATCGAACAAACTAGTTCATTTACAGTCATCCGCACACACTGGCTCTCAATGTCATACCGCAAGTAACGACCACGCATGTTACATCTTAATGAGTAAGTAGAGCCCAATGCGTACCATGATCAGGCATCCTCTAACCCCCACCAACAGAGGGGCCACGTAATCGGCACGATAGTGTTACCGTATCGTCCGAGCCTGTTGTCACCTAAGGGTCGTGACACACACGCACCCAAAAAATCCATTTAACACATGAAAACCCATTTTTCATTCCCAACACATGAACATGCGTGTACCATGCAATATATGACACGAAACAAATAATCAACAGTCAACCAATTACACAAATAACTCCGTCCTCCAATATATCCAACCCCCGACTCCTCGAACTCAGTCCTGCATAACAACCAATTCACAGTAAATAGAAGTTAGCGCAAAAATATAATTAAATCTCAAAAGTTCTTTAGAAAAATACTTATAGTGCTATAAAATATTTTTTGAATGATCAAAGAGGTGCAAGAGGCAGCGGCAAAGCAACGTAACAGTGCAAATCGCACTAAGGTCGTGGGTCTCAAAATACCCAAATTTAAATGGAGACAAACGGAGACTAGGGAAAGCTAGGGTAAGGCTTAGAGGTGTCAGTGAAGCTAATGGAAGTAGTGGTTGGCCGTGGGTAGCGGCACAAACGGTGGTAGAATGCCAAAAAGTCCAAAACTGAAAGTAGGTTGGTTGAATTTCACCAGTGACGGATTGGAGTTGGGGTTAGGTGGTTTAGGATGCTAGAGGGCCGATGATGATGTGGTGAAGAAATGGTGGCACGACGGCGGCGCGGGGAGGATTTGAGGTCACGGCTTGGTGGTGCTCATGGTTGGTGGTTAACGGTGGCGTTTGGAAGGCTGAAAATGAAGGGGTGAGGTCGCTGGCTGATGGGGAAGAGAATCCAGCCATGCGTGGTGGCTAGCGGCAGCATGGTTGGGGTTGAAAACAAACGAGAATGTTCACTGGCCAAAGGGGAAGAAGATGGGCTAGGTGGTGGTGGCCATGGACGGCACACGGCAACACATAGGGAGGATGAAGAAAAATGACGGGGGAGAGAGGCTCGTGTGGGAGGAGAGAGGAGCAGAAGGAAAAATGGGGAAAAAGAAAAGAAGGAAGGAAAAAGAAAGAGGGAAAAAAGAAAAGAGAAAAAGGAAAAAGATGAGGGAAAGAAATGAGATCCAATATACGCATTTTGGGTCAAGAAACTGATCCAACGAAAAATAATTTTTAAAAATAGTAAATTGAATAAAATAATTTGAACATAGTATCTAGCTAAAATAAAATAATTAGTAAAAACTAACAACACGGTTTAAAATCTAAAAATAAACTAATTTAAATTAAAGAGCAATTTAAACACAAAACAATAATTAATAAAATAAAATATTTAAAGCCCAAAAATAAAATAAATTAAAGCAAAGAGCAATTTAAATGCAAAATAATAAATAATATCAAGAAAGCCTTCTAAAAATAAATTGTACAACTTAAAATCCATAAAATAAATCCAACAAATATCACATTAAATTTAAAACAAGAGAACTAATATTTATAATTATTTAAATAATATTTATTAAAAATACACGTAAAAACGGGGTATTACATCAAGTATGTTATGTAAAATTCATATAGAACTCAGATCACATATGCCATGTGGAATATTTATGTTTAGATTATATTAGGCCATGTATAAGAATATGCCATGTTATGCAATGCCATATACAAGGATATGCCATGTCATGCTATACCATTTACAAGTATATGCCATGCTAGAAAATTTCATGATATTAAATAAGTTCTCATGCATTGAGAAAGATAAGATATTTAAGAGTGACAATGACCTAAGCATGTTTACCACAAGCTATGTTAAGATGATGCCATGGATTTAAGTGTGGTTCACCATATGTTAAGTGAAACACAGACCTAAGCGTGTTTCACCCCAAGTTATGTTAAGACTGACATGGACCTAAACATGTTCATTATAAGTTATGTTAAAGATGACATGGAGCTAAGCGTGTTCATCACAAGATATCTTAAGGATGACACAGACCTAAGCATGTTCATCACAAGTTATGTTAAGGATGACACGGACCTAATCGTGTTCACTATAAGTTATGTTATGTGGTACCACAAACTCAAACGTGGTTCACCTTATGTTAAGTGAAACATGGACTCAAGTGTGTTTCACTCCACGTTATGACAAGTTATGGGGTGCCATGGACTTAAGCGTGGTTTACCATATAATAAGTGAAAGATAAGATAAACAAGTAATTTATGCATTCACGTTATATGTTTACTATGATTATGTATGTTTCTGCTCATGTTGATGATGAATGGACATGTTATGAGAATCTATGAATGATATATGTTGTTTGAAGAGTCTTTCAAATATTAAGTTTAAGCCAAGCTATATTTTACAATATGATATGCTATTTACTGAGTTTTCGACTCATTTTTTATTTTTTTTTTCTTCTACATTTAACTGTCACAAATGATGATTGTAAGGATGTAAAGCTGGAGGACCAGGAGTAATTATAGTGCAAGGGCTTAGTTTCTTTTATGATTTTTGGATAAAAAGTCTCGCGTAGGGCTAGTTTATGTTTTACTTTACGTTTTCAGTTTTATGTTTTCCAAAATAGTTATGTTCAGTTTAATTAATGTTTTCAATAAATGAGGTCTTTCAAGATATGAATCTCTTTACTGGGCATTATATTATGTAAGTTAGCAACATCTCTATCTTACAGGAATGGGGTGTTACAATCAACCAACTATGAAATCACTCAATTACCAATTCCAATATATAATTTTTTGTTAAAAGAAATAAGAAGTTTTATTAAGCATAGCCCAAGTTCACTCAACTACCAATCCCAACTATAAAATCACTCAACATGTAAATGGGCATGCCCAAGTGCACAGGAGGTATACAAGTAAAAATACCTATTGTACCGATTCCAATAATAAATGAGGACAACTCAAACTTTTAGTAGTACCAAAAACATAAGAGTCACGAAGATTAAACTATGGTTATGAGGCTAAAGCTAGAAAATACCTTATCCAATCTCGGAGCGGTGGTCAGTCGGATTCGAGAGTGAGACACTGCAACCTAGAGATCATCAAGTTGCTCTGTGACAATGAAAAACTAAATCAAATCCAAGTTTGAGATGATGAGGAAACACACAAAGGAAGAGAGAAAACTGAACGGAGTGAGCAAGAGAAAAACTGAGACGGATAAGGGAGAGAGGACAAAATTGAGATGGAATGAAGCGGCATGATGGCTCTGAAGTGCTTCATTGGTCACCAAGGTCAAACTAGAAATGAGAGAGAGAGAGAGATTAAACCTTGAGAGTAATTAGAGAGACGAACGAGGGAGAGAGGCCGAGAGGAAGATGAGCGGAGAGAGTAAGAGGGGAGGATATTATTGGCGACGACGCCTAATCTAAAAGATGTGGCTAGACTGGCACGACCTAGAGAGAGAGAGAGAGAGAGAGAGAGAGAAGGGACTTACTGGTGGAGGTCGAGTACGACGGCGACTGCTTAGTGTGATGCCGCGTGGAGGCCTTTGTGTGTGGGGGAAAGGGGCAACAAAGAAGGGAGGGGGGCGCATAACGGCCTTAAACAGAGAGAAGAGGGGATCAGGGGCTGGAAGAAGAAAAAGGGAAGGGAAACAAGAGACTTGATGATACGGTGTGTTTTGCACATTTGTTATTAGAGTTACGTCGTACAAAACTAGGTTTTGAATTCCGTTTCAATTAAAATAAATGAAATATTTTAATACAAATATATTTTAATGTACTTTTTAAGAATAATTAATATATAAATAAATTATATATATAACAAAAAATTATATTTTAAAATAACATCAATACAAATCTTAAAGAGACTCAATAATACTTCTCCATAAAAGGTTCCCATCTTTTTGAAAGAATAATTTTTGGATAAGAAACGGTTTCATCTCCTTTCATCATTATAATTTTTTCAATTTTTCACACAAAATATAATAAACAATTCAACTTTTTCAAATCACAAAATAATAATAATATTAAAAAATAATATTTTATTCAACTTTTAATTTTTATCTAAAACCATCTCACCTCATCTCATCTCACTATCCAAGCTACATCTAAAAGAATTCAAAGTACAAAAATAACATTTTTTATGCTGCTTTAGATCTATGACTATCAGGTTTAGAGCTCTTGAGTTTGGATATTGGGTTGAGTTGAGTTGAGTTAAATAAAATATTGTTAAAATATTAATTTTAAATATTATGAGTGTGTTGGAATTTGAAAACGTAAAATTTTTTATTATATTTTATATAGAAATTTGAAAAAATGTATGGAGATTTGAAAAATGTGTAATAATGAGATTAAATGAGTTGGGGTGGGTTTGGGTTCCAAACGGGATGAAACAACATTTAGGAATGAAGATTTTTCAGTATTAAAATTTAAAACAATGGCATTCTTGCCAAAAGATCTATAGTTTATGGCATTGCGAATGTTTCTCCTATTCAATTAAAGGTTCTAATTAATCAAAAAAGAAGCGTGGATAACTAGGCATGAAAGTGAACAAAAAATACAAAAATAATAAGTATCTCCCAAATTGCCATTTAGCTCAATTTTGGACTCATATCTGTGTTCTAGCTGGAATGGTCGAAATTTGAGCTAAAACGTAACACATTACATCGTACTGGTTATTATTTTGGTACAAAAATCTCAATCTGAACAGGATGAAATTAAAAAGTTTGGTACAAAAGCCCCGACACCTCACACCGGTAAGGTAGCCACGTATGTAGTTTTTTCATTAAATAAACATCAAAATGTCCTCATGTTTGATGTCCTTGCCCATTATACAGTTACTTGAACATTTCTCCCCAGTCTCCCACCCAAGACCACCCATATCTAAGAAGAAACCAATTCCCAAGATTTCTTCCCAAATCTTCCTTCTGTTGCAGTTGTTATACAGTGTGTGTATATAAACTACTTGCAGAGAAGGCAAAGTGAGAGAGAGAGAGAGAGAGAGAACGTAAGAAAATAGAAAACAAAAGGAAAGAAACATGAATCATTTACGTTGGTTTGGACCCTCAGATTCAATGGCAATCTTTTCTTATTTCCAATCAAACTTCCACCACAAAGAACAATCATTCTCATAGGATCCACTATAAATTCACCTTATTTTGTTTTAACACAAGCAAAAGTCCAACCCATTACCTAAAGAGGAAATCCCAGCACCAACCCATAATGTTGGTGAATCGAAGACGCATAGCATATTTCAAGAGAGACTACATGTAGAATGTGAATCCTTTAAAGTAGTTTTTTACAACAAGCATTAGCAGATTGATAGGCTTGATTTGAAGGAGGAATAGTAGCTTACTGGTCCCTGCTCGGGACAAATGGGTCTTCAAAAGAATGGAGCTTCAAACGTGAAAAACAAAATATACTCTGGAGCTAGACGAATGAACAAAGGAGGGGAAGGGAGAACAAAGTTGGACCCGCACAGGGGGGACTCGGGAGAACAGCATGATCTAGAGAGACTTTCTTTTGTTTATTGATTTTTTCCAAACCGCCTAATTTTTGGTTTTTTCTGTAGACCTGGTTTGCCACATATGTGCGGGTGTGTGGGGTTAGTAAACCGGCTTCAGAGTAGATTTTTTCTTGTTATTAAGAGTAATGTTAAATATAGTTTTATGATATGCAAACTCCATGCACTCTCATTAAAAAAATAAAGTTCATTATTAAAAATTAATTTTTTTATGTACGATTCAGATTTACCATTTTTATTAAATGGGCATCATGAAGCGTGCAATAGCTGCAAATATTATTTCTTTTTTTTTAAAATATAATCCAATTAGGTTTGGTGGGCTTCTACAGGGCCGGATCTTAACAACGACGATCCCACCCCAACTACCCAAAAGCATGTTGCTTCCACCGTTATCCTCGTGGTCTCTTTATCGACAGCTCTGAGGCAAATCACAATGACGATTCCTTGCTATCAAGCTTAAAGGAGTAGGGATCGATGACCATCGATCGTTCTAATGATCAGACGCTTGATGGACCACGTGCTGTCAAAATTCATGATGAGACTTTTGCAGTTGGTGGTTGTTGTACATACTATATATAGATCAAGGATATGGGGAAGGACTTGAATCTATAATGGTGAAATGGACTCAAAGTGTTAACATCGTGTTTTGTACACCTTTGGATTGGGTTCCAGCAACTCTAGTCTTCAATATTTCACTTGCACACTTAAAAAAACACAGAGAGTTGGAGGCCTTGGTAGAGGCGGGGGAGTCTCCGATGCTTAAGTCAATATCTCCTTAGTAGTTTGTGCAAGAGTGTAAAGGAATCAGAGAGTTTTTTGTACCTAGGGATCGACTTTTATACTAGGAATCTGAGGGGGGACAACCTATACCCTGTCCTAGGGAGCATATGTCCCCTCAACTGTTCACTTAGTCAGAATCTTTTAATACAGCGTGGCTCCTGGGCTTGTACAATTAATGTTGTGTGGAATCCAGGGATCAGCACCATTAATGTGACGTGGAGTCCAAGGATCAACAACATTAATGCGGCGTGGCTTCCTAACATCTTTATCCCGTGGGTGCACATCATCAAGCTTCTCTATGCTTGCTGTCAGAAGATCAAGAGCTCTTCATACTTCCCGCTCACCTGCCTGCACAGGTTCTCGAGTGCTAGGTGTCATAAGGGGTATTGGGACGATGAGTCCTCTCCATCTTTGCCCTTGGTTTTCCCCGCACAATTGTGGTCATGGGTCAGCTTAAACTTTTGGGTCGAGCTGGGCTTTTAGTAGGAGGGAAAAATCCCCTTGCATAGAGATTCAACACCGATCAAGGAACATAATTCTTCAAGAGGCAAGGTTTCCCAATGCGAATGAAGGAAATAAGAGTTTTTGACCAAGTAATTGTTGTTCGGAAAGGGCCTAAATGAGTCACCCTCGAGAAAATATAAGATTTCAGAGCAATATTTGGTTTTGGAGGTTTGAGAAACTTCTGTTGAAGTTCTAGTTGATAAAAATACATAAAATATCCATAGATCTGACTTGAAATTGCAATGTGATACCGAAATTGTTGCATTCGAATCTAAAGAAAGTAGCAAGGACAAATGGGAAGAAGCTAAGGTAGGTGAAGAAAATGTTAGGAGGGTTTACAACTATTTACAATTTTGGGGGCTACATCACTTGTTGAAAGGCATTGTTCTAGATACTCAAGTATCGTCCCTCCTACCAATCATGGTCAAAGGTGTAGTATAGGCTAGGGGCTCACTATTCATGGTATCAACCATCCTATTGGACAATGAAAGGTAATAACTATTTCTTTTTTCTTTTTTCCATTTGCTCTTAGGACACATGAATTTAACTTGAACTTATATATGTATGTTTGATAAAGAAATATTGAAGGGTGTTAATGCATGAAAAATTTCACAACAAGCCGGAAGGTGATTCCTGGCCCCCTATAGGCCTATGGCGATTTGGGCCTCAATCAATTTGATCTAGTGCCCCTGGTAGTGATCTGGTATGATTTTACAGTGACGGTGCATACATCTATGGCAGTGAAAGGAAAATAGGTACAGAAAGTAAGAGAGATAAACACACATATTTACGTGGTTCACATTAATGCCTACGTCCACGGGCATTTGAGGTGGAGAAATCCATTATAATATTCTTATTTACAGTCTCTCATAACCGCTCATTTCTCACTATATAATAGTGACCTTAGATGTATTTGCTGGAGAAAAACACCTTCGCTGGGACCCCCTGTCCAGATGTTGAAGGAGAAGTTAAAGAAGAAGAAGTAGAAGACCCCCCATTAGTGGTCTAGATGTCCCCTTTTTCTCTGATCCATTTTCCCACGTGCCCCCTACAATGATAAGGTAGAGCCTATTTTGTGTGTCTGACAGTCTCTCCCTTTCCCCACTTTCTCCTGACACCCCTTACCCTCTGATCCCTCCTACCTTACCTTCTGACCCCCTTTACCTGCCTTCTGACCCCATGCCCCCCTTACTTCCCTGACAACCGCCTACCTCTTGACCTCCTCCTCCCCCTTTTATCTTTTAGTGGTGGCCTGGTGGGCTAAAACAAGTCTTGTGCCTCATTATTTTACCCTTCACAAAAGATATACTCTTTTACAGTTTTATATATATTTTTTAAATGAAGTCTATTTTTGTAAAAACAATGATATTTTTCTCTTTTTTGAGTAATTCTTCAAGAAAGTCTCACACCACACACATCCATCTAAACAACATGTGATTTATCATTTTTTTTCCTTCTATTTAAATATACACGTATTTAAGCATTAAGATAGAAGGGAAAGAATGACATTCCATGTTAATAATTATGCGGAGGTGTGTGGTATGTTCTTATAAAAATTTTCTTTCTATTTTTGCTAAAAACTAATAGATAAGTTAAGTTTTTTTAGTCATCACAATCGTTCCCATCCATTCATTTGCTTAATGAAACACATTCGGTATGTCAAGAAGTTACATACATTACTGTGGGTGTAACATCATTCGCTAGAGTTATATAGTCGCTGGGTTACTCTCAAATGGTTTAGCATTTACTAGGTCCTGGGTTTGAATCCGAATATATATATATATATATATGCACCCTAAACAATTGGAATTAGCTATACAAGAATTCATTAAATTCACTAGTTGGTTTGAAGTCTAGACTATGACTCAAATTTGACTTAAGGGAGCGCCTACAACTTCCAGTCATCTAGACCCTGGTGTTCGATTTCCAACGAGTAGGGTGTTACTATGGTCATGCCCAGGCTGGGAAGTCGCCTCCAATTGCCCCCTCCTACTCTTTTTATCAGACAAAAAAAATAACAACTTTTGTTTATGCATTTGAAATCCAAATCAATCTAATTTGTTTGGATGGAAAGTATTTAACACATCTACTTTGGGATGCCAATTGTGGCACCTAAAAACATCTTGTTTGTAACACTCTTTTGCACGCATTTTCTTTGCAATATTTCTCATGTAGTGTGTGTGCACCCTTTGGCACCTTTAGATACTAAAAATAGACAAACATTGCCAATTTCTAATTGTTTCATTAAATGATGCGCATTACAAGTTTGCATTTCGCTTTCGTTAGAATTTGAATCACCATCCACAAGGAAAGCCTTTACATCTTTCAATGCTTCCTGAATGTAGAAGACTTCCATGGAATGATTTGCTCCTAGTTTTAGCACAATCACACTATGATATGCCCTATACAGCAGAATATGTATGCCAATGTCAAAAGATGGGAGGAACAGATTATAGATTAGAGCTAGCATGGAAGGATGCCTACCCTCCTTAATTCTCCACCTCAATAACCAAAGACAATTAATTAAGCAAATTTTACATCGACTCAAAAGTGTTCTGTAAGACACCAAGGCTCTCAAAAGATGGAAGCTTTAGGCAGTCTCAAAGATACAAAGCATTTGCCTGTCTTCATCACTAAAATCTCATTATCCATCCCTCCACATGACTAACACAGGGAATAGCCAGCCATCAAAATGTTCTGAGAAGCTACTATTGTACTTCAATTTTGTAATCTTGTTGAAGAAACAAGCACTGGAATTCTTGCTTGATGACCCTCTGTTCCCATTCGAATACCATAAAGATTGGGATTGGGATATGCATTCGTGTTCTTTTATCCTTTGAGTGGATGGTTGACAAACAGATCTTATCTTTAAGATGCAGGCATCCTCCAAAAGGCATAAAAAGGTACACTAAATGTCCACTTCCTTTATGCATTTGAAAAATATATCCCCTTGCTTTTTTTCTTTTTCTTAAGAGTAAATATTTTCATTTCCTCTTGGCTAAAAATAATGATTACAAAGAAAGCAAGCCAACATTGCAAAGTAATTATGCAAGACAAAAACTACAATAACTACAAAAATACGGAAATGACCACTTCTGTAGTATGAACTATATATTACAATCTAACGTAACCTATACAAAAAGGCCCACAAAATTCTTCCCTTAGCATTCCGAGTTCAAAAAGGTGAATAGGGAGAAAGATCAAGCAACAAACCTCATTCACAGACTTTCCTGTTTACCATCCAAAATATTTGAACCCCAGTCAAAGTTTTCAAAGGCATACCTACAATAGCCCTAGTGATTAGAAAGCATTTACAGTCAGCGACTGACAAGATGTGGGAATATTGAGCTACTACAAGTGCTTGCCTGCTGGGCACCAAAACTTACAGCAGGTTGAAGGAGCTCTGCCTGTGGAAAAGAGCCATTGGATGGCACATCTAGGAGCAGATCCTGATCAGAATTTTCTTCAACAAAATGAAAAGAATCCAGCATGAGGGAGCCACCGTCGGTGGGCAAAGCAAATAGGCTTCTTGGACTAAAGCAAGAACCATCATTGTCTATCACTTCCTTGGTCTCGTAGCTAGCCTTCATGACCACCCTTTTTGGGCATTTCAACATGGTCTTAAATTCTACAAGAAGCAAGATTAAATTTAAGAACCATTTCAGTCTACATCATTTAAATCTTATTATGCAAACATGACCATCATTTCATGCAATAAACTAACAATGTAGCTCTGAGTATTCAATCCATGGAATACAGTCTATTGTTCATGGGCTTAGTCATACTTAACCACAATAACTAGATTTGCATGTAGAAATGGAGAGGGAAATGTAAGCTTTCAATACACATCCAAGTTCTCAGTGAACACAAATGCATAGCTGTCTTGTCTTATGAGACTAGATCAGTTAAATATGAGAGAGAATATTTCCTTGCTGGTTTTGTATATACAAAATGCCCAGTAGAAACAGATTGGTGTCTTTCCAGGCTTGCAAAACTGCCTAGAACCGTAAGAACGGAGCACACCTAAAAGGTGGAAAGAACAAGAATTGAGAATGCAAGGTGTCAGTGTAAAATGCATATTCTTTATCTTATGAATGTCTCGTATGTTTGAAATACCAACCAAAAAATTGTACATCTGAAATGAAAAAGTAATCTAAACAAGATGACAGAGATGAGGGAAAAAGTAGGCTTGGAAATTGTGCTGCATTTTCTGGTTCCGGATATCAAAACTGTTGATGAGGTTGAACACAAACTGTCCTTGGAGCATCCTAATTGGCTTGGCCAAATGAGGATGTTGGCCAAAATTTGAATGATTTGTGTAAAAAAGACCCACATTGGATTCGGCAAATCTAAAACATTTTAGACTTTTGATACAGTGATTGACTAAAAATGGAAGATCACTTTTATTCACAAAAAATTAAAATATTACTCACTCCTACACTTTCATTTCACCAATTAAAAAATTAAAATATTCTACACTTTCATTTCAAAGGATTAAATGACCTTTGAAAATATGTTTTTTTTAATATTAATTTAATTATAATATAATTATTAATGATATTAAATTGGTAGAATTATAAAATGTGACAAAAATAAGTTCTTTTTTTAAATAATATTAATTTAATAATATTTTTTTATTATATAAAGAATAAATGGCTAAGCCAATGTGGGGATTGAATTTAGATTGAATAGGCAAATGCAAAGAAGTGTTGATATTGGTTAAATTTGAAGATGAATTTGGCCAAGCCAATGAGGATGCTCAAAGCCCATCATTTGGCAAAGAAATTCGCGCTTTCTGAAGCCCCATATTAAGTTTCTAAAGTAATTCTTCACTTCATGAGAAAAGCCCAAGTTGAATCAAACCCTTCATAGTGTTTGGAAATTCGAACTCCAAAAATTACATTCAGACAAAAGCCAGGCCACTCAGCAAAATATGGCCAAAAAGATCATTCTCGGCTAACCTGTAGGATTCTGACTTGGGCTGTCACGCAACCTCTTGAAATTTGTTACAATACTTGAGGCAGTGGCATTAGATCCAGAAACAACATATCCACCCATACTACTTTTACATTTCTGCAGCCAAAGGAAGATGTTAATGGGTTTCTAGCAGCAGATCATTTTCTGTTAACAATTTTATCTAGTGATATTCTGATTTTAAAAGTCACTCGAACCTTAAGCACCTGATAATTTTCAACCCATTTGGACTTCGTCAAATCGCATAATGCAAGCCTTTTCAAGGTCTTGCAGTCTTCAGATTTTGCCCCAGAGACGGAGATGTCAAAGACCCCTTCCACAAGCAGTTGCCGAAAGTAAATTAAGTTATCCTTGAATTGAGGACTATCAAACATACTTTTGAGGCTGCATGGAACAATTAAACCATCATGAGGACCAGATCATGTCTAACTCCTCAATCCAATTGTTTAGGATCCTAAACAAAACTCTCTAAAGCTGGGGAAAAAAAAAGGACACTAAAAAGAAGTTAAGCACCATGAAAACGTTTCTTGTGTGTGACTGTTACTATAACTTGATCCATATAGCGATATGATTCTTTTCTAGTATGCTCAACATATTCATGGATGCAATTACAAAAAGAATATATTGTTGAAATACAGCATATGAAATGTGTTTCATGTCTAAAAATAAAATAATTATCATTGTTGCAATCATAACATTTACAGAAAATTAGTGGTCAATAATGCTCAATGAAAAGGATTCTAACCTATCAGGGACTGTAACAGCATCAACTGGAGATAGATACTTCAGTAATCTTTGTTGCTCTTCATTCGTCAAGTGTCTCGTAAACTCCTCATAGTTTAATACATCCTACACCAAACATGAACTGCAGTTATGATAAGCACTCAACAATTGAAGGAATCGCCAAAAAAATGGACTCTGTGCACACATGCATGCTATACAGTGAGCATAGTTTAGGGTGCTACCTATGGAAAATGAGAACTTGATCAAAAGCCTTACTTGCAATTAGTTAAATAACTACATCAAATTTGAAGAAATCAGCATCTGTGATACAACCAAAAAAGAGGCATAGGAACAAAACTTACATTCAAATCTATATCACACAGCGGAGAGTTATGACTTGCCAGGATTTGTAGATTCTCATTCTGAGACTTGTCCCTGCAATTCCAAGCAGCACCAGAAGTATTATTAATGGAGATAAAGATGCATTCAATTTCTTCCTCCAACTGTGGAGCAACAGTTTCTCCACTTTGTTAACAAATTATCCAGGACTCACGCTAACGCTTGATGATCAGTGTTGTAGGGAAACTAGAAACAGAAAAAAAGATTAGTCCTACTATTGCCTTTCAGACAGGTTACAGTCCTGGCATCTATGTTGGACACAAAATCTTACATTTATGCTCAAGATGTATCATATTTTTGAAAGGTCAGTATGCATCAACCTTCCCATCTGGGTTGAATATATTGCCCTTACTTTGTACTTTCAAATAATGATGCCCGTTATCTGAAAGTAGCGTAGGAAGGAGTTACCTTTTAAGTTGATCTGGTTGCATCCCTTGTCCAGCATGGTTCTTCATTCTTTCAAACCCAGGACTTGAAAAACCAACAACCCTGCTAACATTATGTACAGGAGGGGCATCGGAATAGGAATAAGCCTCATTAGATGGAAATTGTTTGTTATCAACTGAAAGTGAGCTTGCTTCCGATTCCTCATCCCGAGCTATTGAACTTGGATGCCTAATGAGAACACTTCCATGTCCTATCTCAACAGAAACCATTGGCGTTCCACTCTCAAAAAGTAGATCCTCTTCAGAAGATCCAGAGAAATATGAAGACTGTTGTTCATGCAAAATAGAACATAGATCTTTTGTCAGCTTCTCGACTGGAGATTGCTTTGGACGACTCACACAGGTCCTCTTCCTTGAAGGCACTGTTGTATCCCACACCATTGACTGAGATGGGCCTGAAAGGAGAACAATAGGAGAGCATGTAAGGTCAGAAATACTTGGCTCTTATGAGATGGCACAAAACTTCACATACTGAGGTAAACTGATAAAGAGTTTATATGATCCAACAATGATAGAGAACCACAAGATAACAGGTTAGAAAAAATGAATAAGCAGTTGAACCTCATTCTGATAAAGATGTACTACCCATGGAAAAGACTGAAACTTCTAACAATAACAAAATCGTGAAAGCTGTATTCAAAACTGTCGACTACAACTAGAACTTTTGTCTAAGAGAAATCAATGAAATCAAATCACTTCAAGGCTTCAAGTGGAGGATAAATCATGGAAATAGAGTTAATTATATAATCTAGTAAGGCATCTACCATCATGATTATTTGTTAGCATATATATAACCTTGATGTACTAACACAAAATGATACAAATAAGATGCGGATAAAAGCTAACTTTTTGATACTAACGTTCTGGAAAATGAGAGGGTAATTCTTTTTCTTTTCTTTTCTTTTTTTTAAAACATCATTTGAGTCATATAAAATTATTTTCCTGCAAACAACAAAATATGTTTCTTCTTCTTCTCCTCCTCTCTCTCTCTACTTTTCCCTTGTCCATAACATTTCCTGAATTCACTTCTTCCCTAACATCAAACATGAAACTTAGAAATCCTAACAGGTAAGTAGACATTTGGACAGGAATTATTAACCCTTCGGCTGACTTTAAAATACTGTCGACTTAGTCAGTTTTGCCCTGCGGTGACAAATTAGACTCCATTCTGTGCAATAATGGGAAGCAGGAGTGGGGGACTGATTACCCCCCAAAGACTACTAGTTGTAGTGAGTGTCCAACCTGTCAAATCACTTGCATCTGCACTGCTAAATTGTGCACAACTCTCCGAATTAGATATTGCTGATCCGGAACTTGATCTATTACTTGTATCTTCATCTATCATCTTTCGAAAGCCCTGGTTGTAATCGGGCACACCAGAGGCAACCACTATATTATCACTCTTCTGCTTTCTTTTGAGTAGTTTCACTTCTTTGTTTTTATTTATTGATATACTCTTCATTCTGGAAACCCTGTGATCCTCATACTCATCAGATTCTGCCCGAGCATGTAGAGGGGTATAATTTGCAAGTGTTCCCTTTGTCCTCCACCGAGACCCACATGCATTGCACAAGACTGGCTTCTCAGGAGGTCCATTGCGCCAAAGTGGAGTGCCTGTTTCAATGATTAAAGTCAGCAGTCCATATGTATAACTGAGGCGACATGTTATTATCATATCAATAGGTGATAAGCTTAGAATATGAAAATTGTGCATAGAATCATTGATGCCATGAATAAAGACAAAGTTTGGTGTATCTGCATGACAAAAATTAAACATTTTTACGACAAAAGTTGTATTTGAGCTTCCTGTGTACTTGGTTTACACCATTTGCGCTTTTCAATAAAAGGATTATTCCTTGACATAAAAAATAATTGTATTTAACCCACATCAATGTTTGATGTTGCAGTGGAAACTTGGAAGAACGGTTCTTGCATTTTAACCAACCATACAAGAAAAGAACATAATTCTTTGAAAGTATGCCATTTATCAGAGAATAGAGTGATATGAGTGCAATTGGTGACACCATGAAACTAACATATGGACTATGGACACCAGGATTAAAAACAATGAAGGCCTTTTTCAAATTAGAACATAGCTTGCCCCTGGCTGATCAAATAAACACATAATTATCTTTAAGCATAAGCTCATAACATGGATGAAAGTTGTATTGAGTTCAAGGCAAAGAGTTGCCAAGCACAACATGTTAAAAAACTCTAAGGGGGGAAAATTACATGGCAAGAATGAGGAGAAACAAAAATCACCTTAATGATTATAAATGAATGGGACATGTGTAGGTGATAAGTTTAACAAGGGCACCCTACTTGCCATGAATGACTTGTCACAGTCGCAATTACCATTCTGTTACATCCTTTCTAGCATGTAGAGGATTTGGATATTTTGTCCACTACTTCATTTCAACTCAAAAAAATTTCCTTTCTATACTGAAAAACACAACTTCAAGTTGCTCCTCCACTCAATGTAATCTAGGATCAGGATTAACTGCTGGTGTATAAATTTTAGACTGGCTAGGCAAGGGAATAGAATTTTCCTTTTTCATAGAGCAGGTGAACTCTCACACACTGGCAAATGGCTGGGACAAGGTGTCCTAATTGCGTTCAAGCAAAGTCAAAACAAAGTGCCATTTTTTTTTTCGATCCTCTAGTCATTTCTTTGACATTAAGCTCAAATGACTGAGACTGAACTATGGAAAGTAACAACTATAATAATAAGAAGAAGCTCTTGCTTTCCTCACGCAACTGCCATCCAACAGACTCGAGAGCAAAAGGAATACTTGTAGCCCAGATCCAAAATGATAAAATTAAACTCCCTTCAAATGACTTGAGGCATTGAAGTTTTGGTAAGCAGGAAACAACCTCTTGGAGATGGCAATTAAGTGCACACCAAAAGGAGGCACTAGGCGCCAAGTTTTGAGATAAAACAAACAAGTTGGAATGCTAGGAACAGTTTAGTTGGCGTCAACACATACAACCGACTTAAGAGCCTATCACAATACAGGTAACCATTATCAGGAATTGAATTGAACAGCTCCAGGGCTCAAGCTTCAGAACAATTTCCATCCAATGACATTGACAATGTGAGTTGGCACAGAAGTTCCACACTGATAGAGCGTAAGAAAAAAATTCAAACGAATACAGATTAGTTTTTGTTAAGCGTGGTTCTCATTTAAACCATTTGTCTCGGGATTAAGCATGAGATATGAAATCTGGGAGAATGGTAGCACAAACACTCTTCAGTGACACACCAGTAAGAAAAGATTGAAAAGGAACACGGAGAAGAAACCTACCACGAACATAGTGTAAGGCATAAATGAAAAGAAGCACGGTTACACAAAAACGTTTTCTTTTTTGGAGATTGAATTCAAGTTAAAAAGGAAATACTACTGACCCAAAAAAAAAAGGGAAATACGAGAAGGAACTAAAGTTTTACTTGGTATTCTGGTTCACAAAACACCTCGACAGCAGTGGGAACTAGTACAAATAAAGGAGACTCTGCAATTACGCAGCATTCAAACTCAATTTTGAATGGGTGACAGTTTGAAACTTCAACGACAGTCGAAGGAGACAAACACCAACAAAGATAAAAGTAAAGGGGCTACGAATAATCGAAAACGAAGGGAATAAATACATGAAAGAACTCAAAACCACCAGGTATTGAAAGAAACAAGGACGCTTTTGGTCCTGGATTATGCAAACAAAATAACCCACGAGCCTTACATACTGTAAATTCATTTCCTTTGTCCAAGTAACACTTCCCTTTGTACGCAGTTATTCTTTTCGTTGAAAGAATAATTTATCGAGCAATAAACCATTGGAACAACATTTAATAGGGAATCAAAAAGAATGAAGAAATCAATTTTTCTCGTATGTTCATAATTAAACCAAAAAAAAAAAAAAAAGCTGGAGAAACAAGAACTCACTCGTAACTCCACAGTGATAGCAAGGCCCTTGCTTGCCCATGTCTCTCTCTTTCCCTCAAGTGAAGAAAAAGGAGGTAAAAAAAAAACCCAGGAAAAGCAAATAAATTGAGGAAAAAGAAACCAAAAAACCAATGTGTTGAGGAAAAAGTTAAAAATTTTGAGGGGAAAAAACTTCGTTAAAATGAAATTTTTTTTCTTCAAGCCTGGTATGGCATCATACTGCTAGGTATGGAAGGCTTTTTCTGCAACAACCCAGAGAGAGTTGGTACAGGAAAGCAAAAGCCAAGAGACCCAGAAGAGTTTAATGTCTTATTATCCAGGAAAAATCACAGACAACAGCCAAAAATCAACCATAAATATAAGGGATTGAGATGAGAATTCAGCTAGGAATCTGTACAATCCAATGGAAAAGAAGAGACCATTGGAGGAATCTCATAAATGGTTGTGAAAAAAAGGAAGGTGAAATGGGGAAAGAGAAGGAGAGAGAGTGGGTGTATGTATGTGACCTCTTCTTCTTGTATTGTAGATGAAGTAAATGTTTAGCTTTCTTTGAATATAAAAAAATAGATATTGAGCTTTCTTTCACTTTATTTATAATGTTATTCAAAGATTTCAATTTCTTTGTAATCATATTGTAAAAAAATTGTAAAAAAAAAAAAATAGAAACCTTAACCCACAAATGGGAGGTGGGGGAGGTAGACGATAATTATTTTATGTATCCTGTTGACTATGGACTTATCTGGTTGAGTGTTTATAAATTTTTCAAACTTCATATTTTTTATTTTACAGATGAGATAAAATAAATTAAATAAAATATTATTAAAATATATTTTTTAATATTATTTTTATCTTAAATTTAAAAAAAATAAATTATTTATTTTGTATAAAAATTTAAAAAAAATTTAATGATTTAATGAAATGAAATAAAAATAATTATAAAAACAAACGAGACTAAAAGTCGTTTAGTTTTTTTTAATCAAACGATGACAAAATTAAATACGAAGATTGTTATTATTTTGTTGTTTTAAATTTACTAAAATAAATATTTTTTTATTGATATTAGAAGTGAGAAAGAAGAAAATAAAAAGCTATGGCTATAAAACAATAAAAGGAGGCAAATAAAATAAAAATTAAAAGTCTCTTTGGCCATTTTTCAAATAATAAAGCCTAAAAACTCTAAAGTCACCGGCTGCCTGACCATTGGCAATTTTTCTCACATTTCCCAAACAAAATTAATGGAATGGAGGCCCCACCTGATTAACATGATTTTCCTTCCTTCTTGTTTCAATTTTGTTATTCATAATCACAAGGAGGCAATGACTGACTTGCTTTAGGTCTTTTGATAGGGAAATCAAAAAAATTGCACCCCATCTATATGATAATTTTCCCAACTCAATTACAGCCTCCTCTTCTTCTTCTTCTTCTTCTTCTTCTGTGTGTGTGTGTGCAGAATGAACAAAAATAAAGAGGACAATACCATGTCCATAATACATAGTGGGCATCCCATGAATTTGACTCATTTGGTGCCATGTGGTGGCTTTTTCCAGTCTGCCTACCTTGCTTTAAAAATTGGCCCCTCCCATATTCAAATTTGCACCATAATTGCTAGTAAAACCAAGGGTCAATTCATTGCTATATATATATATATATATATGGGTTGGATTTGCTTAACATGATGTAGTTAGGATTTCTTCATTGGATGTAAGCCAAATTGTTATACATCTAAAACCAATCCTCTGGGGACCAAAAAATGAGGAGTTAATATTCTTAACATTGTGAGAAAAAAAAATGTTGAAAGTTTAGGTTTTTTTATTTTGTTATTTTTATTCCAACAAAGTCAAGTTTGAGCCTAACATTATGCTACATTTATATTTAATGAAAATTCGAGAGTTGTTAGTTTATGACACAAATATCACACGACAATTTATTGAGGAGCGGTTATCTTTAAAGAGTTACAAAAAATTTTACATGCAATCGCTTATACGTATTCTTTGCATACTCTATTGATGTGATTGATCAAAACATTTAGTTCATATTAAAATAAAGTCGCTCAGCCAATCATATTAGTAAAATACGTAAAAAAAATGTAAAAATGACTGTACATAAAAATTTTGATCTTTTTATTGATTACAAAGCAGTTAATTAATGAAAATTATCATCATTTTGAGTTGATTTTATTTGTGAAGCTTCTCTTCAAGGGTAATTACAAAGACGCTCAATTTTGTTTTATTTTATTTTTATAAGGGTTGAATTAGCAAAGCAAGATAGAATCTATATTATGATAATATAAAAAAATTAGATGAGTTGTCTATGATAACTCCTTCAATAATACTTTAGGATTTGGTCATTACCAAAGGTCCAGATCAATTCTGACAGGCTCACATTATTGCCCACCACAATATTCCCGAAAATTCCATACCAAGAAATTTTAAAATTAAGAAATTAAAAATATATATATAAATATATAAAAAGAATTTTGTAACGTATAAGTAAAGTCGAATATTAATTTACATATCAATATTAATTCATTTATATTCAAAATTTAAATTAATACTGTTTTTAATAAAATTTAATTTTTCATCAATTACATTAAATTAATATATATATTAATACGTCGTATTTGTAATTAAATTTTTTTATAATAATAAAAATTGAAAATTTGATAATCAGAGGGTCATTGGTGGTCCCCTTAGAGGGTAATCAAACCGTGTAAAACGCTCATACCGAGAGATACTTTATTTATTTTTTATTTATTTATTAATTTATATGAAAATGACGAGTTTTGGTCCCAGTGACTTTGTGGGTTTGGTGTCAAATCAACTTGTTTCCTGACGATCACCTTGGATTTGTTAGTCTTTCTCATGACTGCCACGTGTACGGTAAAAGTTGCTAAGGTGCATGATTAGAGTGGTGGGGGTGAGTCACAGGAATGTCTCTCTGTTTAATTTTAATAATCATGATGGCAATGGATAATAGAGGGAGAAGCCGTCTTCGAGAGGGAAGAAGAAAGATCGAAAGAAAGAACCTTTATATTCTCAGCTAAGGCGTGACCAATGGCCAATGACCATCTCTCAATGTTTTTTTGTGGGAAATGGAAATTCCAAAGCCACACTAAAAATGTTCAAACTCTCTCCTCCTTGAGATTTTTTACCATTTTCAACAAATTTATCTCCCTAATTGTACGTTACCATGAGTAAATTTTAATTATACTCGTTCGATTTATGGCATGTGTTTCATAAAAGAAGACGATGAATATGTCTCTCTTCTAATAGATTTAGTTCTGATCGGAAATGTAATCAAACACAATTAAAATGAAAAAAATTTATTTATAAATCAGTGTAGATAACACATCTAATAAATTACTTACATGATATAATTTGATTATAAGAAAATTTTAAAAATTTGAATCTTTTAAATTAAATCTTATAATTTAAATTATGTGTATGATATAATCTACACACCGACTTAAGAATATAATAACTCAATTAGAATTGTAATATATGCTAATCAATTTTTTAAAAAAAAAAAAAAAAAAACTTGACCTAGTGAGGTTTTTGAAGATTTTTTGTCATCTAAATGGAAGAAGTGGGTTGACTTTGGAGAATTAAAGTTGGGTGACTAGTAATTTCTTTAGCATCATCAAAATTGTAATTTTCTAACCTTTTTCTTATTATTATAACTTTTCTTTCACCATAAGTCTCGGAATAAGAGGATTGTTTGGTAATATGGTCGGTGATAATTAGTAATTTAGTGTAAAGTAGAGAACAAAGTTGAGAGGAGACAGAATGCAAGTTGAAGGCTAGCATGCTCTTGTTTGTATTCTTCCACCTCCCTTTTCATACTCGACACACACAAAAAAAAAATCAATTATGGCTCCACAAAAAGGATAAGCCTTCAAATATATATACATCTATATATATATATATATATATATATATATATATATATATATATATATGAGTTAGTTTACGTATAGTCTTTAAATAGGAACTATTTATGCAATCTCATATATTATGTTTAAAAAAATTTAAAATTATAATAATATCTTTTTCAAAATGAATTTTTTTTTATTTTACCGTCATTCATCAATGGGATTGCACACACAATCTTCACTCACAACTGCAAATAAAATTTCTCTATATATATATATATATATTTTTAAAAACCCATCTTCACTCTAAAGAAGAATAAGATTTCTTTACAAAAAATAAAAGAAAAAAGAAAAAACATTGTCCTTCCTCTAGACATGGTTGAAACCTTGAAGTCCCCAATCTCTCATGGACACCCATTGCCCATAGGGTACAAAAAGTCTAATGCCCATGTTAGATCTTCATTTCCACGAAGAGAAATTGAGGACATAGAGTGAAAATAGAGACAATCCAAAATAACTAATAAAGAGTTTTAAAGATTGGGACCATTCTTAGGATCACTCCTACTCTATATGCTTCAAATTTAGTTAACAATTAACTTTGATGTCTAGTTAGAAGGCCTTATCAATGAGCTTTGTTGGTCTTTTAATCTTGCATTGATTGGATATGCATGAGAAGTGGGGTTATGCTTATTAATTATAGTCATCAATATCAATTATAAAGTTAATTTTGTCACAAATCTAGTTGTGAATATATTTAATAAATCTAGTTTATGCATATAAGATATATAATTGCATTTAACGGGTCAAATAAAAAATTTGAGATCAATTCAACCTATTTATTAAACAGGTAAAAATATATTGAAAATATACCGTGTTCGGATGAACCAAATATATTTTGATTGTTAGATTGTCTATGTGAGTATTCTTTGATTTAATGTGTTAGAATGTTACCATACTTATTATATAATATATTCATAGTATTCTAGTATGCATAGTAATATGACTTATTTTATACCATGTTTAGTTTATTATGTAAATCAATCAGTATAATTAATTTATTGTATTTCCATTATTTTTCTAGCATCATTAACTTATAGGTAGTGACATGTTGTGTTTTCAATAACAATTGAGAATAGTAAAGATGTAATATTCAAACTCTGCCTCCTTTATTCTATATCTCCATTTCTATTTTATATTTATTTTTTGCGTATTGTTTGAAGCATATAATTAAATGGAGTTTTGTAGGATTAACATCTTTAGTCTTAGATCCATAACTCAACACGACAAACATGACTCACGAACCTATATTATTAGTCATGCATAGACGGCCTTTGAATATAGAGTATTGTTATACAACAACCTCTACACCACACTCTTGTCGATTTTTTTTTTTTTGGTCTTTTCTTTTCTTTATGTCATTTTCTATTCTCTTTTGTAGCTTTTCTTATTTCTACCATACAACTCTCTCTCTCTCTCTCTCTCTCTCTCTTTCTTCTCAAGCTCTCTCTCACCGAACCCCCCCTCTCTCTCTATCCCTTCATTTGAGCTCTCTCTCTCCCTCCCTCCTCAAGCTCTATGAGGAGAAGCAACACACGATGGAGAAGATTGTAAATTTTTGATCCTCTGGTTTTCTAATGCAAGGATCAAGAACCAAGCATCAGTGTGATGTATGCTGTGATGGAAAACCATGACTTGGAATTTAGGTTCATTTTTTTTTTGTGTGCGATGTGTTGTTTTTGAACCGGCTGCCGAGCAGAAGTTTTCTTAAAGATAATAGCACATACACTCATTTAAAATAAGAAAAAGATTTTAGATATCACAAACCGAATCTTCTAATTAACCTCCATTTTCTAGAAAAGCAAACAAGAAAATGGATACCTCTTGACTTTTGAGTGGGCGCACGTAAAGTTACAACTTTTTTCATAGAAATTTTAAAAAGAGAGACAGAGGGATGGATGGAAAAATTGAAAACTAAAAGAAATTGGTGTAGGTTGATTAATTAGAAAAACTTTTTAAGTAAATACTTAAAAATTATTTTTATTCACTCCAATGCCATCATTGTGTCGAGGGAGATCGTGGTCATTTTACTCATGTGAGGGACATTGTAAGAATTGTTTTAAATAAGAAATTATATATATATTTATATATGTATGTATGTATGTATGTATTAAATTGATTAAGCACATATTAGAAAACATCAAATTTTGGGTAATCTATCCCACCACCATAAAGTAAACTAGTTTGCAGTACCTTACCATTTTCAATCTGAGCAATTTAGCAACCTAACATATTAGTACTAATTTTTATTAACTCCATCAATTTTACTACCATATTTAGTCGTAATGTCACATACAGTCGTAAAATGCACAAATACCGTGCAGTCATTTTAAAAAAAGTATAGAGTCGACTATTAAAAAATTATTCTTTTTCCTATAAGTTTCATATTTATTCATTTTTTTCCAGAGTGATTACGCAGTGCTTGTATAATCACGATTGTAACTATCATTTCTTTTAACCTTATGTCAGGGGAATTTTTCCCTAATGCATGAGCCCAACCCAATGGATAGTGGCACCCTATTTGGAACTAGGTCGAAACCCGCTTGACCTCTCGAGAGCATCCAAGAAGCTCTCGGCCCAACCAAGCATAGACTAAGGTGTCGGGCCAAGCTGGCTGAAGAGCGCATAACTTTCTTCCCCTTTTTTTGACAAAGAAGAAAGAGCACGCTATCCTGATGGGATTCTACACTCTGGCTTCGTTTGGCCATGCCACATTAATTGTCCACACCAGAAAGTCATGTCGCATTAAATGAAATCTGCCAAGAGGCGTCCCTCTACTCGGTCGTAGGCGCTGACTCCGGATGCAGGTACAAGGCAGTCCTGCAAACACTAAGAGGGTCATGGGTAATTCTGAACTCTAAAAAATAACTTTATATCCTCATTGACTCTTAGCTAATTTAAACATTGAAGGCTCTGTTCAGCCACCCCCACGGTTGTTGGATTCGAGAGTTGTTTCGTGTACATAGGTACATGTTGAAGGCTTGAGCCACCAGAGATCCGACCCAAAGACATACGAAACATGTCATTAACACCTTATTTTTCATATATTTAGCCCCAAAAAAACAAAAACAAAAATCTAATTATATTCCTTAATAAATACCTTTGGCCTAATGATATTTATCCTTGTATCTTATATCTTAAAGGTGAGATCTAGACCTTCTCATTGCTTTAAAAAAACACATATATATATATATATATTGAAAGTCCTAAAAGATGAGATAGGTTTCGAGTATTGACTGTTACGACCACATAGAGATTATATGAAAATAAACTCATAAACTGATACGATTTGTTAAATGTATTTTACAATCTGATCGACGCATCAAATCAAATCATGTCAATTTATAAATTTATTTTTATATAATCTCTTTATAACTAAAACTAAAGTATTTATCTTGAAACCAAAAAAAATCAATTTGGCGGTAGATATCTATGAGCAAATAGTGAAACATAAAATCCCAAAACTATTGAGTGATTATTAAAGTGAAATTAGGAAAAGCAAATGCTGCGGCTGGCTCTCACTGTTAAGTGGAGTCGTGACTCACAATATGGATAGCTTTAAAATTTTAGGTCGAAAGTGAAAATAGGCTGTGTGTGCATGAGTGGTAGCTTCACCAATGATCCATCCAGAGACAGCCTACAAAAGAGTGACGTGTGGAGGGTTATGATTGGCCAAAGGGTCAATCGTTGTGAGATAGATAATAAAAGAGGGGAGGGGCACTAGATGCCACACCACTTACCTCACCTGGGCTGACTCTTAAAAAGCTGAATGACACCACTTTTGCCGCATCATAGTTCATGCCACTCCATACCTACTTCCATCAACATTTTTCACTTCCTACAAACAACCAACAGCTACTAGCTTTGAGATCTAGACACAGCTTCAAAGTTTTAAATTATATATATATATATATGTATGTATGTATAATGTATAATGTATGTATGTATGTGTTGATACAGTTTTTAAGCTCCTCTGATAAAACAAGAAAATAATCTTTAAACCTATCTCGGATGATCAGATAGACCCTGATAATAAAGTCAATATATTTTGGAGCAATACTAGATACAGTTTTAAGATGTATAAGTCTTTGCATACTTTTTTTAAAAAAAATTAAGTTTACTTAGGGGTGTAAAAAAAAATGATAAACCAGACCGAAATGGTGCGTTTGGTCTAGTACTGAGTTTTGTTTGGTCCAATACTAATTTTATTTTTCTTAAAACCGGTCAAAATCAGTCCGGTTTCTTTTTTCTTTTTCTAAAATAGGAACGGTTCATATATATATTTTTATTTGTTATATTGTGTATAATTTTTATATATAATAGATAATTATATATAAAATAATTTTGTATTATATGATACAATATTAATTAATATAAGATTAAATTTTCAAATCTTATATCACTATAGTTTATTGTATTAATAATTATATTAATATTATATAGTGCATATAAATAGTTATACTAATACAATATCACTATATATTATAATATACTATAATATATAACTATATTATATATAATATATAATATATAATATTAAAACCGAAGTATCGGTTTAAGAGGGTAATTGATGTATAATCGGTTTTAGAAAATACATAATAAATGCATACTTGTTCGGTCCTATATTTTGTTCAAAATCATACTAGACCAGACTGGTTATACCCATAGATCTACTATTAAAAATGATATTTTCATATGGATCTCAAATTTATCTATTTTTTTAAAAGAGAGTAAGTAGAATTTGCACATCCTAAAATTATAAATATCATTTTTCTTTATTTTGATTTTAGAGAGAATTTTAAAATGATACAATTTTAATGGGATTCTAATGAATAAGACTAATAAATGATTAGTTATTTCCAATAAAAAAATCATTCAAATCACATTATCCTATGTGGTTAAAAGGGTTTTGTTTTAAGGAAAAATATAGTTGCAAGTATAATTGTGTACTAATCTGCGCATTAATTTAATGTGATTGGTTAAAAAGTAGATTTTATTGAAAATAGTGTTAATTTAAATTTTAAGTATGAAGAAATTAATATTGATACACAGATTAATACGCGACTTTGCTTGTATGTAACAAAACTCTTATTTTAATCAATTTAGAGGTCCAATAAGAAAATAGTGGAGAATTTAACGTGAGATCGAAATATATCAGAACACGGGCCTTAGAATCACTTCTTCTTTTCAAAGTAGGAATTTTCCTCAGGTTGACCGCATCCTCCATTTCTCTGAAATTATTTAATTTTCGAAATATCGATTTCTCTGACATTATATAATTTTGGAAATATGGATTTTACACATATTTTTCACGAAAATGCTTTAACTATTAAAGGATTTCACAAAAGAGCAATTTTAGGAATAAGCTCTAAATGCACAATTTTTACATAAATTTTTTGTCAAAAAATGAATTTCACTAAAAAAAAAGTGAGGTTTTAACACTTTTTTTATATTGGAGTGGGGTTTGTATATGTCATTATTCTTTACAAAAATAAAATTTTAAACTGACCTATTTTGAAGTACATGGTACATCAGATTATAAAATTATTTATAAATTTACTTTTTTAAAATCTCTTTAAACTTGTAGCCTTTCCAATTTTTCAATGTAGTATACCAGATATTATGTATTGCAAGATGCAATAAGAATTGCAACAGACATAAAAAAAAATTATACGAAAGTAAATCTATAAATTAACATGTTTTTATGATATCTGATAGATCAGATTTACAATAAAAGAAACTAAACAATATAATATATTACATCAAGTTATGTAAGTTTGTGAGATTATTTTTATAAAATTTATTTGTAGTCAGAGTATTTTTCTTGTAAAATATTTACAGTTTTGGCTCTAACCGAATTAAAATAAAATAAATCCATTTTTGTGGTCAACCCTTTTCTATTAACTTCAAGATAAAATAACACCGGAATGGTTGTTTACAGGTTTGTGGGTTTAATTTTGATCGAAAAGAAGAACAGTTTTTTTTTTTTTAAAATAAATAAATAAAAACGTATAGGTCGATGAAGTCAGAGATGGAGACTTTCTAAATCTTAGCAGTATCCTTATCCGTTAGATAAATCCCCAATGAAAGGCTTAGATGGTCCACGGAGAATCCGCAACGCGGAATCGACACGAGAACTGCTCCAAAACTTTCAAGGCGGATGACATGCTTGCATTGAAGTTCCCTGTGCGACTCATCTTACCCGGTAATTAATTATAATGGAATACTATTCTTTTTATTTTATTTATTATTATTAGTATTATTTTAATAAAAAAGAAGCAACTGCCAACCGAGAGTTATTCGTAATAACATCATACCATTGAAAATGGGACAGGATAGATCGAAATAGCAAGAACTGATGCTGCGACTGTGCCGTCCAGATTTGACCGTTGGCCTGGCCCCTAATATAAATTATATTTTTTATTTTTTTTTCTTTTAATTTTTCACATTTTTTGAACATCTTTAAATATTTTTAGAAAATAAAAAAAATACACAAATACATTAATAGTCACTTTCTTAACCATTCTTAATTATTAAGCAAAAAGAAATTTTAAAAAAAATTAAATTAAATATATGAGCAACTAAAATGAGAAGACAAATCTACAAGACATATTATCATTTTCCTTCTTCAAAATAAGTGCAAAATATTTATATAAACTATGACTGTATTTAACATTATATAAATATATTATAATATAAAGAATTAAAGATTGAGTTTTGCTACATACAAGCACAGTTACGCATTAATCTATGTACCAATACTGATTTATTCATACTTAAAATTTAAATTAACATTGTTTTCAATAAAATCTACTTTTTGACCAATCAGATCACATTAGTGTACAGATTAATGCACAATTATACCTGCAACTATATTTTTCCTTAAAGATTTATTCAAATCAATATCCACCAGTTCTGGTTACGACTTTATTAATTTGTATCAGTATCGGACCATGTTAAAAGTCCACATCACTTACGAGGGTGGGTATGATATATAGCCTATAGGCATAGTGTCAAACCATTGAATACTATAGATTATCAAAAGAAGATAACAAATTCACGGGAAGTGGGGGAGGCAGAGCAGGGAAAGTCCTGACCCACCTGAACTGAAATCTAGGCGCTTCTGCCGAATTACCATTTTTGTGGCTGGCGTTTTTCAATAGGTTTCATTTTTGTTTTGTCTTTTGTTTTATTTGATAAGTGAAATATATATATATATATATATATATATATATTATTAAGTAACCTTTACGTAATAAATATATAATTCTGCGCAAATCTTGAACTGAAATGGCGAAAATGAAGCTTGATGTAACGTCAAATATCAATTAGCTTTAAAAGAACGCCATAATGGCTGGGGGATGACGACCAAAGTCGTGCAAAAAGTGAGTAGTTATGGTCAAACTTCAACTCAATCAATCCTGGGCCTAGAAGAAAGATCAAAGAACAACGTATGGAGTTGAATTAAAGTGAAATTTATAAATTACCTGTGTGTGCTGAGCTCAAGCTCTCCCCAAACTCTTCGAGCTTTGGGGCTGCCCCCAAAATAAAAATACTTATTGCTGCTGCTGATTCTTTGAAGGGCTCTTCTATATCAAGCTGTTTCACTGCCCTTGACACGTCAGCCTCAACATGTTTCTTACTTCCCTCTGTGACATCCAAAAATACTTATTTAAACCGATGGGGTGGATACAGACTATCAAATACCAGTAACACACACCTAAAGAGACAGCAAAAAACGAAACACATTATTACAAAAACATATCAAAATCCATATTTTCATTGTTACACAGAATCATCTCATTTGAGTTTGTTGAGGAGTTTTGGTGGATGCTTGGTCCTAGTTGTGCTGTTTAATATCAGCCTGATGTATAGTCGAGTTTTTTTCTGCTTCACCCTTTTCGAGTGAAGCCTGTTGATGCATGGTTTTCATCATCTCCTTCAATGTCTTCTCCTCTCCTTCAAGTTTCATTTTCATAAGGATCTCAGCTTCTTTGTCAATCGGCTTGAAGTACTCTTCAATAGCCGCTTCCTGCACAAAAGCATCTTTTTGTTACACATGTTGACTTGAGACTTCAACGGGGGAAACAAACAAAAAGGGAATATATATGAACCAGACGAAGATGTTATGAGAAAAATGTAACATCTTCCATACTAGAGACTAGTGTCTCATTCAAGATAAACTAGAAAGGTAATCTGAACTATATCCTCTGGCACTCACCATATCGCAATGAATTTATTTATTTTTAAATATTTGTAGATAATTTTCTAAATTGATAAAAAGCAGAACGTATCAGAGAGTGAAGCATTTGAATTATATGAAACAGCCAAGGAAGGTATCATATCATGTCCATAGGTACACTTAATCCAGCACATAGGTCTTGGTTCTGACAAGCTAGACTTGGCTGGGGTCTTCCTCTTGCTGTCTGGAAAAGTGAAGTACCGGGCATTCTCACCAGTCCCCGAGCAAGTTGTCAGTGAAGTTGGGAAAGACTAAACCTGCTACTGATACCTCCTGAGCTTTTCTGGTTTATTTAAGCATTAATTTCAGGACTAATTTGGCACCTGTTGCTGTTTTTAATTGCATGCCTTATGGTTAATTACTTTGTAAAACCAGATTATTGAATCTTCTTTTGGTACAAGTGCTCCTTTATTTGATCTTCTTATGTTTGAAGTAGTCTGATGTTTAGCTATGTATGGGACATTTTTTTTGCAATGACTAGTTGACAATATTGGGAATGACTAGTTACTTATCCTTAACAAGGGAGCTTACAATTGTCATCTATCTTTGCTCAATCAATAAACCATCCTTTCTCATCTCAAAAGTTCGAACAACTGATTACAAAATGTCTCAACTGCACAATGAAATAAACTTAAAAGAATAAAATAAAAATAAAAATTACCGAGTCACATAACTTCTAAGAATTGGATTCAAAACATCAGTGGTGGCAATTTTTAACTCAACCCATTTGTGGTAACTCTTTTCATCTTCTTCAGAATAGACTCAGAGATAGAGGAGACTTTAAAGAGCTTTTGTCAAGCTAAAAACTAGAAGTCAGTGCTGTAGCAGAAGTACAGTCTCAGACTCACAAAATAAAAGTTTTGCCGTGGGAACAGACTCAAGGTTTGGCCGTGGGAATTTTGCGATCGCTAAGAGTTTTCATCACTTTGAGACACAATCAGTTTTAAAATATCACAAAAATTCAGAGTTGTTTTTAGCGTCTCTTTCTAAAAACTATGGAATGTTCCACCAGAACTAGCATGGGATAGTGATACATAGTTAAGACATAAGGCAACCTTCCACAATTGCCGACTATGAAGGCTTTAGTGCATGTTTGGGATTGCAGTGGGAAGTATAGCTCATAACTTTAGGACTTATAACTTAAGTAATAAGTTCTATTATTAAAAGGTTATTTACTGTTTGGTAACCATATGTTTAAACCACTTTCAAACATGTTACCTTGTTTGGAAACCAATTAAAAAAGTATTTTCTGAGGTAGAAATAAAGATTATTTGAATTTTTAAAGATTATGATCATATCCTTGAAAGTTTGAAAGTTGTAATTATCTTATAGTTGTATGGATATTTTCGTCCATTGACAGCCTTTTTGAAATTCGAATTATGTTCCGCATTATCCGGAAAAACACGTTTGAGAAAAAGCATCAAAATGATGATTTTCCTTAAATGTACTTTTTAGCTTATTTGAGATTAAAAATACTTTAATAGGTAACACCTAAATGATCTCGCCCCTTATACACCACAGGATGTCCCACCAACTACATAGGCCAGCTATTTCATCCCAAAAAAGTTTCCTACTACTATCCTCATTTGGCCCGTAAACACCTGCAAATCCCCAAACAAAGTCATCGTCAACATTCGAGAAAGAGCACGCAATCGAGAAATCCCCAACACAATCCTCAACAAACTTTACAGCTCTTTTATCCCACATCACCAAAATACCCCCTAAGGCGCCCTTTGAAGCAAGTGTGGTCCATCCTGCATAAGGGCAATTCCACAAACTTCTTATTATGTGTCTCTCAACAAATTGTAATTTTGTTTCCTGTAAACAGATGACATCTGCACGCCAATCCCTTAGTAAATTCTTCACTCTAAGTCGTTTGTTTGGGTCATTCAGGCCACGAACATTCCAAGAAAGAATCTTGGGTTTCATGGATCACCAAGATTCACCCTATCTTTAGTGCGTCCCCTGCTCGCGCTGCCCTCCCGTGTGTCATAGTTTATGGAGCAGGTAAGTCTCCTAAGCTCCCTTTCCTTCTTACCCACTAATTTGGCGAGGGAGGGCTGGCCTGCTCTTATTGCAATGAAAAAAGTTTGCATTTGTTCCTCAAAACTTTCACAGGACATCCCCATGAATTGACGCATTTCATTAACCTTCTGGATGACCTAATCAGGTTGTGAAACATCCCAAGAAACTGTTGGTGGCAAGGAGCAGAGAGGGCTAGGCACGTCTTCAGCTTCGTACGTATCGGTTAAGTGAAAATCTGTCCCAAACTCCTTACACGTTAATTGCAGGTCTGAGTCATAGGGTGTTTCTTCATCCGAGTTCCTTCCATCTGCAAGAGAGACTTCCACCTCTTCTGATTCAGTACATAGGACCCTGGACAGGTTTTTAGAGAGGCCCAGACGCGTGAAGAAATTCTCGGATGCTTCCCCCGTATTTGTCCCAGGTGAAGTCCAGCGAACCGCTGTCGGGGTGAGCTCAGATAAGCTAGCCGAGTGGTCACATGTCCCCATCGGCTCTGTCTGGGTCGATTCGGTACTAAGGATTGGTTGGGAAACGCCGGCGTTGAGGACTCCAGCTACCACGACGTTTTTCGGGGTCTTCGAAGGATCCCCGTGGCCGTCGGTGATATCGTCTGGGGCCTTCGGAGGTATCTATGTTGCCGGCGCAACCGCAGGCCGGGGGGATTGACTCCGGTTCGACGTATGAGAAGTGGGAAGGATCCGCTGGTGCGTAGGAGGATTTCGGGTGCCTAATCTGTGTTTTTCGGGGCTGGGGTGTGCCTGTGGGCTTTGGGCCCGTGAAGATGTGGCCCGTAAGGATGGTCCCGTGTCCCTGAGGCGCGGGCTTGGAGTCCCTGAATGTGGGCTTGAGGCCCTTTGGAGGCTGGGTAAAAACCCATGTGTCCTGGCCGGAATTGGCCTGAATGTGTCCAGCCCATTCGAGATGGTCCCCTTCCCTTTCATTAAATTCGGGTCACAGCCTGTACCCGGCCCATGTTCTGTTATTTTGTCCAGCCCAACCGACCCATCATCCCTATTTCCATCACTAAGCTTAGACCCAAGTCTGCCTTTTTCATCAGAGAAGAAACTTTCTGAAAGACTCCAGAAAGCTTTGCCCTGACATCCCAAAAAACTCCTTCTATTTCCCCTAGTTTTATATTATTGTCAGAGACCCGCTCCATGTCTGTTGGGTAAAATCCAGACTTTCCTTCCATCACCACCATGGCAGAGCTGTTTTCGGCCGTAGAACTAGAAACTGCCGTGGCATATGAAACTGGCTTCCCGTTCCAAATTGTGCGTCCCACGGTGGGCACCACCTTGCGTTCTACCACTTTTTTCAGATTATAGGCAAACCCCTCCCAGCCGCTGCTCTTAAGGCCTTTGGGGATAATCAGTGAGCCTCTTCTTCGGCCGTTATTGAACTCTTCCAGCAGAAGGTAACAGCCCCTAGCATTCCTAAGGAGATGCAACGTGAGGACCCCATTGCTACTCACCCTTAGATTTCTGAAGAAATTGTCACGCCTCTTATACTCGGTGGCTTCCTCCATCATTTTTACTACCCATGACGCTGCTGCCCCATTGATGAGAAGAAAAAGAGACATTCGCCAATTCCTTTCAGTGATGCGGAAGCTATTGTTACCTTCCTTTGAAAAAACGAAAATTTTTGCTTCCACTGTAAAACGCCTGAGCTCTGCCATCAATCCTTAGCAGGGGGGTGAAATGAAAGAAGAAAAGAAAGAAAGAAGGTAGGGAAAGGATGAAACGGAGGGAGGGAGAGACCCATTTTCCCACACTGTGTCAAAAACGTCTTCCTCGGTTATGTTCGGATCACTTCCCTCTTTTGCTAGATTGTGGGGGCCTACCGGAGGGAAGGAGATATTTCAAGTTTGAGAACATGTGGTTAAAGGTAGATGGGTTCACTGAAAAAATCAGATTATGGTGGGCATCTTATCAGTTCACGGGCACCCCTAGCTACGTTCTAGTAGGAAAGTTTAAAGCTTTGAAGAATGACCTAAGGTAATGGAATTTGGAAGTCTTTGGGAACATTAATGATCAGCGGGACAAACTTTTTATGGAATTGAAACAATTGGATGGAAGAGAGGCTGAAATGATGTTATCAGCTGAGGATCGGGCAAGAAAATTGTTTGTAGTCGCTGAGCTGGAAAAAATCACACTTATGGAGGAAATCTCGTGGAGGCAAAAATCGTGGGCTCTTTGGTTGAAGGAAGGAGATAAAAGTACAAAGTTTTTTCATAAGGTTGCAAACTCTCATCGAAGAAACAACGCCATAGAGGTCTTGCATGAGGAGGGCAGGGTTATCTCGGGCCAAGATGCCATTAAGGATCACATTGTCCATTTTTATGATAAACTTATGACAGAGCAGTACCCTTGGAGACCCAAGGTGGACGGTCTAGTCTTTGATCCCATCGACCACACAAGCGCATCTTGGTTGAAGAGACCTTTCGAAGAAGACGAGGTGTTAGGCGCAGTAAAAGGCATGAACAAGGATAAAACCCCAGGACCAGATGGCTTTCCAATGGCTTTCTTTCAAGCCTGTTGGGATATCATTAAGGAAGATCTAATGAAGGTCTTCTCTGAATTTCACGCTTTTATGAAATTCGAGAAGAGCCTTAATCTCACTTTTATCGCCCTCATCCCCAAGAAGGTGAGGTCGGTGGAAGTGCATGATTTCCGTCCCATAAGTTTGATAAGTGGGGCCTACAAGATCATCTCTAAAGTTCTAGCAAAGCGGCTGAGTGAAGTCATGGGGAAGCTCATCTTGAAATCGCAAAATGCATTTGTAAAAGGAAGACAAATACTAGACTCGGTCCTCATCGCCAACGAATGCCTAGAGAGCAGAGTCAGAGACGGCACCCCAGGTATCTTGTGCAAATTGGATATGGAAAAGGCTTTTGATCATGTAAACTGGGACTTCTTGTTATATATCCTTGATAGGTATGGCTTTGGGGAAAAATGGTGCAAATGGATCAAGCATTGTATTACAACTGCCAGATTCTCCATTCTAATCAATGGCACTCTGGAAGGTTTCTTAAACAGCTCTTGAGGTTTAAGACCAGGAGATCCATTATCGCCGCTCCTTTTTATTCTCGTCATGGATGTTCTGAGCAAAATGATGGGAGGGGTGGTGGATAGGGGACTCATCTCGGGTTTCTCAGTAGGCGGTTCTTCACAGGGAAACGTATCAATCTCCCACCTTCTTTTCGCTGATGACACTTTGATCTTTTGTGACCCGGATCCGTATCAGATTCGTTCTTTAAGAGGGCTTCTCTTTGGTTTCGAAGCTGTCTCAGGCCTTAAAGTGAACTTAGCAAAGACGGAAGTAGTCCCGGTTGGCAGGGTCCCTAACCTAAATGAAGTGGCTGTCATCTTGGAATGTAAGGTTTCATCCTTGCCTTTGCGGTACCTTGGACTGCCCTTGGGGGCCCCTCATAAATCCAAGGTAATGTGGGAAGGGATCATCCAGAAAATTGAAGGCAAATTGACGGGTTGGAAGAGGATTTACTTGTCCAAGGGAGGGAGAATCACACTTATTAAGAGTACGTTATCTAATCTTCCAACGTACTTTCTTTCCCTATTCCCTCTACCTGCAGAAGTGGCAAATAGAATGGAAAAGATCTTCCGCGATTTTCTATGGGGAGGCATAGAAGATACAAAGAAATTTCACTTGGTAAAATAGGACAAAGTATGTACTCCTTTGGCTTGCGGCGGTTTGGGCCTAAGAAAACTAAGCACTTTCAATAAGGCACTCCTGGGGAAATGGTTATGGCGTTACCTGCACGAGGAAGATGCTCTCTGGAAGAATCTTTTGGATGTCAAATATGGAAACATCTGGAGTGGTTGGTGCACAAAGGAAGTAAGAGGTGCGTATGGCGTGGGTGTTTGGAAATTTATTTGGAATGGTTGGAATGACTTCCTCAGCAACTGCAAATATGAGATGGGAAGGGGCACACGAATCAGATTTTGGCATGACATTTGGTGCGGGGATGTCGCTTTGAAAAGCGCTTTCCCTTCTCTCTATAGGATTGCGTTTGACCCGGATTCCTCAGTGGCTGAGAATATGTGTAATACTGCTGAATCTATCCACTGGCTGTGAGATTTACTCGTGCTGCTCAGGATTGGGAGGTGGGAGACATAACTGTTTTCTACAGCATGCTATATGCGCTAAAACACAGGGCAGGAAGGGAGGACAGACTAATATGGACACACACCGGGAACAAAAAATTCTCAGTTCGCTCATACTACAAGGCCTTGACAACCCACCTCCCCAATACCTTTCCTTGGAAGAGCATCTGGAGGAGTAACGCCCCTCTCAAGGTTGCTTTCTTTGGTTGGTTGGCTTCTCATGGCAAAATTTTGACTATAGACAAACTAAGAAAGCGCGGTCTAATTATAATGGACTGGTGTTTCTTGTGCAAACATGACAGTGAATCAACGAATCACCTACTCCTTCACTGTGAAGTAGTCAAGGCCTTATGGGACGAAATCCTCTCAAGACTTGGCATCGCATGGGTTATGCCAAAGAGGGTAATAGATTTATTCTACTGCTGGCAAAGGATTGGAGGCAATCAACAAATCGCCACTGTTTGGAAAATGGTACCATTATGTCTAATGTGGTGCACCTAGAACGAAAGAAACGGCCACTGTTTTGAGGACAAGGAACGCTCCCCGGCTGGTTTTAGGGATTTCTTCTTTCATACTTTGTTATTGTGGGCCTCCTCTATTGTACTAAATGGAATGAGTTTTAATGACTTTTACGCTACTATCCGTAGCACGTAGTTTGTAATTAGGCTCTTTCTTGTATACTTCCTGTATACTCGGGCTTTGCCTTTTTACGTGGATCAATAAAATCTCTTTTTGCTTATCAAAAAACAAAAAATATGAGTTCTCCAGCAAAGCTGTAACACACTAGTGTTTGTGAAGTCTGATGTATGGTTGGCAGGAGCTAGGTCTAAAGATCCCACCCATACCTGTGGTCCAACCTGATCATATCAAGTGCATACAATCTGTGTGGAATTTGGGTGAGTGCTGTAGATGAATTTCTCATTGAGGGAACTACATAAGTCTCAGGTTTTTTTATTTGTTTTTTTTTTTTTTAATTCACAAACTGTGGCTGAGAAGGGATTTTATCCCAACATTTGGTTCCTAAGTTCAAGCACAACATTTATTGCTTAGAAGCCCAACTTACCAATAAAATGTTTTCAGGAATCAATTCAAGCACATTCTGAAGTAGAATTTCAAATAATCCAATAGTGCTTTGTCAAATATCTTTTTTTGATAAGTTAGTGCTTTGTCAAATATCTTATGTCAATGAAATTAAACTTACGGTCTCTTCAAGCTTCTTGTTTAAAGTTTGCATCTCCTCAACCATACGTCGAACCTCTGCTAAAATAGCCTGCTCTGGAATCCTTCTTAAGGATGCCTTCCTTTCTTGTGCCTGTATAGAGAGTGTCAACATGATTATCATTTGTCATGAGAGAGAGAGAGAGTGACTGCTCAATATGACAACAAAAAAACTAGAAGAAGAAGAAGAAGAGGAAGGGGGGGGGGGGGGTGCTATGAATTTTCTGGTAGTTTTGTTTGCTAATATAGACGATCTCATACTTAAAAACATGATTATCATAAGATCATGTGTGCCATCAAAAAGAAGTTTTTCATCCTTCAAGTCTTGCATATCTTTCAGAAAACTGAGTTTAAAGAAGCAATTAACACGCCACCCCCATGGCCAACGGCCTGTGGCCTGATGGCACAACACCCACATCTCCAAAATGGAGATCATGGGTTCAACCCCACTCCCCCAAGGTATAAAAAAAAACGCCTCCCCCATAATCAAATTTCAAACACTTGACAGATATAGATAACTCAACAGCTGCCTTCCAGCTTCCTACAATTGGGAAGAGGCTCATGTAGGAAGCCTGATCTGGGCTGCCTCATGGTGGCCAGAGTTCTAGCTGCCAAGAATCTGGGCTGCCCTGTGGTGGCAGGATAGCTGTGTTTTTTTTTCTTTAAATATTTTTTCTAAATTGTTATATCATCCCAAAAACTCCTCTAAAAAATGTTCACATCCAAACAAACTTTTAATGGATTACACCATTTTTTTAAAACTCTGTCAAAACATCACCTAAAAGTTTTTTTACAGCTATTTATAAGCACTTAAACTATTCATGAAAACTTCCTAACATCCAAACATCATCTCAATTTTGTTGTTGACCAAACTAACATTTTTCGTTAACTTCAAATTTCTACCCCTACCAAACACAAAAAGGTTAAAAAAATTACTGAAGATTATTTCCACTGAAACAAACATAACCTAGCATACGACACAATTAGAAAAATTCTATTTGAAAGCCAGTGTGCAAAGCATACCCTACATATCATTGACATGGCAAAATTTGATTTGCTAGAAAAAAATTAAAATTAGAATTTCTTACAAATCAAGTCTTACCTTGTCAATAAAATGGAGGGTGTGCTTGCACACCGGCTTCCAAGTAGAAGAACTCATACAATTATACTTCAAAACATGAAAGTGA
This sequence comes from Carya cathayensis, assembly GCA_011037825.1. NCBI lineage: Eukaryota > Viridiplantae > Streptophyta > Magnoliopsida > Fagales > Juglandaceae > Carya > Carya cathayensis. Next base: position 897,221 of record QGSO01000176.1, read on the forward strand.
AAAAGTCATATTTGAATATAAAAATGAACGTAACAGATGCAAGTACAATTCCCATTTCTGGTTGGAACGGGTCTATTCATTCTCATATGAAAAGATGAGATGAATCTTTTTCATGAAAGTTCAGCATTAATGAAGTTGATCATCTGGTGTGAACATACATCAAAGACAGGCAAGCAATATAGGGAGAAGCTTTGTATGTATTATAGGTAGCCAAACAAAATACAAATACACCATAGATAAAAGCGAGCCCATCTATTGACACCAAGCCTTGCCAGAATAAAAGCAAACCAATGCACACCAAAGATTTCTATACTGAGAAAATGCAATATAAATGGTGGAGCCATAAAAAATTGGTGCTTTTTTGGGTTAAAAGCTCTGAAAACGATGAAGTCTAAAAACGATGAAAAGACCCAAAGCAATTTATACAGTATCAATTTCTATTCATCTCACACGGTCAATCACGTATTGGTTCTCTTTCACTCAGCTTCATGCAATTCAATCCAAGCAGAAAACATTTGCTACAACCTTTTTTTAATTTTTTTTATTTAGACAACTAGCAAGGCAAAACTAAGTAGACAAGGAAGTATACAAAAACTTAACCTAGTTACAAGTCAGGAACTAGAAAAAGAAAACATTCACTACAACTAAAACAAGCAAAACCTGAGACACGTTTATAAAACAAGAATAAAATATTACAGCGACGACATGGAAATGTAGCCAAAACCTGCTGCATACGCTTCTCAAGCTGCAACCTGAATGCTCGGATTCTCCGCTCTTCATATCCGGAAAGAACCCTCGCATAGAATAGCGCTTTTCTTCCAAACTCTAATAGCTTATCCATATTATAATTCGAAAACAATCTTCCTTCAAATTTTCCTGCAAGAACCAGATTCATTTTATTGAATTAATTTGTTGGTCACTTTTGGAGAACGAGAACCTCTTGTTCGGATTCTTCATATACGTGTTTATGATATATATATATATATATATATATATAACTAATTCGATTCAGTAGCATATAAATTACATTTTCTCATAATTAAATGCGGCTGTTGAAGTGTGAACCTTGTACCCCGTTTGGACGCCAAGAAAATGCAGGAAAAGACTGGGTCAGGTGCCGCTTAGCTCAAAGTTAGCAAGTAAATTTTCGTCTCTTAAAGCTACCAAAAAAAAAAAAAATTAAACCGATTACGAACAAGAACCTAAAAGTTGAATTCGAGATCGAAGATAAATAAATTAATAACGAAATTGATATTAGATTAAAAAAATAAAATAAAATAAACGAAAAGAGAGGAATGAGCTTCTGACATTTAAATGGAAAATTGGCATATAGGGATTCTGAGGGAGCACCGGACCATTGTAAGCGACTCTGAGTCTCTAACTGTGAGCGGTTTGGCGGTGCTGGAACATGTCCGTTTGGGTGTACTTTACTTCTAGGTTAACAAAGGGTGGCGCCGCGGCGCTACTTCCACATAGGGACGACACGGAGAATGCAAATTTTTTTTTATTTTTTTTATTTATTTATTTTTTCAAATGTGTGTTTTTTTTTTAAATTTTAAAAGAATAAATAAAAATCATAAATTTATTAAAAACATATTAACTAGTAAAAAAAATAAAAAATAAAAAACGGCCACCAACGATGATCACCATGTGTATAATGAGTACTACTACTGCCAGCTCCCGCTAGGTCAAAATATTTTTTTTTTTTTTGATTTTTTTTTTCACATCATTTTTTTAATAGTTTTAAATATTTAAAAAAATATAAAAAAATCACAATAATATTAAAAAAAAAATTATTAATCACTAAGGACAACAAAAAAAAAAAAAAAAAAAACTGGGAGTGGTGGCTCCCAGTGGGGGATATAGCATTTTCCATGTATAATAAGCATTTCCACGTTAAACAAGATATTTAGAGCCAATGGCATTCGACTTACATTTCTCAATGTATGAAAAAAAATTATATTTATAAAAATAATAATAATAATAATAATAATTATTATTATTATTATTAACAGTGATTTTAAAGAAAATTTAGTAAGAGAAAATTTATTTAGATTACGTTTGAACGTTGAGATGGGTTTAGTTGAATTGTAGATAGTAATATTTTGTGAGTTTTATTAAGATGAGCTTAACTTTTTAGATTAAGATGAATTTTAACTTTTTTTATGAGAAGTTAAAAAATTAATAAGTCATCAATGATTGGTTTGAAATGAGTTGAGTTTAGTTTAACGACCAAATACAACGCCTTATTTGTTTTTACAAAACTTCTCATCTTATCTAATACTTACAATTTTTTAAAATTCTCATAAAAAAACAACATTTTATTTTATTTCCAACTTTTATCTTACCTCATCTCATCTGTGAAAACTTTCTATATTCAGCACACCTCTTGTGTAAAAGCTTTCTACATCAATAGTGCTAAAAGATGATTAACGTAGAAATACTTTAGTCAAAAAAAGATTATACAAAAATAAATCTACAAACTGATGTAACTTAATGCAGTATATCAGATTGTAAAGTTACTTTTAGTATAAAATAGATCTAATAGATCATATAATGCCACGTCAATTTGTAGATTTATGCATCTGTAGTAGATCTCTCAAGTTTTTAAAGTTATAATAGGTCCCACTTTAGATTGTGCACTATCACACACGTTTATGTGTAACAAAACTCAAATAATAAATAGTTTTTGAGTTTGAAAAGTTATATTCTTAAGCCCTGTTTAGTAAAATGATTACATAACATAATATGATTTTTAAAAATAAATCTTGATTACTTAATGTACTTTACAGTTTACAAACTGGCTTAAATGACAAATAATTCACTTACAACTGTTTTATAATAACTTTACAACTCTACAGGTGATAAAAGGTGATTTTGTAATATTAAAATTTATTTTTAATGGAAAGGCTTAATTGTATTAGTTGATTAAAAATGAGTTATGAAAAAATTGTAAAGAAATTTAAGTGTATCATTAACCGGCTTAAATAGAAAACTCCCAAGTTCAAAGCCAATTCCAATCATGATGAGAAGATTTTCAAAAGTTGCTTTTTTACTTAGATTTTTCTGGTATGTAAAATAAAAAACCATCGGTAAGCTATTTGTTCGAATTATTAAAATAGTCATATTAAAAGCAATATTATTTTTTATTATCGATCCAGCATCTTTACTTATATATAAAACATTTTAAGTAATTTAATAAGCGAACCACCTAAATAAAAAACCAATTAAAATCAGAAACTTTCAATTCAACAAAATTAAGATGATGAATTTATATCGAACTCATAAAATTGTCCGCTAATGCATGGTATGTAATGTGATTTAAGAAAATGATAATGTTTAAGTAAATAAATAAATAAAAGTACAAAATATTTCTAGCAGGAGAATATAGTCCCAACATTCATAGGGTACATAGACAGAATATTGTTTATGCAGTTGCACAATGTTTATGACTTAGCATGACACCAACACGACGATCGGAAAATCCAATTTAACACCCCCTACAGAAACCTCAGGCCGGATTTTAATTCAACGTTCCATTCTGAGACTTTAATGGTATGGTCAATCATTTACACCACATAGGCATTATGATTCAGGAATTCGAAACATGCACCAAGAGCCAAAACGCAAAGCTAATTACAACACAACTAACCAAGAAATAAAATATGACCCCAAAGTATTGTCAGTAATTTCGTTCCATTGAGAAAACAAACATTACAGACAACTAGCTAGATTTTGGCAAACTTGGTATCAGCTACTACACAAAACATTCAATGCCTCCTTTTCTTCTTCTTCTCGCTCTTCTCCATGGAATTCTTCAACTGCACGACAAAATAAGGCCATGTAAGTACTACCATATACATGCACTAGGAGTAAATTAATCATTTTTATGGTTAACACCACAAAGGAAAAAAGTGGGTTTCGACACTTCCTATGGCGTTCAAGTTTAACTCACCATAATTGTGAGAATTCGGACAAAGACAGCGACAAAATCAGTGAAAAGAAGCAGTGCATGATTCACATAGTCCAAATCACCATGGTGTGCTTTCTCAATTATTTCCTGAGTGTCCACAATTGTGAAGCCTACAAACAAAAGAAGCCCGAAATACAACTGCAAAAGCAATAAAGAAAACAGATTAATCGAGCTGCTAGTAGCCACCTATTTCAATCACCAATATAGAATATAACATGATAAAAAAACAGATGACTTTGATTATAATCTCCTCACCTCAAACTTGAAGATGGCTGCAGAACCCCCAAAAATAGAAGACGCAAAGTGCAGCCACAAAAGGATGCTGAGGCCAGAAGAAAGCAGGCCACCAAGGTACAGGTACTCTCTACGCCTTGCCAACATGGCTGCTAATGAAAAACAACTGAACGCCAGTGCAGTACCCACAAAGGCACTGACCAAAATACTGGAAGTGGGGGGAACAAATATTTCATGCATCAGCATGTGCTATTTTAACATCACTTCAAAAGTGAGAATGTGCGTCGTGTGTGTGTGTGTGTGTGTGTGTGAGCGAGAGAGAGATGAATCTACGACAAACATATGAAGAGGCAAAAAAAAAAAAAATCTCGAGTAAAATATGACATTAAAGAGTACATTATGACAGTATCAAGATGCAAGCACAAGTATACTGGTAGTCTGGTAAGCATACTTTCTCCAACTAAGGTGCATAAGAACATATCCACATTTTAAGCAGAACATATAACTGCTATATAGATAGCAGCATTTTATTTTTATTTTTGGGATAAGTTGATAACAAAGTTAATTAATCATAAATGGTAGCTATACATATATGAAAAAAAACTTAAATCAAAATGATCCCATATATGAAATAACATACTGGACAGTGGATCCAGTTCATGATCTATAACGAAAATTCTCAACCATAACAATTGAGCAAGAATACAGTAAGCAAAGTTTGATAAATGGGGAACACACCTTGGGTCAATCTCAATAGCTAAATCAATCAGGGGGCCAATTGAAGCCCCCTCAAAGACAGCAGCTGCCATCAATAGTGCAACCCTTTTTTGCTGCTTACCAAGAAAACACAATAGAAAGACAAAATAAATAAATAAAAATTCAGAAAGTTTTCTAAACTGAAAACAGCAGGTTGAGCAGAGAACAAATCATAGACAATTAGATGATACCTCTTGATGAGAAGGAGTGGATAGTAGCCAAATCATGCTTCCCATGCATGCAAACGTTGTAAGGAGACCACCAATGTTCCAGAGAAGATGCAGGTAAGCCCCGGCAGCAGAAGCAATCAAGGCACAGCATAATGACAGGTAGACCTATACAATCGATGAAATTAGATGAGGAATGAAATTGTTAAGAAAAAACAACAGGAGTTTCTCTTTAAGCCCAAATGTCTTTTAAGTGGGATAACTGAATACCAAAAGAAGAAGAAAAAATCCTGAACAAATCTATGATTCAAAAAACAGAATTCACAGAAACTCATCTAACAAAACCTAAAGTCAACCACTATAAATTTCCACCCAACATCAACTCAAACGACGAAAAAACAATCATATTTCCTACAATTCTTTATCTGAGTTTTCTCAACAACTACATTAGAGAATCTTATAGTAACCATTTCAAGAAAATTGACGGGAAATACTAGCTTACTACCCTTCATCCTAAATCTCATCTATCCCCAGTCACACTTGGTGAGTGACAACATATTTCATGTGATTTCTTCTATCAACCACTCAATAAAAATACTTAAATGTGCCACGTCACCAAGTTTTATTCGGGATAATATCATCTAGGATGAAAAAGAGCATTATTTTCTACAAAAACAAAAAGAAGAATGCTAGAAGCGCCACAATTTTCAAACATGATTTAACAAATTGGCGTGTCACATCTAAAAATTTAAGATTAAAAATAAAAATTTTTTAAAAAAAGTCTTAACTTTATTTATTACATTGGCCACGTAACACCAATCACATTAACTGTCATCTTATATAGAATTTTGCAGGAAAACTAGTATCTTGTATTTGCCAAAAAAATCACAGAAAAATCAGCACGTTTCCCTCGCTCACCCTTTCACCATTTCATTGTCCCTAATTTCTCCGCAACCAACAAAGGAAATAGCGCTATTACTAGGAAAAATAAAACTACAGGTTAACTCCCGATGTAACCAGTCAAGTAAACACGAGGGGTAAAAAGGAAGAAGAAAAAACTGTAATCCTAGAAGTCTATCAACAAACGTCCAAATCAAACTCTCAGTTTTCCGTCTTCACTGTCTTCTCAAAACAGAAGTTCTAAGGGCTCGTTTGGAGAGTGAAATGAGATGAAGATTTTGCAAATAGTAATGAAATAATTTGTGAATTGGGGTGAAATAGTTTATGAGCAGAAATGATATAATTTGAAATGAATATTTTTTAAGTTTTGGAAAAAGAGAGAAAAAGTTTAATAAAAAATCTTGTTAAATTTTATGTTTATAATATTATTTTTGTTTAGTAATTTAAAAAAATTAAATTAGTTTTTATTTTTTAATTAAAAGATTGTAAAAGTTATAATGATCAATTCGAAACAGTTATAATTGATAACTTTAAAAATTCTTATAAAAAATATTAACTTGAAAATTTTGTATTTGAATTCTGTTCAGAAAGAAGATGAGAAGAAATACGAATTTTGAGATGAGATTTATTTTCAAACAGACCCTAAATACTAAAGAGAGAAATTTCCCCAACACAAAATTGTCTCATCCACATGTAATAGAAATCCAAAATAACTCTAAAATATCAGATCAGTTTCTTCTCCTACCACTTCCCTTTTCCATCAATTTTCACGCTAACCAGACGAAACCTAACAGAGAAAAAGTTTGTTCGAGAAAATGTCACATAAATAAGAACAAAAGTTTTTTTAAAAAAAAAAAACTATGAAATGTAAGATCGTTCGCATTTCTTTCGCTTTCCCCCATCAATTCTCACCGTAATCAAACAAAGCCGAACAAGGAGAAAAATCATTCCGACAAAATCAGTACCTGTTTGAGATGAGTCTGGACGACTGGAGAGATCTGGCCAAAACTCTTGAGAGAATCGTAGCTCCAGCGGCTTCGTGAAGACGACTGGGAACCAAAAAAGGATGAGAACGCGTCCATGGAATTTCGATCGTACCGAGAGAAATTGCGCAAGAAGGAAAAAGAAAACTATATCGATTGGAAGGGTCCAGAAACTATACGAAAGACCGATGCCACAGATTTGATTAATTATCTCCTATTTATATATACAAATGGCTCGAGAGGATAGTTCAAAGAATTTGCACTACCGTATCGTCGAAGTTACCATAATAACCTTTTCTCTATATTTAATAGAGTTACTCTTCTTCTCTTTTTAAGTTATTCCGTGTGCATAGAAGATATATATAATTTTAAAGATTAAATTTTATTTAAAATTTAAAATTTATTTTTTAAATTAAATTATATCATATAAATATTTTATTACATAGACTTTTTAAAACAAGAGGGGTGTACTAAAAGAGAAATTTTACATAAAAATCTTCACCACACGTATTTATATAATTAATATGTGATTTATCATTTTTATCATTTTATCTTAATAATTAAATATATGTCCAAATAGATTTAAAAAAATATGTGTATTTAAATATAATGATAAAAATAATAAACCACATATTAATTAAATAGAAATATATAGTATAAGATTTTTCAGTAGCATTTCTTTTTTATATACATAAAAATTATAAAATATTATAGAAGATTATAGAGATTTTGATTTCGGTTTAAATTTAAAGTTGATCTCACCTCATTTAATTATTATAATTTTTTTATAAAATATAATAAACAATTTAATTTTTTTAAATTTTAAAATAATAATAATATAAAAAAATAATTTTTTATTTAACTTTTAATTTTTATCCCTATCTTAATTTTGAAGTCATATTAACCTTGCATGGAAATAAGCAATTGGTTTTTGTCGGGGGTTAGGTTGTAATTTCGGCTAAAGTTGGAGTGGGTCCGGATTATCATTATGCAAGGGAAATTCGGGGAAACCCAACAACATTTAAAAAAAGTAAAAAGTAAACGGAAAGGAGGGTGGGTAGACTGAGGCAAAAACGACAAGGGGTCCACACCCTTTTAAATGCTATCGCTTTCACTGAACAAAAACAATATATAAAAATAACGAAAGGAGGACGTTGTTTCTTGATGTCATGTAACCAATAGGATCAAACAAATCGGAGACTTGAATGAATCAAACAAATCAAGTCTATACGGCAGCTTGAATAGTCATTGGTCGTCCATTTTTTACAGTGGTCATCTTTGCAACATCCACCCGAGTCTTGCCAAAGTCCGCCTTGCTAATACCTGTGAATTCTTTGCTTTGGGCTCCATGATGACAGCATCAAGCCCCTAGACTATATGGCGCATATATATATATATAATACAGAAAACACTAACGCTGGGGGCCACTGCTGGCCATTTTTTTTTTTCTCCCTTAACGATTAAGTAAAATTTTTTATATTTTTTTAAAATATTTAAAAGTATAAAAAATGATATAAAAAATAAAAACAAAAATTTCTTTTTATCTAACGGTGGCCACAAGCAGTGCCTATAACACTGTCTATATAATATATATACACACTAAGAAACGGATCGGATGCATTAATCTGGGTGTGTATCTGAAGTAATAATTTATATAAAAAAATAAAAAAAATAAAAAAAATTAATAACTCATTTATCTAAGAAAAGAAAATACAAGATTAAAGAAAGGTAGAAAATCAAGATAAAAATAAAAATATAAACTTTAGAAAAGTATAAGCATTAGTTTGCATTCATATTAAATTATCTATTTACTCTATATAATAATAAAATATTATTAATTTAATAATTTTTTTAATTTGTATTTTTATCACATTTTATAGTTCTACTAATTAAAATATTAATAATTATTATATTCTAATTAAATTAATAATTAGATAATATATATTGAGTGTTTTAACTATTTTATTAGTTAAATTTACTTAAAGTTAAATTTTACAATGAGAATGCTCATGTTCTAAAGAGGAAAGTCATTTTAATTTTTTTATTAAAAAAATTGAAACAAAAGGAAAGAAAAATGAGTACACTGTCAAAACAAAAAAGACATAAAAAAAGAGACGTCAATTCATGTGCACCACAGGGCTATTAAGGGCCTTTTGGTAAAATATGATCATTCATTAAATTCTACAATGGAGCTACACGTCAAATGTTCAAGAGTTTTAAAGACATTTTGATAAAATAAGACTTAACGGACTTAACGAAAAAATAACAAAAATTACTATTCACAGTTAGATAACCACTTATTATAATAGAATAGATATATATATTAGCTATAAAGAAATCTCATAAAAGTAAAGTCTCGTTTAAATACGCAGTTCAGATGATATGAGATAAGATAGTTTTTACTTTTTTAGAATTGATAAACGAAAGATTCCACTAATGATTGAAAATCATTTTATAATTATTGGGTTATAATTATGAATATATTAATAAAAAGTAATATTTATAATTAATTAAAAAATATACCACAAATATATTTATATCTCAAAATAAATTTTTTTAATATTGGCCGAAATTACTATATATTTCCACCAAAAATTAAAATGGTGGATTTCAACGAATGAGAAGAGGCGTGAACAAAAAGGAAGAATGGTCTTAAAATGGGATGGGAAAAAAAATAAAAGAGGACTGCATGAATCAAATAAGAAAATAGTGCTCTGCACTGTTAATGTAACTTTTTACTGTTTATTTTAGTTTTGCACTGCTCACTTAACTTTTTAGTGTTTATGTCAATTATTAACTTCACCAAAAATTAAAATGTTGAATTTCGACGAAGGATGAGAGGCGTGAAAAAGCAAGAATAATGGTCTCCAAATGGGACGAGGAAAAAATAAAAGAGGACCGTGGGAATCAAATAAGAAAATAGTGTTCTACATTGTTAACTTAACTTTTTACTATTTATTTCAATTTTGCACTTTTCACTTTAACTTTTTAGTATTTATGTCAGTTATTAATTTCAAAAAGTATAGATGAAATAAAAACAACTCACTTGCCGTTTAGATAGGCAAGTAAGACATGTTGTACATAGCAAATGATATCATCTGGGCATCCAAACCGGACTTAAATCCATAAACTTGATGTGATATATTAGATTGTAAACCTATTTTTATTGTAAAATATATTTACGCATAGTTTGAAGACATATCAGTTTGTGAGTTTACTTTTATAAAATATTTTTATAGTTGCAGCACTCATATATATATATATATATGTATGAAAATGATATCAAGCCCCTTAATTTAGACCACTCAATTTGACCCTTAATGTGACACCACAATGTGGTGTAAAGTTGCTTATTAATAAAACACAAAAACATATATTCAAAACAAAATTTCGTTCAAAAATACAAAAAGATGAAAAAGACTAAAATCTTTAATTTCATCAACCTTTTATGTTTGATCCCATGTTCAATAGTTGATCACATAAGCCATGCTTTTATTTTGAGGGTGGTGATGCTCGTGTAAACATGCAAACCTAGCTTGTACGGTAAATAAAATAAAACTAAAAGTAAAATAAAAAGAAATATAGATACTTAGACACTGATGGCAATAATTAAGTACAAGTTTTTGTATCCTATAAGATATCGGTTACAACAACATTGGAAATAGATGAATGAAGAAGGAGAAATATAAAAGCTACCTTTGGAAATAGGATTAATCTTCATATATGCCAATAATTCTCAATAGTTTTAAGAGGATTTGCTGTGAAGCATTCTCTTACGAAAACCAAAGTTGGGCTATTCTCAGATAGTGATCTGTAAAAATTTACGATATAGACTAAACTATATAAGTCACAGTTATGTACTGAAAAGTTATTAACGTTGTAATTGATTTGTAATATGTGTTTCATTTCAAAGTGTAATATCCGTTTTTAATGAATGCAGTATGGTTTATCAAAAAGAATAACAAAAGGTTGTTCAAATGAGTGTGGCATTACTTACCAAAGTGGATAAAAAGAAAAATAGAGAAGAATGTAGAACAAAAAATGGTAACGTTATTAATATATGGAAATAACCAAATTTTCGGATTTGAATCTCCTAGAGTTCTTGATCAGCCCAGAGTGGAAAAAAGATAAGAGAGCCTGTATCATTTATAGCTGTCCAAGTGAATTTCTCATGCAACATTAAATACTCAATACTAAGTCATTTGTCTATGACTCTATCCCTCTCCCACTCTAGGCCCTGGAGTCAAGAACTTCCCAAATATTCACTATTACATTGGGAGTAACCTGCGAATGGAAAATAACAAAATTTGTGAACCTGAACCAGCTAACCACAACGGATTTACTATGACCAATATACAAAAGCAGAGAAGAAAATATGCAACATCCAACTAAGCGTTAAAATTATACAGTGAAACAGACAAGAAAAATAAGATCTTCCGAATCCTGGAAAGTATCCAATCATTCTGCCGATGGTGAAGACAATGAAAAGTTCAACAGGAAGCCAGCCACGATGCCAATAAGTGCCACAATGATTGCAAAAGTGAGTGAGAAGCCATGATCAGTTTTTTGTGGTCTTCGTTTCTTCAGCATGTCCTGTAAGATGAGATAAATTAGCTACTTCTCACAACTGTCAGTCAGCTGCTGAATATATCATAAATTTAAACTCCGGAAAAAGTAGATTATCTTGGTAGCCACACCTACATAATAAAGGGAAGATGAAAATAATTCCACCGAACATTCTAAGCATCAACGGGTGACAGGGACAGTCAAATGGTCGAACTGGTTCAGGGGATTTCAATATCGTAATTATATGCTAATCAGAAAGATCATGGAATAAGCTATACAAATGTTGATTTTCATTGTATTGCTAAACTAGCGCACACAGGCAACGTTCGTTCTTGTATATGTCCCATATACCGGGCCATATTCTAATTCATGCTCAATAAAATTTTGTTTATCGATTAAACAAAAGTGTTATTTTTCAGATAGTAAAAAGTTTTGTATTTTTCCTACTTGATTACCCACAAACTTCGATAATCTTCCCTTCATTTGTAACGTTGGAGATCTCACAAGTCACCAAATGAAACGTCCCATCCTGCTTTGATTTTAGCTTCAACATTCATATTCGATCCACGGGTTCCAATTATTTTGCACATGGATATTGAAAAAAAAAAATGGCCCCCATTTAACCAGGAAAATAACACAAGTTTTCAGTTGACTTTTTGCAGTTATCATGTCAGTAAGGCATCTTGGGAGGCTGCGTTGCAGGTACTATGTATATTTACGCATGTACTGCCTCTCAGGAAGAATCTGAGATAATAACTTCATCACGATCATCATCAAACCACTAAATCATACTGGAAACCAATTGATCAAGGGGAAGACAGAGCACAAATACCAGTTCTTGTTGCAGTTGCTGTGTTTGTTGAACAGCTGCATCTCTTTCATCCTTCAGGCGCTGCACAGCCTGGTTCTGCATACAGAAGAAACAGGTGGAAAAAAAATTAAAACAAAACCAAAGGGACTTAAGTAATCACCTTAATGAGCACGTTAAGAGTTCGCAAACTGACAGCAGGTAACCACAGATACAAGAACAAAGGGATTCAACACAACCATCTCATTTCTCAAAGAAGATCCATGAGCAGCAGTCACTTAGACAGACAAAATTGATTACCAAAAGGAGAATTGATAAAACAAATAAAACTGCCTTGAAATGGTAACTAAGATATATAATGAGAGAGAGAGACAGTGAGACAGAAATGAGAAGAACTTCCAGCTGTTAACATCAGTGGTAATGTTAGGTTGACTCAGTGCATTTGATACAGGCATAACTAGGTTGCTGAAAATGCTGGTGCTGGAAACTGGAAGGGAGTCCTATTTAATTTGTTTCTTTATTTCTTTTACAAGTTCAAATCATTCTAAATACCTTTTTTTCCTCCCTTCCATGTGTTTTCTCAACTTTACCTTTTTGCATTCCTAAAGACCTCATGCACTGATCATGTGGCTACTATCAAAACACAACTAGGACATTTAGTGGTTGTGAGCTGAAACGCATATAAGACCACACATATTCTCACAAGCCAGACAAAAGAAAAATCAAAATCACAAATTCAATATAACTTACAGAGTTAGTATCAGGACTTTGAGTAGATCCCGCTAATGCTTGATTTTCTGAGTTTGCATGGGCGGAGGCAGGAGAGATATACAGAACTTTAAGCTTGCATTCTTCTATTGCCCTTCCACTGTCCTTGTTAAACTGAATTCAATGGTAAACATCAATGTCTGAACATCAATGTTATTTCAAAGGGATATCATCAAGTTGGTCAAACGATGACATGGCTCTCAAAATCAACATTCTTACAGTATCTTGCGGAAGTTCATCAACATCAGTATGTGGAGGCACTATTGTACTCTGCAAGAGAAATTTATCTTTACACTGCATATCTGGAGGATATTCTTGCTGGGCTTGGAGAGTGACTGCAAATCAAGAAGCTAGTTAAAGGTACCATCAAAAATAAGAAAATCTTGCGGAACCATTGGAGAATACTTTAAACACAAATATTGTCCAGATAGCGGTAAGTGAATAAAGGCCCACTGTATTGCACTTGAAGTTTGGAATGACTGTGCCAACCACAGAAGTGCGGTGGTTCGTGACTTTGTCTATTTGCAGACATCAATAAAGCCTTTTCTTGCTAAGTTGGCCTGGATGGTAGTTTCAAACCAGGGCAGACCACTGTTGCAAATTCTGGATGTGCAACCGGGGGGTAAGCGTGCAGGCCACGTCAATTGAATTTTTTAAAAAAAATGAAAAACGACAAAATTAAAAACAAAACCTATAGAAGAGCTGGAAGAGGAAGGAAACGCAGGCACCAGCTGCTTCGTGCTTCGTCTGAAAAATAATGAAAAAAAGTCAGAGAGAATGGCGACAGGGGGAGAAGGGTGGGACTGGAACCAGTGGAGAAGCGGGTCGTAAAGCATGCCCAAGGCGCCGATGATGGTTAATGTGATTTAGAGGCCGAGAATTTTGGGATAGGAATCATTGCGGGGAGGTTGGATGGGTTCTGGAAATGGTGGTGGGTTCGAAGGTGGAGAGAGTGAAGAGGAGGAGGGTGATGAAGTTGGAGCTGCTGCTTCTTCTAATTCCGAATTTCAACGAAGAAGAAGATGTAAAGGAGAAAAGCTTGTTTTTTCCATTAATCGAATGGTCGTTCTCGGGGAAGAAGACTAGAAGCTTCTTTGCCTTCTTGTAACTGGCTCAGTCAATGGCGTCTGAGGAGCAGGGGAGAAGGAGAGTGGAGCCGGAGTGGAGAAGGTGAAGGAGCAGGGGAGAAGGAGAAGGGGAAATGAGAGACTGAGGGAATGAAACACACCGTTTCATGCTCACAGTTTCATTAATCCACGTAGGACACGGCTACGCCCTGCTTACACATACTGACTGCATTCAACATTTTTGATACTTTAAACACAAATATTGTCCAGATAGCGGTAAGTGAATAAAGGCCCACTGTATTGCACTTGAAGTTTGGAATGGCTGTGCCAACCATAGAAGTGCGGTGGTTCATGACTTTGTCTATTTGCATACATCAATAAAGCCTTTCTTGCTAAGTTGGCCTGGATGGTAGTTTCAAACCAGGGCAGACCACTGTTGCAAATTCTTAGAAGCAAATATGTTGGCAATAAAATTTTTCTAGAGAGACCAGGCTATACAGATGCATCAGACTATGATGTGGTTCGAAAAGGTACATACATTCTTGTGGGTAATGGAAGAGATGTAGATGTGTCGAGAAATCCAAAGATACCAGGGCAGGTTTTGAACCAGGGCAAGAGATTATATAAATGCATCTATTCCCTTAATGGTTGATGATTTGATAATGCAGAATGGTGGTCAATGGAATAAATAAAAACTTATAAATTTGGAGAATGGCTGTCAATTTAGTAAAAAACACGTAAATTTTTTTTTTCTTAAAAACAAACTATTAAGAGCTTTTTGAACATAGCTCAATTGAAGGTATTCAGCAAATTCCCATTCCTTTGAGTCAAAAACCTGATTCTCTTGCTTAGGTGGCTGATGAGAAAGGAAACTTCTGAGTGGAATCTCCTCATTGGGTGGACAATGATGTTGCATTGTTATGTAGAATGACAACAGGAGGAAAATTCAAAGTGCTTGTTTGCATGAAAGACTCAAAATGCTATTATGGAGGGTTGCATCAGATGCCCTTCCGCTATGATCATAAGTTATTAGTTCGTGCCACACAGAATCCTCTATATGCACCCTTTGTGAATTAACAAAAATACACTCTCTGTTAGAAACCAAGTTCAAATTGTATTGTATGACCAATCTTGAGCCATTAATTTATACCTATCTTTAGCCATCAATGGTGATTTTAGGTACACCGAACCTCCTTTGTACTCTTTACCATTGGATTGATGACAAGTGTAACAATCCTAACCATCCTTTGTACCAAGAAATCCCTATAAATAGAGGGAGTCCTCATTTGTGTAAGACCCAAAGAAATAAGAGAAAACAAAGTTCTCTAAACATCTCTCTCTCTTTTGCTCTCTATCTTTTCATTAGTTTCATAACACGTTATCAGCACGAAGGTTCTGACGATCTTGAAGCTAGTAGGCTTATACTTCAAGTAAGTGTTTCAATATATTATTTGTAGTTTCCAAATGAATATGAAATGTTATATTCATTATTATTACTTGATTAAATTTTATGTTTATTCACATATTTTTCATACAAGTTTTATTTATTTTTATATACTTGTTATGAATTATTGATGATAAGATCTATCTTGGAATAGAAATTGAGCATCCCTGAAGGATCGATTTAAATCAATAATTTTATTGAGTATCTCATAATAAAGGATCTATTGATTCTGTGAGATAATTTAAGTGAGCAATATGTGTACCAAAAGGCTCATTATGATTTATGCACCTGAAGTTGCATAATTGAAAGTGTGTTGAGAAAAACCACTAAAGAATATATGTTTAAAATGAACGCCTCGAATGTGCTCCTGAAGTAGCAATATCGAGTGTAAAAGTTCATAATATATTCTAAATTTATATCTGATTTTGTAGTGGCTAAGCAAAATAATGAGATTTTGATAAGAAATCATGAGCCACGTCCTACTAGTTTCACATCATTCCCTGAAGTGAATGAAATTGGATTTATATCATTCCCAGAAGAGAATGACGAATTGTTTTCAAAGAATCCAAAAGATTGGACGTGGTGATGAATATATTTATAGTACTTCAATGATTTCGAGCCAGAAGCTCCTATTAAAAATATTATCAGTTTTCTCTTTGAGATGATATTATGTTGATGAATCAAAAGTGATATGATTCAAAATATTTGTATCTTTTCATGATTATCTTGATCATCCAAAATCAATTATGATAAGTCGAATGATTTTCATATGGACGTCCATAAAAGAACCAGAAGATTCTTTTACTATAAAGCTTTACCACCAGAAGTGGAAAGAAAGTTTTACCACCAGAAGTGGAAAGAAAAATTTGCTAGAAGCAAATAAGATGAAATAATTCGACGTTATCATGATTATCATAGGTGAACTGGAAGTTCATATGATAATTAATGTATGGATGCAATAAGATAAAAGGTCTCATATTCTAGCTGCTAAAATCCCAGTGAGGATTGAAGTCCCTGCAGGGCAATTAAGAAATTTAGCAGTCTAATGAACATAAGACATGTATGAAAGCATGTGAGACCTATTGATACAAATGATAAAGCATCTCGGAAAGAGAAAAGCATAAAGAAAAGAATTTGGTGCTCCTGAAGAGGCCATACCCACAAAACAAGCAATAAAGTCCATCTAAAATTCTCTCATAATGAAAACTCCTGAAGAGTATAATACTCCTGAAGAGTACCTCCTGAAGAGGTTTTCATGAAATGTCTTCCCTTGAAGAGGGACAGGTACCTGAAAATAATGAGATCTCGATATTACATTTCATGAGTAAATGAGAAATTATGGAGAGAAATAAAACCGTTATCGACAACGTATTTTCATATAAGATGACATTTGATATTACTAGAAGTAATAAAGAAAGTGAGCTCAGAACCGTCGAAGAATACCGACGTAAAATATTGGCCAAAATAGAAATAAACAATTCCTGCAGAATTGTTATCATGTGATGCATATGGACTTGAAATCCAAACACCTATGAGGTGATGCTTGTTGAATATCAGTGGGTATTTGTATAAAGGAAATGAAAATGTGATATATAAATCACGAATATATTTCCTGCAGAAATAATATTGATATATTTCTGAAGTTAAAAAGATCATATTGAGATTTGTATTAACTTGATAGTTACCAAGAATTTGGGTATGCAAGAAGCATATAGTCCTGAAGTACATATTCTATCAAGTCTTAAAATCCTTATATGATCTAATGCAAGCTAAACGTATGTGGAACATACTATTTTCATATATTTTCAGTATTTATATTATATTTTATTGCAGTTTATATAGATAATTTAAATGTCATTGAGGCTCCAGAAGAGCTCATGAAAACTGCAGAAAGCAGGAATTGATTATGAGGCTCCAGAAGAGCTCATAAAAACTATAGAAATCAGGGATTGATTATGAGGCTCCAGAAGAGCTCATGAAAACTGCAGAAATCAGGGATTGATTATGAGGAAAAATAATCTCCTGTTATGGATGCAATCACATTCAGATTTTTGACTAATTTGGTAGTTACAAAAATATTGGATATGCAGTTAATGGATGTGGTCACTGCATATTGATATGGGTCATTAGACCAATGCATATATATGAAAATCCCTGAAGGATATAGAATGCCTGAAGCTTCTAATCTGAATACATCCAGAAATATATATGAAAATCCCTGAAGGATATAAAAATGCTTTAAGCTTGTTATCTGGTTACATCCAGAAAACAATCCGGATACATGTGGTATAAATGCATTAGTGAATATTTATTGAAAGAAAGATTTGAAAGTAATCCAATATACCCATGTGTTTTTATTAAGAGATTCCGGATTTGTTATTATTGCGGTTGATGATTTAAATCTTCTTGAAACTCCTGAAGAGTTCAGAAGAACTGCACATATTTGAAATATAAAACCCTTTCGGTTTCAAGGGGGAGATAAATGTGCATGAGAAATAAAATAAAGCATCCAGAATATCTACCAGAAGATAGATACACAAATATGAATATTTGTGAAATTTTATTATCTTGAAGCAAAAATTACAGAAATTTGAGACATTTCGCCTCATTCTTTAAACGCTCTTGTTCTTCAAGAATCTGCATGGCATCTCTGTCTAAAGGAGTAGGCAATCTAAAAGAAGATTTAAGCAGAGATTTTAATTTCCTATTCTCTTGCTTTATTGATTCTATCTTCACGTTAGACTCCTGAAGAAGTCGCTGAAGGATAAAAATTTTCTCATGGAGTTTGTCCAAATCATAAGGTTTGGATTGTAGTCGCTGAGAAAATGCATAAATAGTTGAAGAGTAATGGGCACCGAGATTTACAAGCTCATAGATAGCTTCAACATCTGACTTATTAGTCAGATTAGCACCTGTGGTAGAAGCAGGAACAGCTGATGAGCTAGGTGCATAATACCTTATATATTGGCCATGAGAAGATTGCTGAGCCATTGCAGAAAAAGAATGCAGAAAGAGATTGCAGAATAAAAATGCAGAAAGAAATTGCAGAGTAAGAATGCAGTATGATTACAGAAAAGTGAAGAAGATGAGATGCGAATGAAGATGATCTGAACATCTCTTTTATAGAGAAAAACTAAGCACCTCTATTGATTCACGGCATCCCTCGTGAAGCATCTCTCTACAAGAGACGAGGCGTAGCATCATAGCCCTGCGGCGCCTGATAGCAGATGTAGCATTATAGCCTTTCGGCGCCTGACAGGTACATAAGAACTGTAAAATCCCGCGATGCTTGTCTGGCCTAAAAAGATGGCCACCGTTTTTGAATATGGAGGTTTGCGGCTTAATTTTGATAACTCCTCCAGTAATTATGTTATTTACAAGAACTCCAGAAGAGTACAACTCCAGAAGAGCACAACTCCAGAAGAGTAGTGAATTCAATGATCTTGGATCAATATGGTGAATTTCACTATAAAGTCCTGAGTACTCCAATGGTTGCTCGATAATTTGATGAGCAGAAAAATCCATTTCGTCCTGAAGACGATGGAGAAATTTTTGGTCCTGAAGTACCTTATCTCCAGTTCAATTGAAGCCCTGAATATGTGATTATTTGGATCAAGTCCACAATTAGATGGATATACAGATGCGAGTTATCTATCAGATCCACACAAGAAGATCATTACAATTCATGAGAAGAAAGTTGAAATTGATGTCAAGAAGATACGGTCAAGAAATAATCTGGCAGATTTATTCACTAAAGCATTACCAACTGCAACATTTAAGAAGATTGTGCAGAACATTGGAATGCGGAGACTTGAAGACATATTATCATGCACTTTTCAGGGGGAGTAAAGTCTTGAAGACTTGTGCTGATTGTACTCTTTTTCCTTCGCTAAGGTTTTATCCCACTGGGTTTTCCTTTGCAAGGTTTTAATGAGGCAATCTTAAAGCACTTGGCGATATATATGAATATTGTACTCTTTTTCCTTCGTCATTGGTTTTTTTCCCACTGGGTTTTTCCTTGACAAGGTTTTAACGAGGTATATTCTTTATATGTGGTCATTCAAAGGGGGAGTGTTAGAAACCAAGTTCAAATTGTATTGTATGACCAATCTTGAGCCATTAATTTATACCTATCTTTAGCCATCAATGGTGATTTTAGGTACACCTACCCCCCAATGGTGATTTTAGGTACACCTAACCTCCTTTGTACTCTTTACCATTGGATTGATGACAAGTGTCACAATCCTAACCATTCTTTGTACCAAAAGATCCCTATAAATAGAGGGAGTTCTCATTTGTGTAAGGCACCAAGAAATAAGAGAAAACAAAGTTCTCTAAACATTTTTCTCATATTCAAGATCTTTCTCTCTTTTGCTCTCTCTCTTTTCATTAGTTTTATAACACTCTCCACATATTCAATAATTGTATTGCTGCTAAAATGGGGTGGTATTTATTGGTGGGAATGGAGTCTTAGACTTTATACAATTAGAGCAACATCAATCATGGAGTTTAGCCAAAGTATTAAGCACCAGCCATCATCTTTGTGTGCTGGAAAAGTTTCCAAAGATGCATTTACAACTTCACTAGTAGAGACCCTGGATATCATTTGGAAGTTGAGAGACTAATTATGCTTCAAATCCGTACAACAAATGTTGATGAAGTATTGAAGAAAGTAGAGGGAGAGTCTGAGAGACTATAATCACGCATAAAGTACAGTTAAGGTTACAATTGGAGACCATTGGAAATCACTACAAACTGCAATAACTTCTCCCTCTCACAAAATGTGGGATCTCATCCTATACTCAATCCGAGGTATTGCAATTTTCTCCCTTTAAATTCCTAAAGAATTGTTAAGCCAGTCTGTCGTAGGTGGCATGACTCAAATCCACACTTTTGGCTAGAGATTGGCTTTGTAACCATTTGCAACAACCCAAGGAAAACCCAAAGACAAATTTGAGCTTATACTCCAAAAGGACTAGTTATGGTTACAATTGGAGCTCCTTAGAATCATTATAAACAACAAGGACTTCTTTCTCTTACACAATGTGCAATACTATTCACTAACCATCCATGCCCAATATGGGATATATAAAACCTTTAAGGAATATAGCAAAAAGTTGTCATGGCCTAGCATGGCTCAAAGACCTAACAAAAGAGATGTTTGGAAGGCCCTTTCAAATCAATGGGCAAAGCTAAATTGTGACACAACCTTTAGAGCATACAAGGTTTTTCTAGCTATCTTTGCAATAGATCACATGGGTAAGGGAATTATAGGCTAGTGTTGTATGGAATTGGCTGAGGCACGAACTTTGAGATGACTATCTCCATTGCTACTCAAGAGAATTGGTTTGAGGTAATCCATGAAAGAGATTCAGCTATTGTATTGCATCACATCTCAGGTGACCAAATAAGAGAGAGAGAATTCTATTCGTGATATACGAAGATGGGTAACTACCACTCCAGATTGGACTCTTTCCTCGATTAGCAGAACAAGCAATGGAGCGGCCATAAGCTTAGTCGATGGATTTTTCACCCATGTTTAACAGGATCTCTTTGCTAGGGGTGCAATTGGTTTGGTTTGGTCCAATTTTGGAGATCTTTTTGGAATTGAACTGGTCTAAGTTGGTTTTGGAATTATAAGACCCGATACAGACCGATTCATCCAGAAAATAAAACTTTCAATTTTTTGAGTTTCAGTCAAGTTCAGTTCAATTTGGTCTTGCAGGTGTGATTTGGTTTTGGACTTTTTTGTTGGGCTAGTTGGTTTTTCTGACCCAAATGAATTTTTTTACCCCAAATATGATAAAGAGTCCAAAACATTGTTTTCCAAAACACGATGTATATAACCACAAAAAATTTGTAAAAATGTACTTATAAAAAATGTATGTATCATATATATATCAAAAGTGTACTCTTATTCTATATTATATATGTGAGTATGTAACTTAATATACATACTCACATATATAAGGAGAAATAATAACTTATTAATAAAATTAATATTAAAACTCATGTTTAAGAGTAAGTTTATATCAAGAAAGCATAAATAATAAACCCCAAGGGGTTGGCTCAAGTGGTGAAGGCCTTGGTCTTGAGGTCTCACACCCTTCAAGGTCCAAGGTTCAACACCTCATGGGTGCAAACAATTCTTTGGGGCCACACCCCCTGGTGAAAAGCCAGCGATTTAACCAGTTCCATGTAGAGAAACTTCCGAGGGTGCAGTACATGGGACCGGGGTTTACTCTACAAGGGTGGGTCCAAAGGGCCCTGCCTTGGAAATGTTCCCCGACATCAAAAAAAAAAGAAAAGAAAGCATAAATAATACGAATTTTATAATATGTACAAGATATATAGCATATAATAAATAAATAAAAATTTTAAAAAATAACGTTCGGTTCGGTCCAATTCGGTTTTCAAACCATGAAAACCAAGACTGAACCGATTTTCAATCGGTTTCAATTCCTAGGAACTGAAACTGACCTAACCGGTGTTTGGTTCGGTTCAATCGGTTTTTTGGTTTTTCTTACACCCCTACTCTTTGCCCAAGGCCTTTTATCTATATGTAAGATTCATGCTTGGTGGATTGTAATTAGTTTTCCTACCACCTTGTTAGTTAATAATTTCCACCCAAAAAATAAAAATACTTCTTAATAGTACACGATCAAGTGGCATATGATTGATCAAAGCCAGCCAGAACATTTGATCAATCAAAAGCTACCCCTAGCATTTACAATATTTCAATGAATGCTTATTTATTTTCCAATCACTAGATTCACTACTTCGCTCATGTGACCGTATCTATATGTTCTGCAGTTTGCCTTAACTATATATTCATAGATTATCAAAAGGTCGCCGCTTGAAAGAGGAAAAAGAAAAAGGAAAAACAAACCTATCAAAAGTTTTTACAAGGTATTGTAAGGCACCTCTTATGAAACATGAGTCCCAAGGCTGAATAACGCCAGTGTTGGGCCGCACAAAGTACTTTTTAGGTGAAGTGGTTTTAACCTGGCAAGAAACAGGGGGGAACATTTGAGTCGCACGTATTAGTAATTTGGAATGGCTTGACAAATGCATATCTAGTAAAAAATAAAACGTTTCTGTACGGTAACAAAGATGGCACCTTAAAAGCAACATGCTGTTCTGTTTTGTTCACAACTTTAAGATCACAGTAGCTTTGCTTTTCCAGCTCAACTGATTAATTGAATCCCAAAATCATAAGTCCATAAGAACTTCTTAAAGAAAATGATATTACAAAAATCATATACGCAGAAGACAACTCACAGTATATCACAGAAACCAAACAGTTTCCACATCCGCACGGATGTGGACCATATCCATATAAAAATCCATGGGTAGAAGTTCATCACTCGTCCCCTTCTCGTTTCGAAATTCATGCATTCATACAATCAAACCACAGTTTCTAATGGGAAGAAGCCATAATTTCCTATCGTAACATTGTTAAATCTAAAATATAATGAACCGTACCCGAGTCTTGCCAGCCTAATCGTTACAAAACAAGACCGCAAATTTTGACCAACAAATATATGACGGCAACGACAATGGACACATTTCCTAGCTCCCGACCTACCATGGACATGGGTAATTTAAATTCAAATCCATTCAAATACAACAAAATCCAGACGCATGCAAGAACAACAGAATTTGAAAAAATAAAATGATAAACAGAAAAATTTCAAGGAAAATTTCTAGAGACAGAGAGGTAAATATACATTGGAACTTGAGTTCATCAGGCTGAACAGACACCAAATGATTGCCGCCGCCGCCGTCGCTCATGATGAACTTAATAGACCAATGATCCCTAACACGACCCACTCAATCAAACCCTAATAATACCTGCTCATTCACAAAATCCCCAGAGCATTCAGAGACACTCACAGAGAGAGAGAGAGAGAGAGAGAGAGAGAGAGTAATTGATTAGGGGCTGACTCACACGTGGTGTGGAAGGAATATGGGGACGCTGCGGATGGCTCGGTCCAAACTATCGCGGTGGATGGGTGGGGTTGTGGTTCCGAGATTTTTGGCCACCTTGATCGGACTCGCTCTCGAGTTGGTCCGAACCAGCCCCAGAAACACAGAAGAGAGAGAGAGAGAGACAGCGAGAACGACACGTGTCGAATAGTAGCGACGCCGACGTCCGGTTCAAGGGATCGAGCTTTGAGTCACCTGAGTATTACGACTCTTTGGAGGTTTAGATGGGACAATAAATTTGAAAGGCATTTATATAAAATTAATCTCGAAATCTGACGTAATCACTTTCTTAATTATTAAGTTAAAAAAAAATTAATACATTTAAAATTATTTTCTTAATTATTAAGTTTAAAAAAATACATTTTTACCTATACAGTACACTTCGTTGGTACTATTCAGGCGACAAGGAAACTTTTACTTTAAAATAAAATAACGTCAATTTATAAAATTATTTTTATATAATTTTTTAAAAATGACATTCTTCAATTTGTAAATAGTAAGTAAATTGATAAGTAAATAGTATATTAATTTGACTTAAAATATTTTATAAGAAATAATAAGCTTATTAATTTGTATTCCTAAGTCTTTTAATATGAAATTTAAAGTGAAATAAATTCAATAAAATTATTTAAATTTGATGATCTATATGAAAAATAATTAATAAGTTTTATTTCCTAGACTTAATTGAGTAAGAAAAAATTTAATTAAGATCTCAATTGTAGAATTATATGCCTAAAATTACACCAAAATATCTAGATTTTATATTAAACTTGATAACCTAACTTACATACTATAATAAAAGATAAACTTCTAAAAGATTGCTAGATAGTTTTTATGAAAAAAATAAATTCTAAATATTTTATTACAAAAATAATAATAGATGAATATAATCACATGAAACATTATCGTTAAAAATTTAAAATAGATGTTAAGTTCATATATTTTTAGAATTTTATCTATACATATATGTAGCAAATTATTGAGACCTAATTTTTATATATAATTATGTTTTTATGATTTTTTGTGAAATTAAAATTAAGACATTTCATTTTTTATTTTACATAAATGTGTCATAAGTTAAAAAAGTTGGTCCCCCTCGAGGACATTTATGGTTTCGCCACTATATGTTGTTTTTCAATATTTTACTTTATTAGTCCGTTGTAATTGATTTCAATAGAATAAGTTGGTTGAATAATAGCTAAATTTATTCTAAAATTATAAACAAATCGTCACGAGATTTAGGTTCGGTTTGGCATATAAGAATTTTCATCTCAATCTTAAAATTTTCATTTTATCATTACAATTTTATCAAATCGTTATATAAAATATAATAAATAATTTAACTTTTTCAAATCTCAAAATAATAATAATATTAAAATATTTTATCTTAAAACTCAAAATCTTCTACTACCAAACCGAACCTTAGAAACTTAACACATTCATTTATAGGATTGATTTTGAGCCATGAAAATAATTACTCATAAAAATTAAATTTAAATTAATTCTATTTGGACAATTGGTGCAACTGTGGTCGCCAAAGAACAAGAGATATCATATCTAGCTAAACCGTAATTAACCAACGTTGCCAATCCATTGGGACAATAGTTCAACTCATTTATATTAAAAGTATTAGAGCGAGTTAAGATTTATCATGTTCAATTCATTCCTAATTTCCTATATGCATTTTAAGAGATATTTATTGTTAACAAATAATATAAATATATATAAAAATAAATTTCCAAAATGAAGTATGAATAATTAAATTATACAATTTTTATTACAAACTAAATCTAAAATCTTACGTCAAACTATATCAATTTAAAAATTTATTTTTATTAAAATTTATTAAGAGAGATAGCACCTTTCAATTATTAAATAGCACAAGTATTTGAATTGACATGAATTTATATAATACATTAAATCTACTTAAAATAATTTTACATAAAAAATTATGTTAGTTTTTAAATTTTTTATAGTATCATTTTATAATTTGAAAAATGATATTTACAATTATATAATACATAAATATCACGTAATTTATTTAAAAAAATAATAATAAGAGACTCACATTTTAAAAAAACTAATTTATTAACAATATACTTCACTCTTTTTAAATCATTATTTTTTAAATTAGGCAGGTGGACCACGAGTAGTATTACTCAAAATATTTATCTTTTGGAGAGTCAATGTAAAAATAAGTCGTGTCGGTTCGGTTTTCGGAAATAATATATCGGCTGTCTGACCCGATTCTGTACTAGCAGGTGCCTACACGTGTGGGACGGATAGAACCAGATAAGGCTCGGTGCCCTCTTCAGTCCTCTCCCCCTCAACTGAGTCGGAACACAGTGACGGTACCCTTCCATGTCCACTGCTCAGTAATTCTCTCCCATTTGTCTCTTTCGTTCCAGTCATGGCCTCCAAACTTCTTCCTCAGGTTCTCTCTCTCTCTCTCTCTCTCTCTCTCTCTCTCTCTCTCGTTTTCATTTTATTCAATTTGATAATGATTTCAATGAACCCTATGAGTTTTTGTATGTAGGCTCTGATTATTACCCCAAGAAACCCTCACCAATGTCCCCAAAAGAACATGGGTTTTTCTACGCGTGTTTCCGGCCTTCCCTCCTCGTTCAAGTCTGGTGCTCGTACTTCCGTCTCTAGGGTTTCTTCGTTCTCGATTGGCTTGAATTTGAATCCCATGTTCTCTGCGCCACCCAAACGGGCTTTTTTTGTCAGAGCTGAATCAAATCCTGAAGCTGAAGGGGAAACCAATGCAGTAGCAGAGGTGACAGAGAATGTTGAAGAGAAGGAAGAGGTTGATGTTGAAGAATCTACTCAAGTAGCGGCTGAAGTTCAGTCTGAGGAAGCCAAGCCGCCTAGGAAGCCTCGAATTAAGCTCGGAGATATAATGGGGGTAAATCATTTAATGCTTTTTTTCCCCTTATACCCTCTCTCTTCGGTTCTTGACTTCATGCTGGGAAAAGGAAAGAAATGGAACTTTAGATCTTCCGCCTACTTCAAAAGTTGTTTTTTTAATATAGTCTAATCTAAAACTTACTCGTAGTCGAGTGCACTAATTTTAGGCTCTGTTTAGTTTCTGAGATGAGAAGTTCCTTTTTGTTTTTAAAATGATAATCATAAAAGCATGCCGTTTTACCTAATTCTGGAAGAGGGGAGTGAGTTGAGTATCAACTGACTCTCTTGCGCCTTTCTTCAGCATGTTGGTGTTTGTCAATTCGGGACGGGTGGTTGCCTTTTTCATGAACATAAAACAGTAGCTGAGAATGTCAACTGAATGTTTTCTGAGAATGGGTTATTTGAAAAGCAAAATGAAGTAAAGAATGGAGAAAAATAATTTTCAGAAACAGCATCACGAGTTTCTGAGGCCATCCATGAAAGGGAGGGGAGGAGGGAAGAATGGAAAGGTCCTTTCAACCGTTTTTTGGTGATCAACTGCTTAAGCGCTATCAATCATCTCACCAAACCAGATTTTGAACAAATTTCATTTGGGGATCCATAAAGACTCATTACTGAGTAGTGAGTACTGACATAAAGGAAAAGGTTCAATTTGAATGAGATGTATGTTTGAACAGCCTAAACAATGAGGGATACAGTCTTATTACCATTGCCATCAATGAACAGCCATTTGAAACGGATTCTAGCTTCCATAACATAAATTTATGCTATTTTCTGACTATATCTTAGATAAAAAGGTAGTTGGTTACTAAAAAGAAAGAGTTCCGACATTCAAGATTTTGGTTCTTTACTATCCTCACTTTCCCCCCATAGTTATTCTCTTTAGACAACCCACTGGTTTACTGTGATATAGATGAAATGATCGAAATTATGCCATTGAATGTGTAGATATTGAATACAAGGGCAGTTGAGGCGTCAGAGAAGGAGAGGCCAGTTCCAGACCTTAGAACTGGAGATGTTGTGGAAATTAAATTGGTAAATGTTGTTATTACCTTTGTTGCTACTTATAAATAAAAGAAATTGGTACTTTGGGCTTGGGCTAGGGCTTTGTTAGGTTCATTTTCCTAGATGGGTTTATTGTTCCTTGTATCTATTTTTGTACCCCAACTAGGTGTTTTCTCTTGTATACATCCAGTGTACTAGGCTACGCCTATTGGTATTAATAAATTTTTACTTATAAAAAAAATTTGGTAAATGTGTTTCTGATTCTTTTTTATTTTTTAGGTTTGTTTATTGTATTTTAATGAAGTCCTTTCCTGATTTTTTGTTAATGTTATTCACTTCCAGGAAGTTCCTGAAAATAGGCGGAGGTTGTCTGTCTACAAAGGTATTATTATATCAAGACAAAATGCTGGTATTCACACAACAATTCGGATTCGGAGAATTATCGCTGGTGTAGGGGTTGAGATTGTTTTCCCTATGTAAGTACCTGTTTTATTGACTCTCAAGGTTTGCTGAGGCTTATTTTGGCTAAAACTCTATTGCGAGAAATTCAATCAGAATAACAATATTTATGAGTGGCTATGAAAAGAGGAGAAAAAAAATAATTAGTGAATAACTAATGAAACATACAACAAAATATTTGCAATATGATGCATAGTCATTGAGTTTTCACATCAGGGTGACTTTGGATTAGTACATCCTCCCAAGGTGTCACAAGTGCTGGTAGCGTTTGCAACCCTTTGGGAAATGTGAAACCAGAAACAGTTAGTAAATTCTATGTTTATTTCAGTTACGGCAGTGTATAATTGGTAATGAAGCCATATAATGGAATCCTAAATACCCATATATACAAAGAAACATTATGCTAAAAAAACATCAAGGGAAGTAAATAGGTTTTTATGCAATCAGTTGAATAGAAAATTATTTTAATTAGAGCATATCATGCTGGTATGGCATTATCCTGATTTCATATAGTCTGTTGGAATAGGAATGGATGGATGCAAATACTGGGTATGGGTATAGTATGATGAAGTTATGTAGAGGAGTTTTTGAAAAGGCATGTATAGGCTGTTAAATAAATTTTTTTTTTCATTGAACTCTTATATGTTTGTAAAGTTATACAGTGTAATAGTCTAATCATGCAAGCATATTGTAACCTATTTTGAACCTATTGTAATATATTGTAATGATTAGTTTGAAAGTATCAGTGTTTGAATTATATTTGGAAAAGAAATGAGATGAGATGAGATTGAATGAGATGAAAATTGTTTTCAAAGATCCTCTTAATATGCTAAATATATCATTACATTTGTCTTTTTAAAACCATTTTTTATTGTGATTTGTCAATTTTTTTTTTTAAAAAAGTGAGTTTTAGTTTGCCCAGGCTTGCCGCCCACACTTGCGGTTTGCACCTAGGCTCTAGGTGGTTTATGTGCTTAACTGCGCCGAGTGCTTTTAACAACATTGATTTGGATTTATTATGCTGGAGTGGATGCTTCAGTTCTCATCTTCATAAGCTTTATCTTATGAACTTTCTCCACTCCGATTCATTTTTATGTTTCTTGTAACTCTAATTCCGTTCTGTGTACTGTATGAACTTGATGAAGCCTGATTTGTGCTTTTATCATTGTTTTGTTGCAGTTACTCGCCAAATATCAAAGAAATCAAAGTATTAAAGCACAGGAAAGTCAGGAGGGCGAGGCTATACTATCTCAGAGACAAGCTTCCCAGACTCTCCACTTTTAAATGAAGAACATCTCTGTGCAACTACTCTCTCTGTTTTCCCTTTCAGACTAATTTGTTGAGTTTTGAGAAGTTTTAAA
Organism: Carya cathayensis; assembly: GCA_011037825.1. Taxonomy (NCBI): domain Eukaryota; kingdom Viridiplantae; phylum Streptophyta; class Magnoliopsida; order Fagales; family Juglandaceae; genus Carya; species Carya cathayensis. The sequence continues at coordinate 926,611 of QGSO01000176.1, forward strand.
ACTTGCAGTAACCCATCCATTAATCCATTCTCTTGTAATATAACCTCCATTCTTGTCAATGCCATCACACCTTTCTTTTGCTTCTCTCCGGGGTTTTTTTTTAATCAATGCGGATTTTTTTTTAAATTTTAATTTTTTTATGAATAATGATACATCATTTTTAATTTTCATAATTCTTTAGGCATCTCTATTTTAATTTTTAAATGAGGAGTATTTTTCTAAAATGATTTATAAAATAGTACTTTCACAGAAATATCTTAAAATTAAAACATAATTGTATAAAAAGATGTAAAAAGCAAGGTTCGAAAATTGAAATCGGGTAAGGATTGATTTAATGAATTGGGCAATTTAAGAAATTGAGTAAGATGATTCATAATAATTTTGAATTGGTTATTTCAATGTTGATAAAAAAAATATTAAAAATCATATATAATGTAATTTAAGCATTTAATATAATGTATGGATGAGTATAAAGTATAAATTCATTGACTAGTTTTAATAAAAATATGATATGAATCTAAGTAGTTTCAATAAATATATAATTAATATATTTAATCTTAATTGTTGATATTTTTTTGTATCATATATGAAGAAGATAAATATCATTAAGTTATAAGTACAAGACAAATGTAACGTTTTCCTAGACCTCCATTTTGGAAACTTGGGTGTTATGCCAGGCCATAGGCCCTTGGCTACAATGATGAAGTTAATATATGTTTAGTCATATTATTTTAGTACAAAAAATAAAAAAAAAACAAAAAATCAGTTATTAAAAAACGTTAAAATAAATACAACTTTGCATTGCTTGAATCAATCTAAAATCAGCTAAACTCGATCTAAATTGGTCAATTAAAATAATTTAATGAACTATTCAAAAAATTTATTAATATCGATTTGATTTCTGATCAATTAAATTTGAATTGGTTGATTGGCCACAACTAAATTTAGTGCATATTTGGAATTGCGTTGAGAAATATAGCTTATAACTTTAGGACTTATAGCTTATAACTTAATTAATAAGTTTTACTATTAAAAAGTTATTTACTGTTTGATAACCATATATTTAAAGCACTTTAAAAAATGTTACGTTTGTTTGGAAACAAATTAATAATGTACTTTTTGAAGTAGAGATGACGATTATTTGAATTTTTAAAAATTATAATAATATTCTTAAAAGTTTGAAAGTTGTAATTATCTGAAAGTTACATAGATATTTTCGTTCATTGACAGTCTTTTTAAAATTCGAATTACGTTTTGTATTATCCAGAAAAACACGTTTGAGAAAAATGATGCTTTTCCTCAAACATATTTTTTATCTTATTTGAAATTAAAAGTGTTTTAATATATAACACTCAAACAACTTAATTTTTTTATTAAAAATATTTAAATGCTTTTTAAGACATCTACCGTAATTCCAAATATGCCTTAAGAGTTTTTCTTTTTTACGGCAAAACAATTCAAACAAATAGTTTTGCATGGATAACTGTTTTCGGATTTGAAACTCCCCGACCCACGTTTTTACCTAAACTTAATAAAAAGTTTCAAAATTTGACGAGGTTATTACCATTTAAAGGGTGATGTTACTGTGCTGTCGAGTTTTCACTGCTACGTATCCATCAATATAAATTTGACTTTTTATTTGTTTCTTTTTTATATTTTTTTAGTCATATTTAAATATATATATTTTTAAAAAATATATCAATATATTAAAATTCACTTTTTTAAGTATTAAATAAAAAAATGAAATACAATATACTAGCATTTTTCATCATGTGTAACACGTGTAACGTAACCACGACATGTGTGATACCCCGCGCCGTTTCTGTATTGTTCCCGGTGCTGACTCATACTACTTCTGTAGTACCCCACCTAAGATCACGCCACGTGTTAACTTTTCAATTTATCATAATAAATAAATAAATAATGGTAGTAATGTGGGCAGCATGCGTTAGTATAAAGCAACAAAAAGAGAGAAAAAATTTGAACGGAAACGTCGGAAAGAACTTTCAAAATCCCCACAGTTGGCCACGCCTCGCCCCTCGCTCTTCCAAGCTCAGTCCCTACACCCGCCTTCCTCGCTTTTCCTCTCATTCACTCTTTCCCTCTCTCTCTACACTTGGTCGCGTTTTTCTCGCCAACCCCACCCATCAAACCGACTAAGGTTGCTTTCTCTGGTTCAGCTCTCTCTGGATGCATTTCTCCTTATTGGCCTGTTACGCAATTTAACTTCATTTTGTATCTGTTTCTGTTGATTTTGAATGTGCTATGAGGGGTTGTCATGATTGGCGAGGAATTTTGGGTTCTTCCTGGTGACTGACTGCAAAGAATATCTCGGAGTTCTGACACAATGAGAGGTACCCCACCTGGGATTTTGCTAATAAGAAGCATTAGAGGCAGGGATTGGTCCTTTGCTACCTATAGGTATTTTGTTTTGTTCATTTCATTCATTGCTTATGCTTGTTATCATGCTTCTCGAAAACCCACTAGCATAGTCAAGAGCGTTTTGTATCCTGACCCCAAAAGAATCCCGGGACAGTATCCTTGGCCTATTGGCAAGTTTTTTATCAAGGAGAATTTTGTAGATAATGACATTAGCACGTTGAGATACGCGGGTTGGGCTCCATTTAACGAACCGGATGGGCCGTCGAAATTGGGGGAGATTGATGTTGCATTCCTAGCATGTTATTCTTTGGGAATGTTTGTTGCCGGACATTTGGGCGATAGGTTGGACCTCCGGTTGTTTTTGGCGAATGGGATGATCGGCAGTGGCATTTTTGTTGGGTTATTTGGGATGGGATATTTTTGGAATGTGCATGCGTTTTGGTATTTTCTTGTAATGCAAATGGCTGCTGGGTTGTTTCAAGCAACGGGTTGGCCTTCGGTTGTTGCTGTTATTGGTAGTTGGTTTGGGAAGAGGAAGAGAGGTTTGATAATGGGTATTTGGAATGCGCATACTTCTGTTGGGAATATCACTGGGTCTCTTTTGGCTGCTAGTGTCTTGGACTATGGGTGGGGCTGGTCTTTCATAGTTCCGGGCGCATTTATCATTATGGGAGGGATAATGGTTTACTTGTTCTTGCCCGCTTACCCCGAGGATTTTGGGTTTACCTGCCTGCCTGGTGTAGCTTCGAATTTACAGAAAACGCCTAATGACGAAGAAGCTCAGATTACTAAAGGAAATGTGCCTCGAGGGGAAACAGATGTCGTCTCCCAACATGGGATGGTGAGGAGGAGAGGTGTCGGGCTTCTTGAAGCTTGTTTAATACCAGGAGTAATACCATTTGCACTGTGCCTTTTCTTCGCTAAGCTTGTGGCCTACACATTTCTGTACTGGCTACCATTTTATCTTAGTCAGACGGGTATTTCCTGTGCTCCCAGTTTTATTAATCAGCTTAATCAATATAGAAGTCTAAACTAATGTAACTTTTAAATTCGTAACATTTTACATTGCTGTTTGGCTTGTCAGATAACTTTCGAGTTTTGTTACTGGTATGTTCTTTCGGACTCTTGAGTAACAAGATTAGAGGAGATTTTAAGCAATTTTGGATAGCTAGAAGTAACAAGAACTGCTGACATAAAGGAGGTAAAAGAATAGCGTATGGTAGCTTGCTGTGGGACCAGCATGTATAAATAGTTCTTTATGCAGTCCCAAAATGACCTTCTCTATCGGAGGTGAATTGGTCTCATTTGCAGAACAAGGATAATATATAAAGACAGTGTCTCATAATCAATGGTTTCCAGTCGATTATAGAATTGCTATTTCAAATTGACACTAATAACTAGGAAATAGAAATAAGTGCTTTATTTTCAAAAAAAAAAAGAGACTGATATGGTTGAAGTATCCTGTGTCTCCATCCTTCTGCTTCTCTATGGTTTCGTGTAATTACAGTTAATTCCATACAATCTGGGCAAAGTGACGGTCATTTTCAACAAAATTAAAGAGAAAAGTGCTGTGATCATACATTGATGTTGGTGTCATCTTCCTCATCCAAGTAGTGACCCAACTATATTCAGAAGGGAAAACTGCTTACAACTTATCTTCAAATTATATTTATATTTTTTAACAATTTGTGCCTTTGTGTGTGTGCCCGTGCGCACATATATATTTTTACCATAAGATACTTGAAAGATTAATCATGCAAACGTGCTCATGGATCTTCATGTGAAGGCCCGCCACTTAATGATTATAACATATCACAGGTTGGCAGTTCAAAAACATTCTGTACGTTATTGTGAAGCAATATACCTTTGTACCACCTGATGGGTGAGGGATCATGTTCTATAAAAATCGTCACTGTGAGGACCATCAAGTAATTTTTGCCAATTCATTGTATTATATGTGTGGATGGTAACCTCCATTAAAATTTCGAAAATTGATTTCGCTAATGCTGATAAGTTGATGCATTATGAACATGGCTATCTGTAGTTGCACCATTTCTGTAAGGGTAGATTTTTGCACTTGTTGCCAGCTTACAAGTACTTTAATGATTTCATAAAGCCATATACTGTGCCTTGAATCGTCTTTATGCATCTGCCATAATGTTTCTATAATTTGGCAGAAATTGGTGGAGAGTATGTTTCAGTGAAATCTGCTGGAAATCTATCCACCTTGTTTGATGTAGGTGGCATTGTTGGTGGAATCCTTGCTGGCCACATCTCTGATAAACTTGGTGCTAGGGCTACTACAGCTGCCAGCTTCATGTATGCTGCAATTCCTTCAATGCTATTGTATCGCACATTCGGAAATGTTTCAGTGAATGTCAACCTTGTACTTATGATGATAACTGGCTTGTTTATAAACGGGCCCTATGCACTCATCACCACTGCAGTTTCTGCGGACCTTGGCACCCACAGTTCCCTTAGAGGGGATTCTCGAGCATTGGCAACAGTGACTGCCATAATTGATGGTACTGGATCAGTTGGAGCAGCTCTTGGCCCTCTTCTTACTGGTTTCATCTCAACAAAAGGATGGGATGCAGTATTTGTGATGCTAATGATTGGTGCTCTTATTGCGGGACTTCTTTTGTCGGGTTTGGTTATAGCTGAACTCTCTGAGAGAACTTGCAATCGAATGTCTCAATCCAGCGGCCAGCAAAGTCTTGGAGGTAAGACAGTTATTCCCTCTCTTTTATTTTTTTTCCCCTTTCCTTTATACTTCTCTCTCTGAATCCAGTGCTGAATTCTGGGTAATTACTGGTTATCTTTTTCTAGAAGGGTAGGGATAGGTACCTATAAAAAAAAAAAGAAGGGTAGTGATAGGCTACTTAAAAGGTATTAAGATTTTTATAATTTTTTATCATTTTCTTTTAAGTATTTTTTTAAGGCATTAAGAAAAAATTAAAAAAAATAGAATTTTACTTCTAGTCACTTCCTTAACCATTAAATAAAATTAAAAATTAAAAAAAAATCAAATACAAAATGACTAGTAAATAAGTAGTAAAATAGTATTAGTCCTATCATTTTCCTTTCTAAAATTGCCCCTAGCTTTCATGCATCTTACAACCAATGAATTTGGTTTTTTTTTTGGGTCTCGGGGGATTGAATCTGTGGAGTGAAATCATCTTTCTACTCATTTCGATGAATGTTCAATCACTAGTGTCTTTGATGGTAGTTTGGACTGTTCATGGAATTGAATTGTTACCCTGTTCAAATATCATTTAAGAGATGATAAATATTGCTCACAATTCACAACTGAGATACTCCCTAGGAATTTCTGACACAATCATCTTGGCTTTGAAAAAAGGGTTTTTCGAGGTTTCGGATTCAGTCTATGGCCGTGGTTCTCAAAATCCACGATCAACTGCTGATATGCCATCTATTTTACTTGTACCTAGGCCCCAGAGTCCTCATCTTGAATCCCTCCTACACATCTTGGGACCAGAACTGTAATATCTCAGGCATGGACTAACGGTGATCTTTTCTTTTTGCAGATCATGTGACTCAACCACTGCTAAGGGATCGAAGGTGATAAATTTGGGTCTTAAGAAGCTTCATGTTGTTGAGAACCTCAAAGCAAAAGGCCTCAACTGCTTAGGACTGGTATTTGGATACTTCGATGAATAGTACGGAGGCAGCACCTATGTAAATCCCAAAATTTTTTCGCTTTGGTTGTATCTTGTAGCACATGATATCCTATTAGGGATTTGTGAGAATTGTTAGATACAGGCAGAGATTTCATAAAAGTAAACTCACGAATTGATATTATTTAATGTGATACGTTAGATTTACTTTACAGTGAAAAGAATATTACAGTATAATGTCTTACATCAAATTATGTTAATTCGTGAATTTATTTTTATAAAATCTCTTTATGGATGAAACATTTCTCGTCCCGTAATATACACAAACTATAGGAATATAAAGTATAACTATAGGACTTATAGTTTATAACTTTAGTAATAAGTTCTACTATTAAAAAATACTTTCAAACATATTACGTTTGTTTGAAAATAAATTTAAAAAGTGATTTCTGATGCAGAAATTACGATTATTTAAATTTTTAAATATTATGACTATATTTTTGAAAGTTGTAATTATTTGAAAATTATATGAGTATTTATGTCCATTAATTGTCTTTTTAAAATTCAAATTATGTTCTACATTATCTAGAAAAACATGTTTAAACGTACTTTTGAGCTTATTTGGGATTAAAAATGTTTTAATATGTAACATTCAAACAACTTAATTTTTTTATTAAATAGACTTTAAGACTATTTAAGTATTTTTTAAAACTTTTGCCACAACCCTTAACAGGCTTTAAGAGTTTGTTTGGCAACACAATTGTTCTAACATTCTCAGATATATGGGTGTATATGAGAATGTCAGAACAATTGTGATGGTCAATATAATCTTAGAATTTCGGCTTCCAGTCTGATCCACGGGTGTTTTTTTTTTAACCGGACCAATTGAAGTGTATATATGGTTTTTAAAAATATTTATATATATTATTTTATATAGTAGTTGTATAAGTTAATTATCTGATTTTTATATGACTTATCACCATTGAACATATTATTTAATATTCATTAACCACACACAAAATGTTAATATTTTAATTGCATTAAATATCATAATTCATTTACTATTAAATACTAAGTTAGTGACTATTATTTTCATAAATATAATTATAATTAATTATTTTTTAATGAGTTATTTACATAATCTCCATTTTCTCTATTTTTTGTTTTTAACTTTATTATGATGATTCTTAATTCTCATGGATTGATATGAATAATTTTGATAAATTTTCTAACTTTTTTTAGGCTATTTTCAAGTACAAAATGTGCAAATAAAGTTAAATAGTTGATATTCAAATGTGTAAAATTTATGAACTTTTTATATAGTTGGGCCGAAAATATACATTAGAAGTGATTTTGGTTCTTTTGTAAGATTGACCCATTTTACATTGGCCCAGACTAAATCGACTAACCGGATCGATAACTAATAGTTTGGTTTGGTCTAATAGGAATAATCGGTCAGGTCTCAGTTCAGAAAAATGGTGGATCGAAATTTTCAATTCAATCCAAAAATCCCCCTATTGACCCACTTGACTAGACCGATTACACTCCTAAGATATTTCATTTTCAAATATTACTCAATCACAAAACACTTTTAATTTTAAATACCCAACTTTTTCATATAATCATCACCTAAGCATTACATAAACTTTTCCAAACACTAAAATAAAATACTATTCATAGATATCCTAAAATATTCTACATATTTAAATGGGCCCTAAATTGAAATATTTTAAACCACATATATCACTTTGTAAAAAGATGAAAAGGATATAAATTTTAATTTACCCTAACCATAAAGAATATTTGAACACCAAGCACTTACAAGTGACGAGTTATTTTGTTCTATTCTTTTTTATTTTTTTTTATCTTTTTGCTAAGCAAATTTCATTAAAACTGGAAATACAAAGTCATATTACAAATTTAAAACCTCCAAATACTAAAAGCTAATTACAAAAGATCATAACTGGTGGGTTGATCCTTCCCATTATGGAAGTCTAATAAGCACTGTGATATGTTGATGAGAAATATGCTTTCATACATGTTATTGGAAACCGCATTGAGCAATATTATGCGTTTATCAATTTTGAGATCAAATGAATTTTTTTACCTGCTATTTGTCAAAGCAACTTAACAGTTGGTGTATGTCATGAATGATGGAATCCATTATCCAGCCTACAGGCTGCTTTGCTTTTATTATTGCTATTAACACTTGCTTTGAGTCTCCTCGAACGAGAATCTTTTCCATTTTTTCTTTTTGGTTTTCCGAATTGAAGACATGACCCACCTTGAGAAAGCCACTATGTACCTGCCAACAAAAATTCGATGATTTTTTGAGCTCGAGCTGCCTATATTTATGTATGTAAAATAATGCATATTATATGATATGATGTGATATTAAATAATTAAAAATTATTTATAATATTTTATTGGTGAATCTATTATTAATTAATGTCACATTATGAGATGATGAATAAATTTTTTTCATATAGATATATATTGTTGGTGACGTTTAAATATTAATTTTATTATAATTTTTATTATGTTACTATGTACTCACTAGCATATATATATATATTGTTAGAAACCAAGTTCAAATTGTATTGTATGACCACATTTAGCCATNCTAGGCATCACTTTTAGCAAACCAACAACATGTTATTTTCTGCCAAGCTGTTACGAGATATCATTAATTGATCCTATTAAAATAATGTAACGTCGCAATAATTCTGGGACATGTGAGGCTGTAAGCACGATGATACTTGTCGAAATCGACGTCCTATGTATTAAATGCAATGCAATAGCAACAAAGAATTATATCCTTACCGAAAACTCCAAAATTAATGGACAACTTTCATCCTCCACCATGAGTTCTTGAAACGATCGAAAGATCTTTCGTTCGTAGACTTCAAAAGACTTTTTTTATTTTTATTTTCATTTTATAGAATGTAAAAAACTGAGACAAGCAATATATATACAGCATATATATCCCAATAATCCAAGCAACTCCAAAAGACTTAAAAGTATCCTTCTTTATGAGTTTGAACAAACCCCACACAATAAGGGTCCACTGAGCTGTTAGATAGAATACTGCGTACTCTTTTGTCTGAATGGTAAAGTCTTGGTCCTGCATTTATTTATTTTTGTTCCATAGAGAGATAGGTGACAAAACTCGATTGGGCAGGTTGGAAAAGTAAGATGAAATGAGAATTATGTGAATAGTAATAAAATAGTTTGTTAATAGTAAAGAGATATATAATTTGTATTAAGTATTTTTAAAATTTTGAAAAATGAGAGAGAAAAAGTTAAATAAAAAATATTATAAAGATAATAGATTGTAAGAATAAATATAGTTTTATAATATTATTTTTGTTTGAGGATTTGAAAAAGTTGGAATTAATTTTTATTTTTTATTTAAAAGTTTGATAAAGTTATAATGATTAGTATTTTAAAAATTTTGTATTGGAATTATGTTTGGAAATAAGATTGGATAAGATAAAATGAGATTATATGAGAATTGTGTCACATCCCATGTCCCAAATCTGTCCTTAATTTCTTCCCCCGCGTGCGCACACACATATATAAATATATATATACATAAATATGTATATATATATATATATAGTGTGTAACAAGTTTGTAAATGATTTATAGAAACATAGATTGATTTGCAAAGGCAAAGATTGCTTAATTATTAATGAGAAGAAAATCATCAAGAAGAATTTTACTCTTTTGCTAGCTAGCCTTTGATCTGCTTGGCAGAAAATGCAAACCGGCCCATGCATGCTTCTTGAAGGTATATATAAAACTTCATGACGGCCACCCAATTAGTTAAACGTATCTATCTACGTCACTATAAGAAAAATAAAAAATTAGTTGTGAATATTATTTTCGTTGCAATAAATTAATCATAAAAATACATATTTTTTGTAGTACCCGTACTACTCCATAACGTATTTGAAGTTTTTGTTTTATTATTTTTTGTCCTTTTAAGTATTTTTTTTAACATTCTTAATCATTAAGAAAAAATTAAAAAAATATATATAATTTTACTAATAGTCATTTCTTAACTATTAAATAAAAAAATTAAAAAAAATTAAAATAGTAAAAGAATGATGGTAGGATAGCAAGACTATCATTATTCGTAAAATAATTGTAAATTATCATTTTTCATTTTTTATTTTTTTATGAGATGTTGTTCGATCTGTGATCAGTGTGATCGATTCTCGGGAATAAGTCAGCAGCCGTGCGTGATCTCAGGTTCGGTTGGACAGACCACTTGTCTGCATGCATGTGCAAGTTTAAGGTTAGCCATGATGTTTGAACTTTACAAGAGATTTTCAATTAGATTAAGGTAATGGAACAAGATCAATATGCATCACCAACTTCTTGCCTTCGCTAACCTAGGCATGCCGCAGCCTTCCTAGGTCGTTTGCTTTGTCTCTTTCGTTTATATTCTTTGATGAGGATCAATGATTGAGGCATATTGCGTCCGTATTTATTAAACATTTAAATATTTAATATCTATTATATAATCCATTTCATTTAAAAAAAATATTAATTCAATCTAGATTATTTTTTTCAACATCACAATTATAAATTAGCGTTGCTTTCTCATCGATGCAAGAAGGACGATAATTCTACATCTCATTAAATTTTCATGTCGAAATGAAATACCGACGCAAAAATGTGGCCGTCTACGGCGTAATTTGTCACTATTAAAGGAGGAAATGAGTGATGGAAAAGACATTCTAACGGTAAGAAAAGCACCCTATTTGTGACCAGATTTTAGTATTACAAAAACTTAATAGCGCCACAAATAACCTATCATTCCCATCACACGTATCCCGTCTCAAAAGCATTCATTATCACAAAAAACAAAACTTTATTTTCGTCGATATTTATAACGTCACAAATACTCTGAACAATAGTTTATCTACTAATGCATTTAATACATTTTTCATGATCATCAAAATGATGCAAATACACAAAACCCGCCACAAAAAATCGTTGGGATCTCCTTGCCGCAAATTATTGGCCGCAAATAATATTAAAGATCATGTTATGTACCGTTTTTGGTTTTAATGGGATAAGTACAAGTGATTAGTGATATATATGGGGGAGACATGAAATGGGGGCATGCGATTATGTTTATTATCTTTCAAGAAGTACTGATTGATTAGGCAGTACTGGAGTGGTTTCCACTTTTATTATGTTGCATGCACGCCGGCCACGTTTAATTTGTGCATTTTTACCTTTAATTTTTTGCTCTGTTTCTTTCTAACAGAAATGCTTTGCTCCCGTAAGTTGGGTCTCGATAAATTTTGTTTTAATTTTATTTTACAATTAAGAGATTATGTTTTAATGATGTTATAATTTTTTTTAAAAGATTTTAAAATATAAAAATAATGAATGAAGAAAAATACAAAAAAATAAACTTACCTTTTTACTTTTTGCTCTTGTCGAGACGTCTCGTGCTGCTCTTCTTTCTAATATCTACCTAAAAAAAACACAAAGGCTCAAAACTCAAAAGAGCTCCACCAGCAGCATGCCCTTTATATGTGTCAATCACTGCATGGGTTGCGTGGAATCTCCATCCGCTGATCTGTAAATTAGATACAAAGATAATATTCTCCAAAACATCACTTATCTGTCTCTATATCAACCTCACATCACTCTCCCCCTATTCCTCATAATAACATCTCTCTCCTCTGCCTCCACCTCTCACCCATTTCTTTCTTCATTCTAAACCTATTTTCCTCTTCTCGGACACTCAATTCACACACAGACACATTGCTAGCCAGCTCGAGCCATGGCTCTCCCGCGTGCCGTGCTCTTGCTAACCATATTGTCACTCACCCTCATAGCATCCTCCATTAATGCTCAATTAGCTCCATCTCCAGCGCCCACGGGCTCCATGTCCCAGCCGCCAACCACCATGGCTACTCCCCCACCAACAACCATGTCCACCCCGCCACCAAGCGCTGCAACTCCTCCTCCAACCTCGCCCACAGGCGCCCCAGCACCAAGTACTCCTTCAATGCCTTCCCCGCAGGCTTCCCCTCCAGTTTCATCACCCCCGCCTGCGGAGCAGAACTCTCCATCAGGAAGCCCATCTTCACCCCCTCCGGCGCCTGAAGCACCATCATCAATGCCTGCATCTCCTCCTTCCTCCTCATCACCGGCACCAGGAAGCCCATCTTCACCCACTGCGCCAGGAAACGCTCCGGCCTCACCCTCCGACGGCAGTACTGCTTTTGTTCATGGAAGCAGCATGGCCTTGTTGGTAGCATTGTTTGGAGGGTTTGCACTCCTTGTTTGATGACATGCATGATCTGGCTCATTATTGTACGTTTAGAATCATTGTTTGTAGATTGTGATACTTATTTGTGTATTCTTTTTATTTTTATTTTTTTGCTCCTTTTTCTGTGTGTCTTTTCTCATGAATATTGATACTTGGTAGCTGTTCCATTTGTGATTTTGTGAAGGGATGAGTTGGATTTGGAGATATATCTCGTATTATCTTAGTATTTGTACTTATCAGAATAAGGTCTCGTTTGTTTTGCAAATGACATGGATTAAAATAAAAGGTAATTAAAAGTATAATAAAATATTGTTAGAATATATTTTTGTAATATTATTTTTATTTTGCGATTTAAAAAAATTAAATTGTTTATAATTTTATTTTACGTAAAAATTTGATAAAATTGTAATAATTAGATGATATAAGATTAAAATAGTTGTGAAAACAAACAAGACCTAAGCGCTAGATTCCTATTTGTTTAATTGGTAACTTTCTATAAGTGCTAGATTTTAAGCCCCAAAACAAAGCTAATTAATAGTGTTCGAATATAAGGTAGCTATAATATATATATATATATATTATATTATCAAGTCTTTTTAATTATATATTGTTATGATATCAAATAATGATTGGATAAAAAATATCAAACAATTTTTTAATAATTATAATTTGATGCACATTGAGAGATGATTAAAGGGCTAAATTAAAGACACGTCTTTAATTACCATTTCTCTTGGCCTATGAAAAGGGAACCAACTCGCTTTAGGCTTTTGATCTGAATAATTAATTAAGTTACTTTAAGCTCCAATTATATACTATGATCTTAAATATGTTTTTATTTTTTTGGAAATTAATTAATTGCTGCAAATGTTTGTACAAAATATACATGATAAGGAAAAATAAATAAATAAATAAAACATTAATTCAAACTATATATAAATATTTCTTTCCTTAATAGCTAGAAAGGTAGTTAGGGGCCGTGGTAGATGGACATTTGATGAATTGGAATAAATGGTATAAAAAGTTAGGTGCGTGCATGCTAGCTTATGTACGTACCGCGTGAAAATATTATATATAATTAATTATAATATTTGAAAGAAAGAAATTAACTTTTGGAGATGGGAAGGTTTCCTTTCCTTTCCTTTCCTCTGGTATCTAATATTGATGATCAGTGCCATGAAGATTAAAGAAGAAATGGCATTTTTATATTTTTGTGGTGGCAGCATGAGGAGGTTTGTGGGGGAGGCTAGCTAGCGCTAGCTTGCGACAAATCATGAACATGCATGATGATGATGTCTATCTAGGAAAGTGATGTACTCACATGCATGGTTTTATTAGCCCCACAAACATGTATGTGCGCGAGAGAGAGAGAGAGAGAGAGTTGCTAACATCTGTGCAAGAACCATTCTCAAGCTGCATGCCATTGGATTCTGAGAGACATGATAATGATCGAACCAACATATAATACCCACAAATTCCCATCCTTCTTGGTAATGCAGCGTATATACGTTAACCCTCCACGCCATTAATGTGAGACAACATCATGATCGAACAATATGCTACTACTACTCTCTCTCTCTCTCTCTGAGGTTTGCAACATTCCCTAATTTCAATTTATTTCTTTATAATCAACTTATAATATCATTTCTAATTGTTTGATCAAATTGGATGGTCAAACACAGTAGTAAAAAGTATATATACACATAATGGTCCACGTACGTACACAGCCTAAAAATACTATACGAGACATGATTAAATGGTGTAAGACTCATATATTATGTCTAGCTATCTCTTTTAAAATTAGACCACCAATTCCATCGGTGAGACAATTATATTTAATCATCATTTATTTTTTTTTATGAAAAATGTTACTTAATTATCATCCACACGTGTACTATATATCAACATGTGATTGATCATTTTTGTCGTTCTATTTAATTAAACACACATATTGATGTGTAAATATATGTGTTTAAATAGATCAAGAACATAAATGATAAATCACATGTTGATGTGTGGTGTTAAAAATGACAAGTAGAATTTTTCATCTTTTATATATATCTCTCTCACTCTCTCTCATGTACACACATAATACACATAGAAGATTCCTGTTCTTCATGGATTATAATAGGCGACAAATCTTCTCATGAAACAACTATTGAAATTACCCAATTACTCTTATATATGCACGAAATTGTCTATTAATTTACTTGAACAAATTTGTTAGATTTCAATCTTGTGATTATTTAATACATCAAATACTTAAAGTAAATAAATAAACTTGTATAACACAACGATTGGTTACGAAGGGAAATATTTTAAAGAACTCTTTAAAGATAAAACCCTACAGGGTAGCCAAACCCAAAAAAGATAATTTTATTATTTGAAAATCAAATTACAAGTATTTTCTCAATTACAAAATTTTTATCAATTGACTCTCTTACTTGACTAAACAAACGACCCGTTTGTCTTTTACTGCAGTAGCAACTAGAACCTCTGGTAATATTCAAATATTGTCTTTTGATCTCCTAGAATTTTAGTGGCTGAAATCCAATCAATGTTCTTCTAAATTTGGAGCACAGTCACACTCAATGAGAGATAAAAATATGAAAAATTTTCAAAAAGTTTTCTCGTCAAAATATGGACTAGAAAGTGCTCTAGAAAATAAATAGATTTGAATATCTATATATCCTAACCAGCATGATCCATTAAATAAACAATCTGGAAATGGTTCCAGTTTCAGTAGGATTCTGCTGATGAATAGAATTTGTCACGAAAGCGTCTCCTTATAGATTGCTGACATTTCCCGATAACTCGTCTCTACAGTAACTGCTTTCTGTTTAGCTTCTGTTATGGATAAGTGCAAATCCTTATGTACTCAAATTTCACATAAATGGCTTAATATTGTTCTTGATAAAGTCAATAATTATTTTACATTCATCCAAAATTACAAACACAATGATAGGATAAACTTTATCATTTTAGTCACCTAATCCTATCCAAACTTATCAATTAAGTCACCAAGTCCTAGCCAAAATCTTGCATCTACAACTATGAATACATGTTTAAGAGTACTAGTAAATATTAGCTCAACTAATATATTACATCCGTACATTTTCTTTAAAAATAGTATGGAAAATGACAATATTATTTGTACAAGAAGTACTATATATAGCCACAAATGGATTTCACGAAAATAAATTCATAAACTGACATGGTTTCATATGATACTTTAGATTTGTTTTACAATAGAATAATTTTATAAACTAATATACCACATCAAATTACGTCAATTTATGTGTTTACTTTTATGACATCTCTTTGTAGTTAAAACGTTTTTCTTTTTCCAATTGTTACATCCATGCTTGTTTTAATGAGCAAGAGTAGTTCTAAATAGAATGAGATTTTCCCATTGTCCGTGGTCCCATTTAATTATCTTGGCATGCAATTATGTAGGGGTGGCATGCCACATATTGTGCAATATGTGGCACAAGCTATCAATCCAACACAAACACGATACAAAATTAGTGGGATGGATTTGGAAGTCTAATCTGTTAGGTATAATAGGTCATATTTAGGTTGACCCATATAATATAATGTACAACTTGATACGACACGAACACGTACAACCCATTAACACAATTTGCCACCCTTGAATATCGTCTCCAATGATAGCTACCCACTTGCGAAAGAGGCAAAGTAGAAAAGGTGCATGAATGCATTCTGTGCAAAAGGATAACATTCTCTTATATATAATTGAGAAAAGATGTTGTCTCATAAAAGTTTCACCCCAAAAGCATTGGATCCCTTTTAAAAAGAAGCTAAATAAAGGATGTTGTTCTTTTTTAACTTTATCTTTATCTTTATCCATGGCAAGACATGATCATAGACTTAAAATTTCTATGCATTCAGAGTTATCGAGATGAATACTTAGATAAAGTAGATCATAGGATAAACACTGCCAAAAAACTATATATATGATATTGGGCATGAGGTAATATTGCAGCTGTTAGGTCTTTAATTTCCCCTCTCCTTTTGGTTGGGGATTCGGTTTGTGTCCAATTCCAAGTTGGAAATATGAAACATGTTAAGTAAATTTAATTATAGCTCCAATTTTAGTTGAATTGATCTTACTTAAATCAGTTATGCTATTTACAAGCTGGTGTGTGAACATACCATTTTTTATGCTAACTGAGAAGAAAGACTCACATAAGAAAGTATTGGATTTTCCAGATACTTGAGCCATTAATTTCTCTCTTTCCAT
Organism: Carya cathayensis; assembly: GCA_011037825.1. Lineage (NCBI taxonomy): Eukaryota > Viridiplantae > Streptophyta > Magnoliopsida > Fagales > Juglandaceae > Carya > Carya cathayensis. Next base: position 943,196 of record QGSO01000176.1, read on the forward strand.
GTCATAATGGATTGCCCAACCGCCAACCACTTGATATGTACGTCAATCCATTACCGCCAACCACTTGATATGTCAATCCATTATCCAAACATTTGGGCACGTTTGGCTAAGTCAAATGTTTGGATAATGAGATGGGATGAAAATTTTGTAAATAGTAATGAAATATTTTGATTTATTTTATTGGATTTTACGAAATGAGAAATAAAAAATTAAATAAAAATATTACAAAGTTAAAAAAATTTTCGAATATAGTTTTTTAATATAATTTTTGTTTTGAAAGTTGAAAAAGTTGTATTATTTTTTATATTTTATTTGGAAGTTCAAAAAATTGTAATAATTAGATGAAAAAGTTAAAAACTTAAAATTGAAAAGTGGTTTATGTTTTGAGTGATATTTGGGAAGAAAATTATAAGAAGTTTTGACATCTCATCTAACTTCCTAAATAACCCCTAAATATATGTTATGAAGTGGCATCATTTGAAATATATATTAGGGGTGTAATCGGTCCGGTCCAATCCGACTTTGAACAAAATTTAGGACCGAACCAGTATTCGTCGGTTTTGCATTTTTTAAACTGATTACGCACCAGTTTCCCTCATATAATCCGAAAAGGTTTCTGGTCCAGTTCGGTTTGGTTTTTCGATTTTAATATACTATATTATATAATATATTATATTATAGTATATAATACTATAGTGATAATATATTGTAGTATATTATAATATATATTATAATTGTATTATAAACTATAGTGATATATTATAATATATAATATAGTAATATATTATAGTATATTATAATGTATAGTGATATAGTATTAGTATAACTATTAATACAATAAAAAAATGATATAAGATTTTAAAATTTAATATTATATTAATTAGTAATTTATCATATAATATAAAAATATTTTTTCTATAATTCTATATTATATATAAAAATTATATACAATAGAAAAAATTTAAAAATATATATAAACCTGTCCGATCCGGTTTTAGAAAAAGAAAAATAGAACCAAACCGATTTTAACCGATTTTAAAAAAAAATAAAACCAGTACCGGACCGAATCAAACTCGGGACTGGACTGATTCCACCGGTCTGATTTACCAGTTCACCAGTTTTTTTTTTACACCCATATATATATAGCCTTTTTACTCATCATCCATGCACCACTCATTTTGTAAGGAAAAAAATCATGTATGGTGTGTGGTGTAGAGATAATGAGAAGAGTTATATATATATATATATATATAGAGAGAGAGAGAGAGAGAGAGAGAGAGAGAGAGAGTTGATAGGGATACAAAGGGATATATCCCACAATTATGCCACATCAGTTTTTTTTTTTTTCCCTCAAAAATCCTACTGCCCACCCTTTGGATCTCTCTCCTCAGGTCTCCTTTTCCATTCCCAAACCTGCATGTTGCAAGTGAGAAGCATAAAGACCCCTCGCCGACAACCCTCCCTGACAATGTGTGGAACACAAGGTATCTCTCTCTTTCCACCTCTCAGTTTTCACATTCAATTTGCCCTAACTTTTGTGAACAACGAAACAGTAGAAATTAGGAGAGCTCAGTTGTAACAGCCCGCTAGAAATTCAATGGTGGAATTTCTATAGACATTAGAAATCTCGTGAAAACCCCATAAGTTTTTACGAATCGGCTAATCGCATAAGTTCTAGTATGTCAACATAATTAGTTTTATCACTCACTATGGTGCCAGAAATGTGATTTTATTTGTTTGAGGTAGTTAGAAGTGTCAGATTACGTTATAGTTTACGCCACTAGACTCAGTTGAATATTTAGGATTTTTCAGTACTAAGTTTATTATGCACTTTTTCGGAGTGAATAGTAACCTCGATAAGCGTACTAAGTGCAGTGGTTTCAAAATCACAGTGTGAAATGTCCAAATTAGGTTAGAGAAGTTTTATTTGGACACTTGGCAAGATCTTAACCACACATAATGAATAGTATTAGATACTTGGCACAAAGAGAAACCATTAGATGGATTTGTGAAGGAAATCAATGTGTGAGATCATGCCACCTAAGCAAAACAGTTTTTTTTCATCTGATCAACCAAATTGAGTTAGATGAAGAGGGTTTCAACCCTAGTAAAACCCTAAATGGTTGGAATCCTTTTGAAACCCCAAAAACTTGGTTGAAACCGAAACCCTAAACGGTTTCCCCAAACCCTAAAGTTGGCATTCAAACCCTTTTTGATCCAATTTCTAGTATTGTGTTTAATCACTTGATTAAATCACTTTCACATGCTATTAATTTCTCAAATTCCTATTATGACATCTTTATCCAACATTTTAAACCTTAGAAATTTGATTGGGCCAAGAAAAATTGGATTTGGGCTTGATAGCATCTCAAACCCTAACCAAACCCCCTTTAAACCCCAAATTGAAGCCCACTTGGTTGAGGCCCACTAAGGCCCACTAAAGCCCACGAATTTTGGCCACCTTGGCATAGCTTCTTGGAGAAATTTCCTCCCCCACTTGGCAGACCATTCATTGCATCAAGTTGCACTCATTAATATGGAGGAACCCACCCCATCAAGTCCCATGTCTCATAGCCTTTGTAAGTTGTCTTTTGCCCCCCACTATCCTCTACATTATGTCACATGTCTACACCTCCACTCAATGATCATTAAGGTCCAAATATTCTCCCTACAGAAGTCTTGAGTCGTGCAAGACACACTTACTTCACTTTAATCATTTCTTCACCCCGTTCTTAGAGAGAAACCCAAAAGAGCTCTCTCGGGCAGATTTCTGGGTCTTTTTGCGTGGAGTTTTTCGACCCTTTGTAAGTATTTTCACACGATGACTCCTTCATAAAAGTTGTTCCTCTTTGAGTCTAGTTTCCGTAGATGTATTTTTCGTATCATTCCATGGTCATTTGGTCGGTCAAAAGTATTTTTAACCATGGAAAGGTCATTCTGGGCGTGAATCTGGAGAGTGTGTTATGTTTTGGAGTTTTTGACCAAGCTAATGGATATATCTTGGTCCGAAAATTTTATGGAGTGTTCTTAGAATGTGTTTAAGAGTTTTCATTGAGGTTTTGTTGCATGAATAAAGATTTTGATGATAGATTTTATTAGATCTAGAAACATGAAAACTGGAAGTGACAAAACAGTTTTTATTTGGATAAAGTTTGAATATTTTGAGGTTTGATCTTACTCTAAAGGCTTTGATATTTTTATATGATGATCCTAAGTCTCTTATTTTCATGTTAGGATGTTATTTTGGAGATATTTAGTATTAGTTTCAAAGATATGATTTTTCTATGCAAGAGAATTTCGGTTAGGCCTAAGATTTGATGTTTTTAGGTTAGATCCATGTTTTATTGGGTTTTAGCCATGTGATTTTAATTTTGATGGTTGGATATTCTTTAGGACACGTTTTTAAACCATGTGATACTTTATTTCAAAGATCTCACCTTCTTAAGCCATTGATCAAGAGATTTATCAAAGCTAGTTAAGAAAAAGTTTCTGTTTTTGGACTAAGTGTAAAATCAAAAACTCCAAGTGTTATTTTTGTGATTTTGGTGACTTTAGTTTGATGATTTAAAGCATGGTTTATCTGAGGATGATGTTATGAATATGTTAGAAGTAAGATTAGATTTTTTGGAATTCTTGGAGATGTTTTGATTTAAGGACAAAGCTTGTGATTCAAGTGTTTTGATCTTTTTACAAAAAAGTTTGGTGTTGATTATTAGCTTTTTCTAAATGGATGTTTCAAGTATGGTTTTAAACTTAGGATTGGAAGATGTTTGTTGTAAAATTTTGGTTTAAGCATGAGTTTTGAAGTTGGAAGGAATTGTAACAAAAATCAAGAGAAATGGCCTATGGATGTTTCGGCCATAGTGTGTTTTCCATAGTGTTGTTTTGTTTTAAATTTTTTTCTGAGTTGATATTTGAGTTTAGAACAAAATTTACATGAGGAATGTAAATTTTGGAAATTTTTGGAGTTAGGATATGAAATCCTTAAGTTATGGGTAAAATGGTCGTTTTCCCACATGTAGAGGGTAAAATGATAATTTTACTCTAAGATAACTTGTTTCCATGTTTCTAATTGTTAGTAATTAAATTTCTAACTTTTAGAATGACCTTTTACAGTTTCTCGTATATCGCACTTTATTCTCGTAGAACGTGACAATCGAGGTAAGTTAGCCTCTAACTTACTATCAGTTTATTGTGTATGTGTGATGGGTAAGAGAACTACAATTTATGTATGTATGTTATCGTATATGCCATGTCATGCTATGTCATTACATGTTTATCTGCTACGTATGATTTAATCTCTCATGAATAATTATCTGTTACATAATCTTTTCTATCATACAATGATGTATGTTATAAGTATGCCATGTTAAGTATGCCATGAAATGTTATGATTAAATCATATTGTGTCATTTACAAGTATACGCCATGTTAGAAAAGTATATGATATTAATTAATATCTCATGCATTAAGAAAGATAAGACATGTTATGTTACGTATAATACGTGGGGCCACAACAACTGTGGAGTACGTATTATATTTTATGTTACGTGAATACGTGGGGCCACAACAACTGTGGAGTACGTATTATATTTAATGTTACGTATATACGTGGGGCCACAACAACTGTGGAGTACGTATTATATTTTTTATGTTACGTGTATACGTGGGGCCACAACAACTGTGGAGTACGTATTATTTTTTATGTTACGTGTATACGTGGGGCCACAACAACTGTGGAGTACGTATTATTTTTTATGTTACGTGTATACGTGGGGCCACAACAACTGTGGAGTACGTATTATTTTTTATGTTACGTGTATACGTGGGGCCACAACAACTGTGGAGTACGTATTATTTTTTATGTTACGTGTATACGTGGGGCCACAACAACTGTGGAGTACGTATTATATTTTCTGTTACGTGTATACGTGGGGCCACAACAACTGTGGAGTACGTATTATATTTTATGTTACGTGTATTCATGGGGCCACAACAACTGTGGAGCATGAAGTATGGGGCCACAACAACTGTGGAGCATACACTACGTGAGACACAGCAATTGTGACACGTAGAATACGTGGGGCCACAACAACTGTGGAGTACGTTTTATTTTTTATGTTACGTGTATACGTGGGGCCACAACAACTGTGGAGTACGTATTATTTTTTATGTTACGTGTATACGTGGGGCCACAACAACTGTGGAGTACGTATTATTTTTTATGTTACGTGTATACGTGGGGCCACAACAACTGTGGAGTACGTATTATTTTTTATGTTACGTGTATACGTGGGGCCACAACAACTGTGGAGTACGTATTATTTTTTATGTTACGTGTATACGTGGGGCCACAACAACTGTGGAGTACGTATTATTTTTTATGTTACGTGTATACGTGGGGCCACAACAACTGTGGAGTACGTATTATTTTTTATGTTACGTGTATACGTGGGGCCACAACAACTGTGGAGTACGTATTATTTTTTATGTTACGTGTATACGTGGGGCCACAACAACTGTGGAGTACGTATTATTTTTTATGTTACGTGTATACGTGGGGCCACAACAACTGTGGAGTACGTATTATATTTTCTGTTACGTGTATACGTGGGGCCACAACAACTGTGGAGTACGTATTATATTTTATGTTACGTGTATTCATGGGGCCACAACAACTGTGGAGCATGAAGTATGGGGCCACAACAACTGTGGAGCATACACTACGTGAGACACAGCAATTGTGACACGTAGAATACGTGGGGCCACAACAACTGTGGAGTACGTATTAAGTCAAGTTTCAGATCAAGTGCATGATAAGTCAAGTTTCAGATCAAGTTCATGTTTTGTTATGTACACGTACATGTTATGTTCATGATCAAGTTATGTTCCAAGTTCATGTTCACATCATGTTAAGTTCACGTTTACAGTATGTCTCAAGTTCACGTTTATGTCATGATATGTTCAAGTTTATGTTATTTTCAAGTTCATATTTATGTTATGCATGTTTACGTTCATGCTACATTTCAAGTCCATGTTATGTTTTAAACTCAAGTTCATGTCATGTTAAGTCAAGTTCAGTTCACGTTTAAGTTCTGGTTATGTCATGTTATATGTCAAGTTATGCTATGCTTATGTACGACTTTACTTATGCATTTATGCTTTTACTGCCATGCATGCATCTTTAACCTGTGTGTGAGTTTTATGTTAACTTACTGAGATTTGTAATCAAATCTCACTGTGGTAGTCCCAACTACCATTCCCCCCGAATGGTAGATCTTGTTACAGGACCCAAAGAAGAATTGGAATCTGACCATCTGAATACGGTCATCTAGGCTACGGTGCGATGTTGATGATGGTATAGTATTTAACTTAGGTTAATGCTTGTACTTTTGGAGTTGTATCTCAAGTATTCTTTTGATCACAACCATTTTGGACTAGTGTAGTGATCACGGCTTTTTAGTATGTTTTTATGTATGAAATATGTTTCAAGTATTTGGGATATTTTTAGTTTGGTGCATAGTATTGCTAAAGAAAAAATAAAATAAAATTATCCGCTGCGAATATTGCATAATGCTAGATGCATGTTAGGAACATTGCATCTTATATGTCATGAACGGGGGCAGGTAACCTTGTGTTGCATGTCTCGACGCTTCAAATGTCCGTTCAATCATAAGCGGAATTTGGGGGCGTCACATCAGTTGATTGGTTAGACGCCAGAGCAAGTATAGATTTTTGGACGGATTTTGTGCCTGGATTTGTGAGTTTTATCTTATGACTTGGATTTATCTTTTGCCCACTATGTTGTGTAATATTTGAAACATGAGTTGTTTCCCTATATTTTGTTGGTTTGTGAATGTGAGAGGATTCATCATATGCTCATTGAGTAGCCTGAAAGTTTAACTTCATATGGAGTTTGTAAATCTTGTACTTTGTGAATGATGAACTTTTAAATCCATAGACAAGCATGGGCAAAAAGAAAGATATTTGTAGAATTAATAAGTTGGGATGTCATTCAAAATTATAGATTTGCACGAGAGGGGGAAAGGGGGAGGGAGAAAGATAGTGGCATAAACCTTGCAACTTGCTTTAGGATCAATATTTGGCATATCTTTCAATACTATGCTTTAGCGGTATAAACCTTCACCTATAAACCTTTACTCGTGTTTTTGTATAGAAAAAATATATTCATCATCTATTTTCTCATCATTCCATAATGCGACATTAGATGATAGGTTCATAAGTGAAATATAATAAATAGTCTCTAATCATCTAATATCATATCATGGGATAATGAGAGAATGATGAGTAGTATTACTCTCACGGGTATAAACCTTCACTCATATTTTAGTTCCAAATCAATACTTGCAAGCAGTGTTATAAACCTTCACTCATGTTTTGGCATATCAGTATGTATTATGACACTTGCTCTAAGGAAAAGCAAACAAATCCTTATTCAACATGACGAGTGTGGCTACTACAAGCTGATAGAACAGATACAAACGAAATGTAATCAGGTTCAATTGCCTTCTCAAGCATTTCCTCAAACAACTCAATGGCTTGGTTTGCACAGTCATGTTGTTGGCAAGTAGCAATCACTGTTGTCCAACAAACCACATTTTGCTCTTGAATCTCTTCGAACACCTGATTGGCATCAACCAAGCTCCCACTTTTTACATACAATCAACGAGCTTGCAATGCATGCATTGTTCATAAAACCTATTTTTATGGTCCGATCATGGTTCAAAGCACCTTGATTCAATGCCGAAAGACTAGCAGAAGCATGAAGGACAAAAGAGTATGTAGCCTCAACAGGTGTTATACCTAACCAGAGGACGGAAGCGGAAAAAAAAAACCATTGAAACGGACACAGGGGTTGGGAAACTAGAGGACGAAAGAAAGAGAGAGTGATTTAACGGCAGTCAAGGAAGCTCAAATGCACAAGCCGAAAATAGAACCATTGAAATAGGACGTAGGATCTAAGAATGAACATGACAGTTAGTTGGGACTGAACAAGATGGGACAAGAAGCTCCTGGAGACAAGACAACCGTGGCGAATTTCTTAAAAAAATAAAGGTGGCTCTATAGCCACTACTTGGAGATTCGCTGGAGGCTTCGCTAGTTACCATTAGAATTATATATATATATATATAGAGTAGTTCTATATATAGGCCGATTAAGTGGACTGTATTGCAGTCATACGATCAAAATTACGAAATTATCCCTACTTTCAAATATGAATGGACTAAATTACCCCATTGTACAACTTAAATCATCCCACGTATATTTCAAACAAATGCAGAAAAATTATTTGAAACCCTCCCTGCCGTGCGTTCCCCCCCCCCCCCCAATCCCCTCTACCATCGATGTCCCCTCCACCATCGACGGACAACAAAGCTGCCGAAGACTTCCTTCTTGGTAAATTTTCCTGTGATTTTTGCTGCTCTGAATATTGCTACTTGTGCCTTGATTTTCAGCATGCGTGCCTTGATTTTCCTGTGTGTTTGCTGCTCTGAATATTGCTGCTCTGAATGTTGCTGCTTGTTTGAATATTGCTGCTTGTTTGAAGAGTCTATAACTCAACTGTACCCATTTCATAATTTTATGGCTCTTTACCTTTGCTTTTCAACAAATCATCGCTGTGCTTAGTTGGGCGTATTCTTATTTGGCAAAAAGGTTGCCTATCATTTCTTTGGTTAGTTGGAGTTATGGGTTACACTCGGTTACTGACTTGCTTTTTCTAAATTTAGTATAGAGTTTCAAGTAATAAAGTCATTTCTACAACCTTCGGCTGAACCATTTTTACGAAGTGGGAGATTGGTCCACTCCTAAATAATTTAATAATAATAATAATAATAAAGTATAAAAGAAAAAATATAAACTAAAATCAAAGCAAACTCAACCAATAAGTCCAGATTCAAAATCGGCCAATAAGTTCAAGAGGAAAACAAAATATAAATAAAGGAGAAAGAGGTTGCGGCACATTTGGATTTAGGAAGAAAATAAAATGGTAAGAAAACATGTTTTATATATCTTTTCTTCATATTGTGTTCTCAAATTGCCTTTATTTAATTTTTTATACTTTCTTCATGTTGTGTTGTACTTAAATCCATCAAGATTGTTGTTGATGGAGAAAGGGGAAGAATGCACATCTACTAGGCGACCGCTGTTTTTTAATGAAGACAGCAATGATATGGAGACCCCAAATGTCAGAGATGATGAGGAAGTAGTTCTGGAGAATGATGATGATGAAGTGGTTTTAGAGCCAACACCGAGAAATAATGATGATGGGGTTTCAGAACCAACTCCAAGAACTGATGATGATGGAGTTTTAGAGCCAATGCCGGGAATGTTTTTTAAAACTGAGAAAGAACTCATTTACTACTACAAGCAATATGGGAGACAAATTGGATTCGGCATAATGACCCAAAGAAGTAAAAGGGAAGAAGATGGGACTGTTCGATATGTAACAGTTGGTTGTGCTCGTAGTGGTAAAGCAAGGAAACGTATTACCAACCTTTCTAAACCACGCCCGACAACCAAAACTGATTGTAAGGCGAGAATTAATGCAAGTTTGGTTGATGGTGTCTTACGCATAACTACTGTCTATAATGTGCACAACCATGAGTTAAGTCTACAAAAAGCAAGATTTTTTAGATGTAATTGCGCAATTGATGATTCCGTGAAGAGGCAGTTAGATATTAACGACAAAGCAGGCATTGGTATGGCCAAAAGTTTTAACTCATTGGTTGTCGAGGCTGGTGGCTTTGAGAAACTTCCATTTATTGAAAAAGATACAAGGAATTATATTGATAAGACTCGACACCTTAGACTTGGCAAAGGAGGTGCTGATGCACTTCGTGGTTATTTTAAGAGGATGCAGTATAAGAATGATGGGTTCTACTCATCGATGGATTTGGATGATGATGGTCAATTAAAAAATGTCTTTTGGGCAGATGCACGCAGCAAAGCGGCATATGAATATTTTGGGGATGTTGTGACATTTGATACAACATACCTAACAAATAGATATGGCATGTCATTTGCCCCGTTTGTGGGTGTGAACCACCATGGACAGTCAATACTTTTAGGAGCAGGCTTGATATCAAGTGAAATACTGAAACATTTGTTTGGTTATTTGACACTTGGTTGAAGTGTATGGATGAGAGAGCGCCAAAAGCTATCATCACTGATCAAGACAGGGCCATGAAAAATGCTATTGCAATAGTTTTTCCAAATACTCGGCATAGATACTGTTTGTGGCACATAATGAGAAAACTGCCAGAGAAGTTGGGCTCACATGTTGAATTTAAGTGTGGTTTGAAGAGTGCATTGCAGCGATGTGTGTATGATTCTCAGACTTCTGACGAGTTTGAGAAGTCTTGGGAGGTGTTTATTGACACTTACAAATTGCATGAAAATGCATGGCTTCAGAGTCTCTATAGTGAGCGCACATATTGGGTTCCGGTATACTTGAAAAATATATTTTGGGCTAGGATGAGCACAACTCAGAGGAGTGAAAGCATGAATGCCTTTTTTGATGGATATGTACATTCAGGGATTACATTGAAAGAATTTGTAGATCAATTCGACAATGCACTGAGGAAGAAAGTAGAGAATGAGATGGCAGCGGATTTCCACTCTTTTAATTGTACAGTCCCTTGTATATCTCATTTACCCGTGGAGAAAAAATTTCAAGCAGTGTACACAAATTCCAAATTTAAGGAAGTGCAGTCAGAAGTAATGAGGATTATCTACTCTCATTGTGTTATCATAAAAACAGAAGGGGCAATTACCACTTATCAAGTTAATGACCAAAAAGAAGTTGAAGATGGCATCAAGAAGTCAACTTTGCAGGCGTACTTCAATGAAGATGAGTGTAAGGCAAAGTGCATGTGTGGACTATTTGAGATGAGAGGAATTATATGTAGGCACATTCTTTCAATCTTTGCCGCAAGAGATGTCCAAGAGTTGCCAGAAAAGTACATTATGGAGAGGTGGAGGAAGGACATTAAACGTAGATATGCTCTCATTCGCAGCAGTTACGATGACTTGAGTAGTAAACCAGCTGCTAGTTGGTACTCTGGTTTGATAAAATTATATTACGAAGTGGCTACAAATGCATGTGAAAGCGAAGATAATTCCCTAGATATGACACAAAAGCTAAAGGCAATGAATTCAATTTACACCAAATCAAAGCCCCAAGCCACAGTTGCAAGCACTCATACTTCCATTTATGCCGAAACTGGAAGTTCAAAAAAAGTGTCCAATCCTCGTGTTGTCAGAGGCAAAGGGAGGCCCCCATCAAAGAGGAGACAACCTACAATAGAGAAGTTGTAAATCAAAAACAAAAAAGCTGGTTGTAAGCGACAAAAAAAAAGTGTGAGTCGATTTAAATAATGTCATTAATTCTTTTAACGCATTTATTTTTAACTTATATAATTTGTTTATGTATTTAAATGTAGGCAACATCACATAAGGAAGATGTATTAAACCCCACAGATGAGGTAATACTGCATGGCACACCACAAGATGTTTCGCAAATACCTGCTACACAACAAAGCGTTATTTCTCAGGTAAATGTTACCTCCCTCATCCTTTTTTCGAAGTTTTGCATTTTTTTTTATTCCTTACTATTTTGTCGGTACTTGTAGGTGAACATTGCACCTCATGGCCTTCTCGATGATTGCTGAAAGACATGTAAGACTGCTGCGCCAAAAGCTATTAATGAGATCTGAAGACGTTGTAGACTGTTCATGTGGACTATGTTTTAGAGTTCAATTGTAGAACTCTGTTTCGTATTCTTGTAAACTTGGTGTATTGTTGTGACGTTGTGTGTATTGAAGAAGTTTGGATATTGCAACCATTTTAAACTCTGTGTATTGAGATATGTTTCAAGCATTCTCAAATTACAGGTCCGTCAATATCATGAGATTGGTAGAGAAAAGTTTTATCATAAGATAATTTCCTCACTTTTAGTATTGAAAACATAGCAATCCAAATTGTGAAAAAGCATAACAACACTTATAATAACTGATAGGATATCACAAGTTCAAAAAAGTTCCCTACACAACTGATGGGTTTGAATATTACAATATTGATAAAGGTTGTAAACCTATCTATTACAACCTAAGTAACAACATTACACAGTTTGATACAAAGATACTTAATTTGTAACTGTTCTTGATCCTATCCAACAACAAAATATTAGAATTGCAAGTCCCCAATACATGCAAGGTCGTATGCGTGTACGATTAATATCTTCCATTACATAATGAAGCTCATCTCGATCATTTTGGATGTCCTCCCGCTTTTGGAGTTCTTCCTCCCACTTTTTGAGTTCTTCTTCTTTCTTTTGGAGTTTTTGCTCTTTCCTTTTGAGTTCTTCCTCTTTCTTTTGGAGTTCTTCATCTCTCTTTTGGAAGCGACGTTCTCTTTCGCAGTTAACTTTTTCTTCATTTTCTACTTCAATATCTGCCCATAAAAACTGTGTTATGCTGCCCTGCTATATGCCTACAGCAGTTAGTTATGCTAAATATTATTATGTAAAAGAATTTTCAACCGAATTTACACATAAGAAAAAAAAGTGAAAGTTGGTGGGAGTGCAGGGAAAGCATGGTGTCTGCTATACCTAAGTGTGTATGCCAATAAGGTCGCTGGTTGTCTGGCTTCTAAGCTCTCAACTTCAACCATATATGGTAGGTATTAAAAAAACAGATTTAAAAATGAAAAAAATATATGCCCAGAAATTGGCTCTCTAATGATGAACAATTATAAATCTTTGGTAAGAAGATGGGCGTATTTTTTGAGTTTCAGTCAAACACAAAGGCACTTTCCTTCCTACAATAACATTTTTGATTTGTGAAGTTCTGAATCCGAGCACTTTTAGATGAATGGACACACACCCATATGCCTTTGTGTACGTTGGTCTCACCAAAAGTTATGGCCAATTCTTTTGCACACAAAAGCTATAGATTATCTTGTATGGGTTTGGCTTGAAGCCTTGCAAGCATCTTCTATTTTTATAACTACTTAAATTCTTTACTTCCAATTTTTATAACTAGTAGTATCTATCTTTAGCCAATCAAAGCCATCAATGAACGAGTCATGAGCTTGCTAGGAAGTAGGATACGCAATTTGATAACAATTAATCAAGTTTTGATATTATACTCAGCAACTTTTTTATGGAGCACATCACTGATGACTGAGCCATAAGTTTGATGTTATGAAGTTCATATTACTTACAATTTGCTAAAATTTCTTTGTTAATGACCAAAGAGGCATTTTAACAAACATTTGGAGTGCACACAATAAAAACCAGAAACTCTATAATTACAAGTAAAGATCTTAACACAAATTTACAATGTGACAATAACTAAATTATTTCATCTACCAGAATCAACCAATTCTCGAGCACAAAACACCAAGGGAAAAGCAAAATAAGATCTCCTATAGTTTCAGAATACATTACAGTGTTTTTTTGGCTGCTCTCTGAGTGATGACGACGCAGCTCTGCGCCGATTGGAAGCTGCGACGGCAATGGGGAGCCGTGACGGTGCCGTAGCTGCTGGGTATCGGATTGGACTGGGTCTGGCTGGCCTGGGTATTGGACTGGACTGGGTAACGGTGCTCTCGGATTTGGGTCTCTGGGGTGCGACGGCGATGGAGCCGTCCGAGGCCTTTGCTGGTCTCCGTTCAGAGGCCGATTGGAAGCTGCGACGGCAATGGAGCCGTCACGGTGCCGAAGCTGCTCGCTGGGTATCTCACTCGAAGAGAGGACTGCTGGGTTTTCGTTTGAAACGCTGGGTGCCGAAGCTGAAAGAAGGGATGGCTTTCACCCATTTTGCTGGTTTTATTTAATTAAATGAAACGCAGTGTTTCATTAAAGTGAAACGCTCCGTTTCACTATGTTTGTATTGCAGGCCTCTTAAGAGGACTGCAATAAGAATTACTCATATATATATATATTTTATTTACATGCATTTTTAAATATTTTTTAAAAATTCAAAATATTATTAAAAAATACTTACTTAATTATTAAATAAAAATAATAATAATAAAATAAAAATCCCAATGGTAGCTTCCCACTAGAGCCACCGGCAAGAAGATTAGCATTTTTCAAAAATAAAAAAAGTTGAGGTTATGTCACATCAAGTGTGTGGTTCCTTTAGGTCTCGACTCATTTTAATTTGAGTCAAAGTTCATTAAAATTTATATTTAAATGTTAGGTCTAGACTAAGATTAAAGACAAATATACGAAGTTGTGCTCTATGGCATTGCTTTGTGTGAGTTTTTTTAAACACATTAAATGCCATTGTAGACAAATTTCATGTTTTCTCTCTTCCATTTGGACAGAAATTTCAATATCTTGGATCCTTACCTCTATTAGAATTTCATTACCTTTTGAGGATGGATTAGAGGATGGTGGTAATAAATAAGCTAACATAGTCAAATGGATGGTTGATGGCATTTTTTTCCTTACCCAATAAATACATTCTAATTCAAGTTAAAAGCTGGAGTTCAGTGGAAATATTATTATTTTTATCTGTTAATGGGTGTGGATGAAAAAATAACGGAGACGAAATAATTAATTTAATATGAAAATTTTAAAATTAAAATAAAATATAAAGATTAATTCTTGTCAAAACTAACTATTTTACTATTTGACTAATATATATGTACAACTATTTTTATTGTTAAATTATTATTTTTAAAATGATATTATTTTATTAAAATATCCCTAGTTTAAAATAGTCATGTTTGTAAAAAAAATGTTATACCTGTATTATTTTCTTTACTATTAGGTGTCGTTTAGATAATGAGTTGAAATAATAGTTGAATGGATATTGTTAGAATATTATTTTTTAATAATATTATTGTTTTAAAATTTAAAAAAATTAAATTTTTTATTATATTTTATATAAAAATTTAAAAAAAATTATAATAATAAAATGAAAGAAAATACTTACTTTATCCAAACAGCCCTTAATCTCTTATGTTGGAGTAAAAGACAACTAATCATATTTTAGGCAAACTCCGCAGTCATAACTGAAAGGGGCTTGGGAAATCTTTGCCGGGAAAAATCTGATCAAACGACAGTTAAACCTGTCTCTGACTTCGTCTCCACCACTCATTTCTTTGCTGATTAAACCATCTTCCTCTCTTTCACACCCTCTCTTACTATCACAAACTTTGCAGAGGCATTTTCTGGAGCATCAATGGCCACGATTTCTTGCCATCTTCTGTTTCTGAACACTCCTCGCTCACACCCATATTCACACCAGCCACAAGCTAAACCACTCTCCCATGGGCGGCCTCAGTTCCAATCCAGAATCAGAACTAAACCCACTAGTGCATCATTCATCAAAGCTCAAGCCGAAGATCAAAAGGAGGAAATTGTCATCGTAGGCGCTGGGATTGGTGGGCTTGCCACTGCGTTGTCTCTTCACAGGTTGGAATTTCTTGAATTCCTATGTTAGCATAGTTACTTATTCATCCCCCCCACGTTTTTGCTGTTTTGTTTCTCTGGTTTACCCACTGTTCTAAACTAACCCCAAGTATCCCCGTAAAGGTCTTGTGAGGAATCCTTTCTAATGGATATGATACCTTTCTTAGGAAAGTAATTGGGTTAGTGTTCAGTTTATTTTCTAGAAAATGGGAAGATAAAAGCAATGAAATTAGTCTAATCTTTCTTTCGCCTTTGGTTCTGAATGTGTGGCATTTATTTGCCTACATAATTTGAATAATTAGGCAATAATTAGGCAATAATAAGGCGAGCTTCTTTTTTTGTTGGAAAATTCTATACACTATACTATCATCCCACTTGCATCTCACTAAATAAGATGTGGCACATTTACTACCATTGAATGATTATTTATTGCATACTTCTTTATCATCAAATGGTGATAAATACGCCACATCATATATAGTAGGATGCAAGTGAGATGATAGTGTGGTGTGTAGCACTACTCTTTTTTGTTTTGGCTTTGATTTCTGCTCTAAAGAATAAGATCTAAAATTTTGTCGAAGTTATTCACGTGTTCTTTGCCTCTTTAACTGATCCAATGCATTGTAATTCCCCGTACTTTTGAAACATCAGGCTCGGACTTCGTTCATTGGTGCTTGAGCAGGCAGAGTCACTTCGGACTGGTGGAACTTCACTTACCCTTTTCAAGAATGGCTGGCGTGTATTGGATGCAATAGGAATAGGCAACGATCTCAGGGGACAGTTTCTTGAAATTGAAGGGTAAGAGCTGATTTTCCAGCTCCATTTTACTCTTCAATGAGTCAATGACTGACATGGGTTCTGTTTGATATCAGCAGTTTAGTTTTGCTGTAAAGAATGCGATTATGGGGTGTATAATTTTGTGTTTGTCCTAGATAAAAGATATAGGCGTAAAATCCGTAGGTCGAATTCAGCATTTGATTTCTTGGAAGAGTTTAAACTCAAGTATAAGTTATATCTTAATCAACCATGAACTATAATAACTATTCTCAGAAGAAAATGTTTCAAGGCACACTTCAAGATGTTATGCAACAGGAGAAGAAATAGAATTCATGAATTTTACCCTGAACTTGTTCATGGTATCAGCTGTGCAGGATGGTGGTAAAGTCAGAAGAAGGGAGGGAGTTGAGGTCCTTCAGATTTAAAGATGAAGATGAAAGGTATGGATAATTCTTCTTGTTCTAGGATGCGACTTTAAATCTCATAGAAGCACTTTCTTCCCACCTAGCCCCATGTTGCAAAACGTTTTTGCTCCATTAATCGGTAGCAGTAATTACATGATGACACAGCCAGGAGGTCCGTGCTGTGGAAAGGAGGATACTTTTGGAGACTCTCGCCAATCAGTTGCCACCAGGTGCAGTACATTTTTCTTCAAAGCTGGCCAATATTGAAAGAACTGAAAATGGTGAAATTATCTTGGAACTTGTGGATGGGACTCGACTATTTACAAAGGTAAGTTAATTGATTCCAATCTTCTAGTTAAATTATATATATATATAACTTAGTTTTATCTATTGATACAGATTGCATAGTTTTCACTTCCGACTGCCTCTCAATCTAGCTGTAGAGATAGAAAACAATAAGTCTAGTACTACCCTTTAATTAAGAGAGAGAGATGTTGCGTCCAATGACCCAGTTGTATGAACTTTCTCCAGTTGTAACAAAGGGGAAGGACTAGAAAATGGTCATTAAATCAACCTCTCAAGACTAGAATGCTTTATGATCTTACTTCTCCTAAAGTAACTTGTCTTTTAACATATCTCACTGTTGCATGTAATTGTGAAATATGTATAACTCAACTCTTTCCAACAGATTTTAATTGGCTGTGATGGGATCCGGTCTTCAGTAGCCAAGTGGATGGGATTCTCTGAACCGAGGTATGTTGGCCATTGCGCTTTCCGTGGCCTTGGATTTTATCCTGAAGGGCAGCCGTTTGAACCAAAAGTCAATTACATATATGGTAGAGGATTGCGAGCTGGATATGTTCCTGTTTCTCCTACAAAAGTATACTGGTTCATCTGCTTTAACAGGCCATCACCAGGTCTGTTTTGCATTTGTTATGCATTAGTCTTCTCTAGACACTTGTAAAATATATAAGATGAAAACAAATTGTCAGAAAGCAAAAAACTTTTTTGTTTTGTCACATCATTCTAAAAAGGACAAATCTTATTGCAGGTCCGAAAATTAGTGACTCATTTGTGCTGAAGAATCAAGCTAAAGAACTAGTCAAAAACTGGCCTTCAGACCTAATGAAAATTATAGATCTCACACCTGATGACACTGTCATTAGAACACCACTTGTAGACCGTTGGCTATGGCCAGCCATCAGCCCTGCGGCTTCAGATGGCCAAGTGGTTCTAGTTGGAGACGCGTGGCACCCAATGACTCCGAATCTCGGGCAAGGAGCCTGTTGTGCTCTGGAAGATGCAGTAGTTCTGGCAAGGAAGCTTGCCAATGCAATCAAGTCTGAAACAGAATCTGTAGAGGGTGCTCTTAGATCTTATGGAACTGAAAGATGGCCCCGTGTCTTTCCACTAACCATACGTGCAAATGTTGTGGGATCAGCCTTGCAGTGGGAGAATCCGGTTGTGTGTTCTCTTAGGAACAATCTTATCATCCCTAAGCTTGTTAGGCTTGGACCATTGTTGGAGCATACCAATTTCGAGTGCAAGTCCCTATAGAAAGAAGAATATTTCATATTTCAGTGCAGCAAGACATGATTTGGAGTAGAGTACTAGAAAGCCCAAACCTTCTCCCATTTAGAACATCGAATTATTGCTGCTCTGTAACTTATGTAAAGAGACTCTTACAAGTTTCCATAGAGTTATAGAACACATACTTTCGAAAAAAACTTAAAAGAGTTTAGTAGACATGAACTGCACACAAAATAATTGGGTTTCATCGCAAAATCATGTTTTTATAAACTGAATTCAACATTTACCACTGTGTTCATATGAAATGGCGTAAGAATGTCTTACAAATGAATGATCTATGGGTGCTTGTGATGTAAAACTTGTCTTGTTTGAATCAAAGTCCATCAGCTCCAATTCCGAACCAAATTTATCTCTGTAGACTGTACTCTCACCAAGAGGCTGCTGTCAATCTTCAAGCCCTCAATTCTGCCAACAATAAAATTGATTCTGATGACTGCACAACATAAACTTTGTTTTTAGACGTGGTTCTTGAACACAACTTCACCCTCCATTTCGTTCATTATCTCGCCCTCATCATGTTCATCCAATGAGAGGCGGTACGATTTGAGCTAGAACTCATTGCCATGGACAATCACAACTTAACAGTATCTGATAACTGATAAGATGATTCTGAGTAATAGGTTTGTTTCCCTCTTAACAACCTTCCCTAAAATCATAGCACTCGCTTTTACTTTAGAAGAGATTACTCAATTTCAAATCCATGACAACAAGTGTCACTGTATCACCTAGCAATCCAACAAATATTCCAATATACCCAGAATAGAATTGGGTGTCTATCGAACTTTGGAGCTTCAAGATGACATGCAAGGGGAATGGGAAAAAGATGGATTGTTTTACAACCTGATGTAATACATCAAACAACTTCAATTTGCAAACTTACTTTTATGAAATCACTTTGTAGATCAAGTATTTCCCATAAAGATTATGAGAATGTCTGATAGTCATATGGTAAATACAACTAACACAATAGAAGTTAATTCATTTTTTTCTCGTTAATGTGATAAACATAACAATATCTATCACGTCAATTTTCGCACAAGTGGTGCTAGTGTTTCAAATACAAGGATTTTTTAACAAGTAATACTTCAAACAGTTGTAGAGTACGTAAATACTATGCAATCATTTTGAAAAATGGTATAATCCACTATTAAAAAATTATTATTTTTTATATAAATCTCGTATTTTTTCACTTTTTTAAAATGCTTGCGCACTCATAATAGCAAGTATCAGTTCTCTTCTTTAATACCCTACAAATATTTGATTAACTTCAACAATATCATAATTTGACTTTAGTTTCTAAGCTTATATTTAATTGAGTGATTTTGTGATGTACAAGTAAATGGAATGTTTGTTCCCAAAGTTTTGAAAAAAAATATGAGTTCTAAGAATAAATTTATTTAACATCAATATACATAAAAAAATTATCGATAATGTAACTTATTTTATGGATATGATGGATCCCAATAATGTGGTACGTCACACACCAATTTAACAAAGAGTAATGTTATTCCCAATTCCTTTTATCAGCATCTTTTTACAATCTCATTATCTGGTATTAAATAATTGAAAAATATTTATTATGTCTAATTTATAGATCAATTATTTGATATTACATCATAAGATATTAAGAATGCAATAGTAAAATAGATGATAAATAAATTAGTTTTTAGTAAGAGAAATGATATTTACAGTCGTGAAGTGTGCAAACGCCGTATAATTATTTTTTAAAAATGAATAAATAAGGGATCACATGAAAAAAAAAAATATTTTTTAATAATACTCTACTCTTATTTTAAAACAATTACGTAATATTTACAAATTCAACGACGATACATAATTTTAATCTTTTAATAAAAAATAATGATAGGCTTACTACCTATTTATTACGCTTTTACTATTTTTTTTATTTTCTTAAAAAAATTCACTTTTTAATAATAAATTATACCATTTTTAAAAAAAATTATATAATATTTATATTACTATTTTATAAATAAAGTACGGGTGCATAACAGGTGGCAAAATTGCGTTCCCGTCGGTACGTGACCCAATTGATCCCGGATTATAAATGAATCAATGATGAGAATTTTCTGTACCCGACTTTCCGGGTCTATATAAAACGCGCTGCCCACAGTGCCCCAACCCAACACCTGCTTCCCATTTCCTCGAGTTCTCCTTTGCGTCTTCAATCTGTCTTTCTCTCAGGCAATTCATATTCCGGTCAGATTATCGCCGGGAAAAGCGTTTAATTCCACAATCTCTTCGAGATTATAGTGATTTAGTCGATCCCCATCTCAACATAGCCATGAATCCTGACTAGTAAGCTTTATTCACCCTCGATTCTCCTCTTTTTGTTCCATGTTTTTCTCACATGGGGTTTGAATTCTATTTTTTTTACTTTTTTTTCGAATTCGTTTAGATCTGTGTTGGTTTATTGGTTAATAGCTTGAAATTACGTCTTATTTTTCATTATTTGTTTTAAATTTATTCTGCCATGTTTGGATTATTGATTTCGCTTTGATTATTGATTATATGGAATTATCCCCTTGATTTAGATCTAGATGTTTCGTTGCCAGATCCGTTGACCCGAAACGGTTCGATTTTGTTTGCGGCAGTTAGGAACGTCTTTGGTATGATGTAATGGTGTGTGAGCTATAAGATCTCTTCCCATATTTCATCAATTATTTGCATTTCTTAGCGAAGTTCGTGCAAACGAGGTCTGGTGAATTCGGTTGAAAATAAGAAATTAGCCAATTGAGCCGACACTCGAGTTTTAACTAATTGTTAAGCTAAAACTTCAAAGGCGCAGTTTTGAGTTGTACAAGATTTGGTCAAGTGCTTGTACGTTTGGAAAATTCTAGTGGTGTAAAGGTGAGTGTAATTGGCCATACACACAAAATGTTATTCAGGAAAAGACTAATGAAAATTTTCATATTGATGTATTATGATGCGAGTATGGGAGCAGTTTTAAGCGTGCTTTACCTTTGTTATGCAAGAGTTGCATTCTAAATCTTATCCACGCTATGAACTTGCATATAATGCAATTAAGGTGTGGGTTTTGATCAAGAAATGAGGACAGAGATGGTTGTTGACAAGTTTGATTGAGGTCTTTTTGAGTTTTGCGATCGCTATGACTTGACTATGGTTTTATGAATTCATTGCCTACAGTAGTGCGCATGAGATTTAATTTTGGCTTTGAAGGCAATCTATGATGTGTTACAGTGCAATTCATTTGCTGATGAATAGATTGGAGTAACATGCTACTTATTTTTCCCCATGGTATTTTCTTATTTGCAGTGACTATTTGTTTAAGCTTTTGCTCATTGGGGATTCTGGTGTTGGGAAATCTTGCCTGCTTCTGAGGTTTGCTGTAAGTTTCAAGTGTCCTTTTGTTCCATTCTTATATCTAATCCATGTTTTAAAACTTTTATAAGAGAGAGATTGTTCATTATATATGTTAGTCATTTCGTGAGTGCATTTACTTGTCTTTCGCAAATAACTTATATAGGCTAATTATTTCCATGAGGTGATTTAGTATTTTTACGGAAATTAAGGCCTCATTTGGTTACATAGTTCAGATGAGATGAGATGTTTTGTTGAAAGTTACACAAAATATTGTTATAATATAATTTTTTAATATTAATTTTGTTTTGAAATTTGAAAAAGTTGAATTGTTTATTATATTTTGTATGGCAATTTGAGAAAATTGTAATGATTAGATGAGATGAGATGAGATAGTTTGGTATTTGGTAACCAAACCAGGCCTAAAAGTCCTTTGATTCGTCTCTAGGAGCTGAATTTCATACTGCTATGTCAAAACAACCTTTTTCCAGAAAATTATATAACCATACTTTCTGCCTTTGCATTCATTTGAGAAGTAATCAAGGGCTGGAATTTTTTTATTGTGATATAGTCCATGTGAAACTGAAAATTCAGTATAAACATTAAGCTGTAGTGCAGGACAGCCAAAGGACATTTGTGGTATATATTTTTTTCATGCAAATTTATAGAAAATATCTTGTTATGTGATCAGTAAATTTACTTGTATCAATAAAAAACAAAATAAGTAAATTTACTTGTATATTTCGTTTCTGATCTAAGATTTCTGGTCCAAATTTTTATTATTATTCCAAAGAGACAATTTTATATGATTCATAATTATAGTCTATCCTTTGGGAACCAGGATGATTCATATCTTGATAGCTACATCAGCACCATTGGAGTTGACTTTGTAAGTATTCATTTTCCTAATCGTTGGCTTCCATCATGGGTATTTTCAACTTAAATATGTAGCAATGATCTCTTATGAATCTTGTTTGTAGAAAATTCGCACTGTGGAACAAGATGGGAAGACCATTAAACTCCAAATTGTAAGTTAATTGCTGTGTTATTACTTAATTTATCAGGGAAAATTTTAGTCTCATGATCTGTGTTGGTGATGATTGCAATCAATTTGAGATCCCATTGGTGTGAATTGCTCATTGTGTATAATAAACATACTATGGTTTTAAATAATTGAAGATATCAGATCTGAATGAGTATTTTATGATTTTGAAACTTCTAAGCATAAAATTAGGCTGACGTGTTCATATTTGTTACTTGTTAAAAAAAGTGTTCATTTATGTTAAGAAGAAGTTTTTAAGTAGTGTACAATCAGGCAGTCAAAATTTATTGTCTCGTTGGTTGATAATATTATGCACTTTAATTAATTTTAGTTATGTTGTAAGTAGGCTACATGACAAGGGAAATGTGAGGCGTTTTCCTGCTTGAGGAATCTCCTTTGTGCTTCCACTAATTTCTGATTGCATCCTTTTCCTGTCCTTGGAACGTTCAGTGGGCACTGCTGATCAAGAACGTTTTAGGACAATCAATAGCAGCCCCTACTGTAAGGAGGTTCCTGCTTGGGGAATCTTCTTTGTGCTATTACTAATTGCTGATTGCATCTTTCTCCTGTCCTTTGAACATTCAGTGGGACACTGCTGGTCAAGAACGTTTTAGGACAATCACTAGCAGCTACTATCGTGGTGCTCATGGGATTATTGTAAGTTCTGAATTTTCTACTTAATTTGCGTGCTTCTTTCTACCCTCCATTGGTGGCTCCTCTTGTAAGAAATTTGGCTCAAGCAAGTGGCTGTCTGGACAGGTTGTTTATGATGTCACAGATCAGGAGAGCTTCAACAATGTTAAGCAATGGTTGAATGAAATTGACCGCTATGCAAGTGAAAATGTGAACAAGCTTCTAGTTGGCAACAAATCTGACCTAACAGCAAATAAAGTTGTGTCCTATGAGGCGGGCAAGGTAATAAATATTAAACGGGTAGGCTTTCTATTCTGTTGAAAAGACTCTTTCCTAAAAGTCTTTAACTGTAATGCTCGGACATGCTGTTTTCTTGTTAGGCATTTGCGGATGAAATTGGGATCCCTTTTATGGAAACAAGTGCTAAAAATTCGACCAATGTGGAACAGGCTTTTATGGCCATGGCTGCTGAAATCAAGAATAGGTACTGTATCATGTGGCTTTTATGATGTAATATAGTTGAAAAAGGAAAACTGTGAAATACTGCATTGTTCGTTTGTGAGTGGTTATCTAACTCTATTGCTTGGTTTTGTCTTTGATATATTTTTCCCTTTTTGTTTGCTGGGGAAGGGGGGTCATCTGTGAAATCTGCTGGTTATGTCGGTTCAAGATATCGACCTTTACTCAATTCTGTTGGTTCAATAGATCAAGTTATTATATATATATATGTTTGGAGAGACTGAAGTTAAATAATTTCTGTTGGTTCTATGTCTGCAGGATGGCAAGCCAACCCATGAACAATGCCAGGCCTCCAACAGTGCAGATTCGGGGACAGCCTGTCAACCAGAAGTCTGGTTGCTGCTCTTCTTGAAGGGGGAAGAAGTATTAAAGGGGGTTCATGATGTATGTCTACCTGTGTTGTCCTGTGGCATGTAAAACAAAACCAATAGTCGTCTTCTTAAATACTTTGATATGAAGAATTATTGTTAATCTGCTTGTCAGTTGTTGTTCAGCACTTACGTAAATTCCATTCTTTTGAATGTATTTGATTTTGAAAACTATTGTACAAATTAGGAATATCGGTGCATAGCTGTACTTTCCTTCTTGTTCCAAGTCTGTTTCCTCTACTTAATTGTAGAAAAGCTCTGATGCCAATGCCTGTTAGCCTTTTATGGTAACTATAAATGTTATTTAGTAACCAAGATCTTATTATTCCTTGTGATTTTTTATTTTTTTATTTTTACAGAAATGGTAATAATATATGAGAAATATTACTCATTATCTCAATTCTCATGCTCTCATCATTCTATAATATGACATTAGATTATTGGAGGCTATTTATTGTATTTTAGTTGTGAACTTATCACCAATGTCACATCATGGGATGATGAATAAATTTTTTCATAATATATATGCGCAAACTTTTTGACAATTTTTCTAATAATGGAAAAATGGTACATACCATGTGGCCATTCAACTTTTATGTCATTATGTTGACGTGGTATTACTTATCAACATTGGAGATTGTTATTTTTTAAAAAAAATAAAAATAATATTTTATCTTAATGGTTAGATGGAAAATGAGAATGTTTAAGAAACAGGAGTCTTCTGCAAATTAAACAATATTTTATAGCCATATCTGATAAAACAGAAGTATATTACATTCCAAGAAATGATTTTGCGAGCTAGCTCACCAGTAATCACCACAGCTACAAAGACCATCTTTGAAATGATGGAACCTCCTAGTATCTCGAACAATGATTTCCCTTCTTTCAATTGCTGATATGTACTTGGCAGCGCGGTGGCAATCCCCACATACCCTCAAGTTTTTAAAGATCCGGATTGGAGTCCCGGATGGCACTTTTATGAGGCCAAAGGCAATGGCCAATTTCTCACTGTGCCATAATAAAATCTGCTCTTTCTGATCTTCCCCAACATCATGTAATGCAAATTCTAGCTCTGGAAAATAGCCTGCCGACTTCATTTTCTTCTCCAATTCTTTCAGTTTCTCATGTATAAAGGCCAATTCTGGGTGGACCCTATCACCTGACCTAAACTCGTGAACTATATTCTTCACCTCAATCCAACTGTACCCAGGTGTCTTCACTACATTATTTTCTTTCATTGATTTTCGAACTCTAGCAACATGGTCCCATCTATTCATGGATGCATAAACATTGGCCAGTTGAACATAAGCAGCCGCACTAGATGAATCAATATCAAGCAAGCTCTTCGCAGCATATTCAGCCAACTCTAGATTCTTGTGGACCCTGCAAGCACCCAAAAGTGTTCCGAAAATGGCAGAATGAGGCTTGAAAGGCATTTTCTTTATCAAATCTACAGCTTGAATCAGCCTCCCTGCTCGACCAAGAAGGTCAACCATGCATGTATAGTGGTCCGGCTTAGCTTCAACTCCATAATACTTTACCATTAAATCAAAATACTGAACTCCAAGATCTACCAATCCTGCATGGTTGCAAGCCAGTAATACTGCAACAAAGGTAATCCAATCTGGCTTCATTCTCTCATCCCTCATTTTATTAAATAAAAGGATAGCTTTTTCACCAGCTCCATGTTGAGCATAACCAGAAATCATTGCATTCCAAGTGACCACATCCTTTGTTGGCATCTCATGAAACAGTCTCCAAGCATCCTCCAACCCCCCACACTTACAATACATGCTAATCAATGAAGTTCCTGCCGTTGTATCACTATATAACGGAGACTTACAAACCAACTGATGAATTTGTTTACCCAGATGCAATGCAGATAGATTGCTACAGCCCAATAAAGCACTACTCAAACTTGATGGGTTTGGTCTAACCCCAACTACCACCATTTTTCTAAAAAGCTTTAAACCATCTTCTGCTCGATCATTATCAACATAACCTGCAATCATAGCATTCCACGTCACCAAATTTTTCATAGGCATACCTTGAAACATTTTCTCTGCCAATTTAATCTTCCCAAACTTCATATACCCAGTAATCATGGCAGTCCATGCCACCACACTCTTAACTGGAGCTATCTCAAATAACTCCACTGCTGATTCCAAATTGCCACATTCCACATACCCCGAGATCATTGCACTCCAAGACACGCTATTCTTCATTGGCATCACCAAAAACAACCCATGTGCCTCTCCCATATTCCCATTCTGAGCGAAACCTGAAATCATTGTATTCCAAGATGCTGTATCCTTAACAGGCATCTTATCAAAGAAAGCCCTTGCAGTGTCTAGATTAGTATTGAGCAAATAACAAGCTAACATGATGTTGTATGAAACAGTATCTGGTTTAGGAATTCTATCAAACATTTCACAAGCTTCTTTCATCTTCCCGGGTTTTTTTGAATACCCGGCCAAGATTGAATTCCAAGTAACTGTAGTCTTAACTGTCATATTTTCAAACACTTTAAGAGCACAATCCAAATCACCCGCTCGAATATAGCTGCTGATGATTTTATTTGATGAAATCAAATCACTAAAATTAGGTTGAGCAGAGAATGTGGATTTCTTCGGAAAATGGGTGGCGGCGGCAGTGTTTGTTTCCGGTGTCAGGTTATTGGAGGGAACCAAGTGGGTTTTTTGTGGTGAGTGAGAGGAGAAAGTGGCGGGAATGGGTTCCCTGTTTGGATAGGCATGTGGATTTTCGATTGTGAGAGTGGAGAAAGAAGAGGTTCGGCGTTTGGTGAGTGAAAAAAAACTGAAGGAGACAAAGGGTTTTCCGTTCCCTGTAATTCTAAAAGCACACATTTGCCATGGTCGGAGACAATGGAAACCTTGGTACGAGGGAATGTTTGATTCGCCTGAAATGGCACGACTTATAGTCGAAGGAGAGCAGAAATCAACTGCGTTTCCGTTCGTGTACTGATATCGTTGAAGAGCTGCAAACCTATGCGGAGTTAGTGCATGTTTGGGGCTGTGGAACTGTCGTGGAAAGTATAGCTTTTAACTTGCGGCTTAAAACGTTTATAGCTTAACGTAATAAAATTTATTATTAAAAAATTATTTATGGTTTGAAATCTATATGTCTACACCATTTTCAAACATTTTAAATTTTGTTTAGAAATAAATTAAAAAAATACTTTTTGAGATAGAAGTAACATAACACGGCATATCCTAGATAGAAATCAAATATTATAATAATGAAAATAATCTAGTAAGTTTTTTAGTAATTATAATGAAAAATAAAATCTCTTCAACCATGCATAAGTAAAAAGAAGAAGACTTCTCGCAATACTTAAGATGAGATGATACAAGAAAAATAAAAAATATTGATAGGCAAAATTATCATTGTATTAAATTGATGAGGTTCATTGTGTCCATTATATAGCATGGTAAAATAGGAATTACTTTTTCTGAAGTATTTCTGACAAAAAGTATCATTTTGATACTTTTGCTGAAACGTAGATTTATGTTTTTTTTTATTTAGAAGTATTTTAATGAACACTACCAAACAGGTAAATTTTGTCACTTAAGTACCTTAGACCATTCTATTGTACTTTTTACATCTTCCACCGCAATACCAAACAGGTCTTTAATGCTATTAAAGGCATGAGATTGTACAAAAATGACATCTTCCTCGAAGTTGAATCTCACTTGATGTTTGGTTGAGGGAGGATAGACTAAAAGTTCATTTTACTATTTATAATAATAGTATAAGGTTGTGTTTAGATATTGAGCTGGACTGAGCTCTTTATGAATAGTAGTGAGTTAAGATAGTAGAGTGATTTTGTGAGACTAATCTAAGATAGGTTTAGATGTATTTAGATGTTAATATGAATTTAGTACTATTTATAAAAAGTTGAAAAAGATTGTAAGTCCTACGTGTAAGGAAGTTTTAAATTGAGATGAGTTTAATAATTTAAAAGTTGTGTTTTTGGATATTAGATTCAGTTTAAAATTAGACTGAACTAAATTAAGCTTAGTGTATTTCAACAACCAAACTAGCCCTCAACATATATATAAGTGTTTTCTTTATGGAAAATTAAATTAAATTATACACATATATATATAATTATTTTTATAAGATTATGTACACGAGAATTATTTTTATAAAATAGTTATATATTATTTTATAAAAATATTTTAGTTTAAAATATAATTATATAAAAGATCTAAAAGAAAGTTGGTATCATTTCTTTTTCTTTTTTGTATCATAGGACCAACTTTTGGCTCATTTTCATAAAGTCGTTGGCATAAGAATTTCTGTTTGGTTATACAGATGAGAAGAGATAAAAAAATCTATAAATAATAATGAGATAATCGGTAAATAATAGTAAAATGGTTTGAGTAAAGACTTTTATAATTTTGGAAAATGAGAGAGAAAAAAAGTTGAATAAAAAACTATAAAATTAAAAGGTTTAGAATATAATTTTTTAATATATTTTTGTTTTGAATTTTGAAAAAACTAAATTATTTTTTTATGTTTTGTTTGGAAATTTGGAAAAATTGTAATTATTAAGTAATAATTGGACAAAAAACGTAAATTAAAAAAATATTTGTGTTTTAATGATATTTAAATTTTGAGAACAAGTCAAAATTGGATTATATGATTTGAAAGTTGTTTTAAACTAAACCAGGGCTAAACCCGTATGACCAGCATCTTAGCTTGAGACGACCAGTAGGATGTCCCATTGTCCCTCTTGCCTGAAATTCAGAAGCTGGATCCTTGTGCAGACTTTTCAAAAGCTTTTCAGGGACTTTGAAGGAGTTGCCTTAAGAAGAGAACTCAGAGACACGATCAAAAGAGTGGCTGAGAAAGGGCAGCCATGAATCCAAGAACAGTCTTCAGTGTAAACATGCATACCATTTTGGTTGTTAATAGACTTCCAAAACATTTATATATATATATATATATAATTCTTTCAGGTTGTCGAGTCTTAACATTGCAAGATTCAAAAACCTACCATACCAATGTTGAGTTAAAAGGATTACTGACTTGCAACCGTTGAATTCAACCAAACCAGCAACCAAACTCAAAATTATTAGTTATTCCCAGAATATGAATGTTATGGCGCACTCATCCTATCACAACAGGAAATACCTACCGATATTCAAACATAAATACTTTCCTTTTGCCACTAAACTGGTCCACGATTGAATCACCAAACTGGTTAGCAATGTGCAAAGGATTCACTAAACTTGATCGACCTTTGACTGGAACAATTTCGAGTCTGAAGAGCTTGAACGATTTTTTAATCAGCAAATCCCAGCACAAGGACGCCACGCAAGATGTCAATGTCCTACTCTGTAACTCATCCAAACCCACAACCCCGCCTTTTGACCATTAACGGCTGCTAACAAGAATCTATCCGGTATCATTTTTTCAATTTTCTTTTTTTTGGTTTCATTGGCTACATAAAATAATTCCAGCCTTAGCCAACCTTGACCAAAGTTCAAGCCTGTAGGGTCGGTAGTAAATCACACATTGCTACCAAATGTTCAAAATTCAACTTCATTCTCAATTCTAAAAGCCAAAGGAGAAAAAGCTCTGCATCAACTTTGGCTGCAGGTTTTCCATAGAGTATTCTCCTGATTGATTCAGACCTTTTTCATCAGCAGTTTAATTCCAAAGCTCTTCCATTCTTTTCAAGCATTAAAAACCGAATACACAAAAAAACAAGATAACCCAAAAACAACCGTGTTCTCACCTATTTCAAATCAAAACTGGTGCATGATTTCTCTGTCCAAAAATAAGATCTGAATATACACTCAAAACATAATATTAAAGGTAGTTTAAAATATGCCTGTCGATAGACTACCACTCAAAACTCCTGAAATGACAAGACACCAGAGAGAGAGAGAGAATCTCATTTAGCACCCAAGGAGGGGAACTGCTGCTGATCCTCAATGGACGGTGCTCCTGCATTGCTCCTGGTACTTCCAATAAATCCACCTCTTGGACCACGGCCACGGCCTCGACCACGACCCCCAGGTGTATTGTACCTCTCCCCTTCAGCAGGCTTTAGAAACTCATTTATGCTGACAGACTGCACCAGTAACAATCAATTAATAAGAGAGCCAACAAAGATATATAAGATACTTAGCAGTATAAAACAACCAAGAAACCAAGTACTCAGATCTGATAAAAAGGGAATTAAAAACATTTCTTTTAATAGGTGATAAGATAGGAATTAAAAGCATGTACGGTAATCCCAACAAAAAAATAAATAAAAAGAACGCACAAAACAAATAATTTTCACAAAAACAGGTACAAAGAATATATTCTACACATTTAACTGTAACATTATGGCATCATAATATATGGCCAAGTCACTAACTATTGCTCTGAGTAAGAAAAATTTGCACAAACAGTCAAAGGGAATTCAATTTGCGGGATATATATTCTGAGTCCTGACCACATTAAGCATGACTTCATAAAACAGTATAACAGTATAAGAATAATGTAATCATCAGTAAACATCTGAAACAGTAAATCAATAGCTCTTAAGCGCAAGAGCAGCCAACAGAATTCAAATAAGGACAAGAATGACACCCCTAATGATGATGTTTCCAAGTCCAGCTCTGCTGAGGCTGACAGATATTCAGTTGGCCCAATGTAAAATAAATAGTATGTGTGATGACAACACAGATAAGTATCACTATCTCCAGATTTTTTTTTCTTTTTTGATGACAGGGGAACTACCCCACGGCAGAGCCCTTAGGATTCACCCATGCAACCTAAACCCCCGGGCACACTTGCACAGCAACCCACCACCATAGCCTCCCACTTAAATTGCAGTTTGATCCCAGGGTAAATCAAACCTGTGACATGGGGCTCATGCACATAAGTTCGCCCTTACCACTTGGGCTACCCACAGGTGGGTACTATCTCCAGATATTCGAAATCACATTGTGATATATCCCCATCTCCAGATGGCAGAAATTGTAAGTTTGACAGAGACATCACAAAACATATAGCATCAAATTAAACCTTTTCTAATTGCTCAACAGAGGAGATGCGACATAAATAGGATTGACAATACTAACTACTTAAAAACAGCAATCACATCATGGCTGCTTGGTAAAAACAGAATTTTCAATAATAAACAATAAGCATACCTTCTTTGCTTTTTCTTCTTTTTCAGCCTCTTTATGTTTGTCCTTCTCAGAACCCTGATAAGCAAACATTAACAAGTCAACATACTGCATAAAGCATATAAAATGAAATAGGGTAGCATACTTTCAGAGTTTCAAAGGTCTCACCAGTTTGATAAAGATGTCATCATTGCCCTTCTTACTTGAGAGCTGCTGCATGGACTCGAAGTCCTTGTCCAGGTCAACCTTCCTCTCCTGAGTCTTTAGTGCAAGCAGAGCCTTTCTCTTCTCTTCAAGTACCTTCTCATACTCTTCTAAAGTCATCTCCTATTAAATAAACAAGAATATAATGCAATTTTAGGATGAGTAATTCCTGGAAGCTTTCATGCAACCATGCATGATGCAAACTAATCTGAAGTTGATAAAAACTATTCAGATACATAAATCTCCACAAAAGCTGAAATTATATATAAAAAAATAGACCTCCTAACATTACAACTGGGTTCACTATATCAGCTTTTTATCAGTGGATCTATAGTGTCAAAAACAGGAACAAATGGATATTGGAATTTTAATTTTTTAAAAAAAGAAAAGCCAAACAACTGCCACCTCTTATCAAACAAAAATATACTAAAACCATACTTGTGTGAAACATGATGAGAAAAATATCTAAAAAATCTCAAGTATTTTATTGTCTCTCATCCAGGTATAAATGTCTATACACCATAACTCAGAGTCTGCTCATTAAGCTGGCCTTATCCTGTACTCAAATCAGGTAGCCAATCAAATCAAATCCCAGACTGCAAAATAAGGATGAGAATAACCAAAATAAAAACAAGAGCGAAAAATATCGCAGATGTACCATAGTACAATGTAGGAAATGTTGGGAGACAAGCAAAACGTGCACACAGCTTGCAGTTGTGCAGTTGTAGCTTAAATGATTGTTTTAAAATAAAGGGTTAGACATCCATATCATAAGGCTTTTATCGGGATATATACCATCATATTTCCCAATTAGAGAAGTGAACATATTTTCCAGCATTTGGACCTTAGGTCTTTGTCTTTACTTCTTCTTACCATTCCCACAACATAGTAGCAAAGTCTGGATAGTAGACATCCTGAACAGTAAGATCTTTTACCTTATCTTCAGGTTCCTTCTCCTCAGATCCATTGTCAGGATTCTCTTTGTTATCATCACCAGCATTTTCCCCTCCCATTGCCTTTTCAGCACCAACAATCTTATCATTTTCAGTGATAGGCTCCTCAGCATCCCTTAATTTGGAAAAATAGCATAGATATGTGTATGAGATATCCTATCTTATGGAAACTTGATAAACATATTATCACTTTCAAAGTCATATGGATAAAGTGACGACAGAGATGCTTACGGAGCTATTTCATCAGAAGGAGTCCCCCAGTTAGCCTGACCAGCTCCTTCGCGTTTAGTCTCACTCCTGTTAGTAAAACATAGAATTAATCAGTGAAATGATAAAATAGATAAATTAATATATGAATTACGCCATCAACAGTATTATTGAAAAAATTGTAATAAAAGCACTTACCCACGTCCAGTCCCACTGCGACGTTCATATATCCTACGTGGCCGCTCGCCTTCATCATCCTCTCCATTATTAAAACCACCACGACGACCACCACGGAAGAAACCACGTGAACCACCAGAGCCATGCCTCTCAATGGGCCTCCCTGCTCCTCCTTCTTCATTTGACCTATAGCCTCCAGACAAACCATTTTTCTCAACAGAGTTATTCTCATTGTTAAAATCTCGATTAAAGCCACCACCACGTCCACGCCCAAATCCACGTCCACCGCCCCGGCCCCCTCCACGCCCCACTTCATTCTTTCCCTCCCTCACTAATCACAAAAAAGAAGACGTGTTAAGATAAGAGAGACATGCATATAATCACACAAAAATTCTTGAGATAACGTAGAGGTTGCCAATAATACAATATTGTCTGTAGGAGCTCAACAAAGAACGCCTAAAAAATTGATAGCACTAAAATTGGTTCATGCTCTTTCTGGATATTTACAAAAGAGCTTCTTGCTTTCCATTCTGTTTCAGGACACAATACTAGATTAAAGCATACATAACCAGTTAAAAAATTTTGAAACCAGCAACAAGGAGTGAGTGCAATTGGCCCAGCCCAATAGGCCCCGATGGAGTGAGCTCTCATCTTTGAAAAGAATTCAACGCAAAAATCCCATTTCCTTTATTTCCTGTACTTTAAAAGCAAATATAGGATGATAAGACTAAATATGATACACAACAAGCTCATAGAAAGAACATAAACAAGTTCCTAGATTTCAGATACAGAACTAACCAAACAATTACTTATTAGTTCCAAACCATCCAAGATTTTAAGTATTCAACTGCAATCATTAAAATGACACAAACAAACTCAGAACAAATACCAAACAAAAGACAGCATCTGAACTCAAAATCAAAATACATGACTTCATTCAGTTTTTTTTGATAAATAAAAATGTAATATAGTATAGCTAGCTGGGGGCATTCCGAGAAATGACTTCATTCAGATTTTATTGTTTAATTACCATCGGCCCTATTGTTTTGGATGCAATGGTGCTTTGTTATTATTTAACTTGCATTACATCCCTTACATGTTCCAGTCCTCTCTTTGGTTGCTAGAATATCGAGTAAAATGGGAAAAAGATAATACCTTCGAATGAGGATTAAATATTGTTTCGACTTAGTTAAGAAAGGGAGGGGGGGGGGGGGTTGGAGGAGGACAAACAGATCTCCGTCTAGACGTGTTAAGCAAACACAAATTATAATCAGCGCCAATTCCAACAAATGTACTTTGCTAATATAAAAGCCAGCAAGAACTACATCATCCACCTGCATGTGTAAGGGATGTACAATAACAGAAATGTACAATAACAAAAACCCAATTCAGTCGGCAGGATACAGAAACACAAAACCATGAAATACAAACTGGACACAAAGAAACAAATATAAGTGCACGTATACAATCACAATGAATACAACAAAGTAAACCTACTGAAACTAATACAAATACAATCACTACGTAACTGAATCAACAGCTTAACTGATGCTAAAAGCTTCATATCTTCAACACAAACGAATCCACTACGCCAAAAATAAGGATGAAAAAACAGGGAAAATAAACGATAACAGTGGAAATTAAATCTCACCCGCTTCAGCAGGAGGTAGTGGCTTGGATGGAAGTTTGGCCGGCTTAGCCGGCTGAGCAGCGGATTGAGCTTGGGCCTGGGGTTTCTTTGGCGGCACCAGCTTCTGCTGCTGGGCAGCGAGAAGCTGACTCAGGTCGTCGTTGTCGTCATCACCCAAGAGATCAAAAGGGTTCGTGGATGCCATTTCTTTGCGCTCCAAATGGAAAACCCCCAACTTTAAGAACCGTAAGCAGCAACCACGAAACCCTAGTGCTTAATCAGCTCCATGAAAAGCCTATCTTAGATACGAATGATGTGTCTGAGAAGAGAGAGAGAGAATCGCAATAACGTTAAAACAAGAGAGTGAGCGAGAGATTCCGAAAGCTCTGGAAAACCCTAGCCAATGCGGCAGAGAAAAGGAAGAATGGCTGGACCTAACATTATAAACCCTAACTAGAAATGATTGTGTACGGGCAACTTCACTCTAATATAAAATGAGCTCCAGTACGGACCCGAGACCGATAGTTCTGATGGTCCGTTACGATCTTCACGCGTTTACGCTGGTTTTTGGATTGCTAACTCTTATCTCCAAAAAAAGAAAAAAAAAAAAATCGCAAACTGGTGTATATAATATTCCAGTTATTTTAATTTAAAAATTTATTTTTACAAGAATCATTATTTAAACATGAAAAATCCTAGAGCCTCCCCCTTCTCTCTCTAAAAAAGAATTAAGGTCTCTAGATCTGATTTTCACCAAATGGGAGAAGGCCTCGACTTCCTCCTCCTCCCTGACCTTCCCTCCTTCCTCCATTCACTCCCACTTTGTCTATCATTTTTTCTTTTTTGCTTAATCTTATTTTGCTTTTTCTAAGGTTGAAAAAGACATATCAATTGCTTTCCAACAACTCTCAATAGACGTATGCTGCACAAGCAAATTCATAGGTCCAAACTCGTTCAAAGGAAAGTGATGGTTTTGCAAAAATTACAATGCATAGTTCTCACGCGCTACCCTTTCCAGCAACTTTCTTCTTGCCAGATTATCGAACTTACCACCACTAGACCCTTTTAGATTTGACATTTATAGCTAAAAAGAGACAAGTGTGTTACCTTCACGGGCTGTCACAGATTACAAAGTTTATTGAAATTGGTCCAAACTGTAATCCATCATTTTTTACATCTATCCTATTGCTTTTCTTTTTTATTTCCTTATTGTTAAATTTTTTTTTTTTTTAAAAAAAAAAGAGTTTTTCTCTCAGACTTTTGTCTGTAAAAGTTATGTCCTCTCTTTCTGTGAAGGATGAGATTGAGTCTCTGTTTAGGCAAAGAGAGTTGTCTCTTAGACATTTGTTTATAGAGAATGTCAACAATAGTGAAGATCAGACCAGTCACAAAATGAAATAATGTACTAGTAGAGTTCTAAATACATTATTTTGATTTATGATGTCATGTTTGATATGGAGATATCTTATCTAGTCATGGATATAAGTTTTTTTTATTAATGAATGATCACAGTTTCCTTTAAAAAAAATTATTTTTATAACTGAAGTTTTTTATTTTTATTTTTTTAATATATTTTAATGTGTTCACAAATATATAACCATAATACATTTCATGTAAAATTGAAAAAGAAATTAATAAATGTTTTGCCAAAACGATAACTCTTATGGAAGCTAAGCATTTGGCCATTCAAAAATAGAGAAAGAAAGACTGAAATTTTATAAAATATGATAGTTAGGAAAAGCTTAATTTTTAAAAGATTATTACCACTAAGATCAAACAAGCATTTCAAAATATGACGGATTGTAATATATGAATCTTTAAAGTACAATAGTTACATAAAACAAAGTTTCAAAAATATTATTATTGAAAACCAAAGAAAAAAAAAGTATTTAAATAGAGTAAGAAAAAATAGAGAGCAAGGGTGTATAACATTTTGAAAATATAGATAACTAAAACAGAAAATATAGATAACTAAAACAGAGAAATGATGATATTTTGCAAAGTTTTGGATAAACTTTAGGGGAAGGAATGTGAAAGTTAGATGGTGGAAAGATAGTCAACTTTTTTTCTTAACGTATTCAAATCTCTCTTTTGTTTTTGTTAAAAACGTGTTTTACATCACCAATAGCACTAATGACCTATAATGAAATGAGAATGTGGCATGGGGTGCCCAATGGAACTCTGATGCCTAAGTTAGAAATAAGTGGTCTTAATATAAGTATATGAATGAATGTAGTAAATGTGTTACCTCCAGATATTATTTACATGAGTGTGATGAAGATGATAACGACTAATCTCTAAAATTTATATTGAAAACTCTTCGTGTAAAGTGGAGTTATCACCTTCCTGATCAATCAAATGTGTTATCTTCTCTATTATTTATAACACATATAAATAGGATCAATCATTGAGCTCGTAGCTTAGCCCCTGGCGTATCAAACTTGGGTCTTTTAATATATGGACTTATTCCTTTGAGGCTTTAAATATTCCTTCCAGTTCTGTTTGAAACTCGGATTTTTTCTAAATTTCTAGAATTTTAAAAGAATTTTGAGATGTAAATTGTATCGACTTTTATGAAACTAAATTTTGTATTAGATCGATCTCTCCACCTAGGTAAAGTTTGCGGAGTTTCTCAACAATTGCATAAAAACAAAAAAGAGTAAGAGAATAGAAATTAAGATGTTCCATCCAATTTTATATATATATTTATATATATATAAAATGGGTCACTCACCCTTCTACTTCCAAAACCCTTGTCCAGGAAACAGGTGTTGGTTATAATTATTATGATTATATTCAAGCCTGGTTTAAATTTCCTTTATATCAAACCCCAGATTTTTCACATTCTTGGTTCTTCTCCTTCAACGGAAGAAGCAAAAATGTCTTCCCTCTGTGGTTTCAAAGATGGTGGGGCTGTTTTGGTCCTAGCATTGAAATATTCCCCGATGATCTTCAGAAGGTCATCAAACACTTTTCCATTGTCAACAAGGTAAAAGGGCGAGATGCCAGATTACCTTCCCTTATCCATTTCTGCGCTAAATACAAACCACCATGGATTTGTAGATGGGCGTATGAAAAGCATAGCGATTTATTGCGCAGGCAGTATTTCGTTAAATGGTGGGATAAATTCGATCGTTCCGACGAAATTATCTCAAGAATATCTGCAGATTTTCCACCCACTGTGCCAAATCTGAAAAATAAGGAGGAATTCCCCTCTCCTTCACCCATCCAAGCCATAGTACCCTATCCTTCTTTAACAGGTGGCGAACAGGCTTCTGAACCATGTCCGAGTTCTTCATCCAAGCCGAAAAAATCATCTTCAGCAAAGAAGAAGAATTCCCCTAAATCCATATCCTCGAAAGGAAAGTCAACTACTGAACTTTCGAGCACAGAAATTTTCAAACTGTTGCAGACTAAGCTTGAAGAAGAAGCAAAAGCCAGCACCAGTGAAGAATCAGCTGCAGGATCACAAGCATCATCAGATGATGACTCAGACCCCTACAGCAATGTATTCGGCCATGACTCAGAAGACTACCCGCCAAACCTGGGAGATGACTGAGACGAATTATAATGATTATACTTATGGTGATATCATTAGTCTTATTCAGAAACTTGGTATTAGTATGTGTAATGATCAAAGAATGATTGCCCAACAGATGAACGATAGAAAGAAAGCCAAATATGAAATGGGAAACTTTTGTGAACAATTTGGCCTTCCTCCTATTGCGCCATCTCGGCAACATAAGAAAACTGTAAAAAGGTTTTCCAAACCTCGTGGGAGTCACAGGAGAACACCCCATGATGAATTTTATCAAAAACCAGTTTCAAAATCGGTTTCCAGAAAAAAGAAACCATGAAAACATGCTCTTATCTCTTATTGCACAAATTGAGGACCCTGAGCTGAAAGAGAAATATCTCATACAGCTTAAGAAGAACATGACTCGCAAAGAGTCTACGTCTTCAGGGAAGATTTCCTTTGAAGATACTTTGGGACGTTTTCAGAAACAAAAACCCAAAGAAATTTCCATAAAGGATTTACAAAATGAAGTTAATCTTGTTAAAAAAGAGATTTCTGAACTCAGAGAAGAGGTTAAAACCCTTAAATCTGAAAATGCTTCTTTTAAACAAGATTTATTAAAAATACAAATTGATAAACAATTTGATCAAAATCCTTCAGGCAATGAATCAAACGACTCAGATCATTCTGAACCTTCTGATAAGGATGTTTGTGTGCTTCGCCATTCTGTTCCGCAGAAATGGTTTTGTTTGGTAGAGATAATTGTTGCTCGTAGTTTCAAATTCTCTGCTATTGCCTTGATTGATTCAGGTGCTGATCTGAACTGTATCCGTGAAGGATTAGTTCCTACTCAGTACTTTGAAAAGTCCGAAGAGAATTTATTCTCGGCAAACGGATCTAAGATGAAGATTCGTTATGAGCTAAATGACGCTCATGTTTGCCAGGACAATGTCTGCTTTAAAATTCCATCTGTTTTAGTCAAAGACATTTCCTATGATGTAATTTTGGGGATGCCTTTCTTAAACATGATTTATCCTTTTCTTTCTGAACATGATGGGATCACCACTGACCCCTTTGGACAGAAAGTTAAATTTAAATTTGCATCTAATAAACCATGAGTAAGAAGAAGAAACCAGGAGGACTTCCCAGTTCCTCCTCTACCTCTTCAATATCCAAGTTGTTTGTACCTCCGGTACCAACAACTTCTTTGACCACGGCTTCCTCTCCATTGGAGATAGCCAATAGATTTACCAGTCTTGGGCAAGTTCCCAGATTAGTAACCCCTGCATCTTTTGCCTCAACCTTAGCCACACCCTGTGACCCCTTTGCCAACCCCTTGGCAGTAACAGGACAGCGACCGGCAGGCAACTTTATCCGTATAATTTTACCTGGGACAGAGTTTTTGATTTGAAATTAAACCAAGACTGGTGATATAAGGAATTAACCTTGATCTTTGGCATATGCCATTGATCTATATCATCAATCCCAGTCTCATTTTCTGAGATTTCACAATCTTCTTCGTTAATTATATCAGGAGGCAAAGCCGACCTGGAACTAACTGATGAACTAGATCTAAACATCTTGTTCATCTTGGTCACAACTGAAACAAGACTCGGGGTCCTTCCTAGACCTAGGTCAATACTACTCCCAGCAGCAACCTCCGCACATACCGGAGGGCCACAACACTAACCCAACCTCACTCCACATGCCTAAAACGCCTGTCCCTCGGCTAACACGGCAATCTAGGAGCCCTTCTGGACGCTAGTGTATTCGGCTGCGGTGGCGGCCGCGAACTGAACTGTAGCAAGACTTAGAAAAGAGGAGAGACAGAGTGTCTCCAGATATGATCAAGAAAAGCAAGATAAGAAGATAGAATTCAGCAGTTAATATCCAGAACCGAAGATGGCTCTGATACCAAAAACAGCGGAATTAAGTGAAGATAAGAGAAACAGAGACGAGGAAAGATAGATATTCTGACCCGGCATAAGATCAAGAAAGATAAAGATAATAGGAGGCATGGCCTTCCATGGATATATCAGAGATAGTAATAAACATGAGCAGATTATGTGGAGGCTCGGCCTACCAATGCATGAATGCTCAAATGTAAAACAGAGTAATGAAGCAAAACTTTCTTTTATATATACTGAAAGTAAGCGTCAAATAGATACAAGTTTAAATAAAGATAAACTTACAAGCTTAAATAATTAAGGTTGTAAGGGATACAAGGTTATCAGGGAGTTGAGATTCTCTCTGGGATAGTGGTCAATTTGTTCTTAGAGTTGAGAGCTAAATTGGCCGTGGTTACAAATGAAATGAGGAGTCTTTTTATAATGAAAGGAGGCTCCTATACAAGATAGAATCGTCCGTAAGAAACTTTGTCGTCTTCTGCCGATAGTAATCTTCTTTTTCACCGAAAGCATTTCTGTCTTCTGTTGTGCAAAATGGTCAATCTCTTTTTTGCAATCACCTTTCCTTCCCCCGAAAATGAAGGCGGATGAGTGACAGCTGGATAATTCACTGGAGTCTTCAGTGCTGGATAGTGCGCTGGTGCGCTATCAATGGTCATGTCTCAGTCATCTCCCAGGTTTGGCGNTTTTTAGCAAGAAGATCCTCAATCTCTTTTTTGCAAAACTCAAGGGTTTCCCTATTCATTTGAATGGGTCGCGCCTTGGTGGGTATTTTGGTTTCAGAAAAACCTTTAATATAAGGCAAAGAAACTTCATGTTTCTTCCTATGCCAGAATGCAGTAGGAAGGTTTGAACAAACAGAAGAAATCAAAACCTTTTGAAAATCCGCAATCTTTGCTTGAAGCAAAGGATCTTTAAGATTTTCAGATATGCGTTTAAAACGAATTTCTTGTTTTAGAAAATCAAGATGTTTTCTTTTTTGAGAAATCAACGTTAAAGATTTTCTATGACAATCACGTTCAAACTTAGATGCAAATTTAAATTTGACTTTCTGTCCAAAGGGGTCAGTGGTGATCCCGTCATGTTCAGACAAAAAAGGATAAATCATGTTTAAGAAAGGCATCCCCAAGATTACATCATAGGAAATGTCTTTGACTAAAACAGATGGAATTTTAAAGCAAATATTGTCCTGGCAAATATGAGCGTCATTTAGCTCATAACGAATCTTCATCTTAGATCCGTTTGCCGAGAATAAATTCTCTCCGGACTTTTCAAAGTACTGGGTAGGAACTAATCCTTCACGGATACAGTTCAAGTCAGCACCTGAATCAATTAAGGCAATAGCAGAGAATTTGAAACTACGAGCAACAATAATCTCTACCAAACAAAACCATTTCTGTGGGACAGAATGGCGAAGCACACAGACATCCTTATCAGATGGTTCAGAATGGTCTGAGTCGTTTGATTCATTGCCTGAAGGATTTTGATCAAATTGTTTATCAATTTGTATTTTCAATAAATCTTGTTTAAAAGAAGCATTTTCAAATTTAAGGGTTTTAACCTCTTCTCTGAGTTCAGAAATCTCTTTTTTAACAAGATTAACTTCATTTTGTAAAT
This sequence comes from Carya cathayensis, assembly GCA_011037825.1. Classification (NCBI taxonomy): domain Eukaryota; kingdom Viridiplantae; phylum Streptophyta; class Magnoliopsida; order Fagales; family Juglandaceae; genus Carya; species Carya cathayensis. The sequence continues at coordinate 984,682 of QGSO01000176.1, forward strand.
CCTTTATGGAAATTTCTTTGGGTTTTTGTTTCTGAAAACGTCCCAAAGTTTCATCAAAAGAAATCTTCCCTGAAGACGTAGGCTCTTTGCGAGTCATATTCTTCTTAAGCTGTATGAGATATTTCTCTTTCAGCTCAGGGTCCTCAATTTGTGCAATAAGAGATAAGAGCATGTTTTCATGTTCTTCCTCTTTGGTTAAAATTCTTTTCCCATTGGGATCTTGACCTAAAACATGAATTGTTTTTCGTTCAAGATTACAACAAGAATCTTTACAACCAAACTTAATATTTGGTGAGTTGGGATGATCAGAGTCTGAGTGATAACTTGTATCATCAGAACTTAGTTCATCCTTATCCGAAGACATGGGAGATCCATTTTCGAGGAGCCGAAACAGATCTTCTTGGTCAGCGGCATTAATATGCAACTCATTAAGTTTTTTCTTAATCTTGGGCTTCTTGGGGCACTTATCTGCAAAGTGTCCTTTTTGGCCGCAAGTAAAACAAGTTCCCTTTGCAGGGGTTTTAGAAAACCATTTTTGAAAAGGTTTCTTTTTTCTGGAAACCGATTTTGAAACTGGTTTTTGGTAGAATTCATCACGGGGTGTTCTCCTGTGACTCCCGCGAGGTTTGGAAAACTTTTTAATAGTTTTCTTTTGTTGCCGAGATGGCGCAATAGGAGGAAGGCCAAATTGTTCACAAAAGTTTCCCATTTCATATTTGGCTTTCTTTCTATCGTTCATCTGTTGGGCAATCATTCTTTGATCATTACACATACTAATACCAAGTTTCTGAATAAGACTAATGATATCACCATAAGTATAATCATTATAATTCAGTAAACCCGAGGCATCAGTAAGTGAATCCTTAACCTTAATGGCAAACAAACGAGGCAATCCATCCACGAATTTTTCTTTCCAATAAGGCATATTAGAGTCATCCCGAAGCATAACTCTGGACATAAAGACATCTTTATACCAGCGGTAATCAGACATCTTATTACATCTCAAATTATTCAAATAATCAGAGATACGGTTAGTTATGTTGGAAGGTGTTCCAACAAAATGTTTGATAAGGGTATAAATCAGGGTGTTGACTCCATCAGGCGTTCCTTGCCCTGGGATTTCGTCAAACACAGGGAGTCCTTCTTCAGTCTTTTGGACTGCAGAACGGATCTCACCTCTTGCTGCATCAGTGAGATGTTTATCCCACCAAGAACGAAGCATGCCTGAAAATCCAGTAGTCAGGATATCAACAATATTAGGCTGGCTAAGATTGTTGTTAATATAAGCATTAGCAACCATAGACATACGCTGGATAGTATTGAGGATTTCCTGCTCAGATAATCCATCAATATTCCATTCATACATTTGGTCAGCAGATACTGAGAATTGAGATTGGAAACCTCTTTCCTCAAACTGCAAGTCAGGGGGTGTTGGTCTAGAATACCAGTTTTTCGTAAGACCAATGGGAGTAGGTCTTTTCGAATCAAGTCTGGCGACCGTGGGTATTTCCAGGGAAAGATCCTGAAAACCCTTTTGAATTAAGTCTATTTTCTGTACTAAGGAATTATCAGATAAAGTGTCATCAGACAAACCATCATCATTCCAAGTTTTCACAGAAAAAGAATCATCAAAATTAACCCCTTTGCTGTCTTTGCTTAAAGCACTGACAGAGGGTCCTTCTTGACTAACTTCTTGTTTGATGTTAGCAAGCATTCGATTAACTTTATCGAGAGTGCTATCGGCCGGTGTAAAATCAATTTTTGGCCTTCTCTCAGGTAAGATAATCAAAGGTTTTTCAATAGTTTTGGCAGGTTTTTGGAAAATAGGTGTTTCAACCAAATTCTCGATACGATCTAATTGTAGACCCATTGTATGGAGAGATTGGTTAACAAAATTGTTTTGTTCAATAACCTTTTTTGTTTCAAGCAAAACATTTTCACCTGGTTTTGAAATCTTAAAAGGAGAGGCTTTTATTTCAACTCCTTGGTGAGAAATCAGGATAGTTTCCAAAGGTGGGTGGCTGGTTTTAACAACAGTCCTGCCTTCTTCTTTAATAAAATTTGTTTTCAAAACATTTAAATTCTTTTTAGAATTATCCTTCTTAGAAGCATAATGATTCTCAAGAAAATCAAAGAATAAGATATGTTTGTTTGTTGAAATCATCTTATCCATCCATTTTCTTCGAATCCTCTGTTTCTCAGAAGATGAATAAATCTCGTAATAAGATTTTCTCTTATTACGGTTTTCTTTAGATTTAAACTCAGCAAGCAAAGAAGCTAAGTCAATTGAATCACGCGTTAGTGTTTCATGATCAAGATAATTCGTCCTGCTCATCATACATAATTGATGATGAATTGGGGCGACCATATCAGAAGCGGTAGGGGACAAAGAATTGTCCTCTTCCTCCTGTGCTTCTTCCTGTATGGATTTATCTTTTGCAGAGTACATGGCAGATGTAACCTGGGACTGAGTTGAAATCCCTTTCAACTTTAGATCTTGGTTATTTGGAGTAACAGTAGATTGAAACTCCTGGATAATGACCGGACGAGAAGAATGTTGTTCTTCCAGGTATTTGTTGATATTCGCATCTCGAATACCGGGGTCCGAACTGACAGAAGATCTAGATCCAGTAAAAGAATTTCTTCTTTTATTAGAACTAGGAGAATCAAAGGATATCTTCACAGTACCGTCCATGTACTGCTTGATATAACTAAGATCTTCCTTAGGTTGAATTGCCACTGGTGGCAGCTCTTCCTTAAGGGTCCATTCAGTTGGAAGTTGGATATCCTTCCAACAGAGTTTCTTAGGAGTTCTGATATTAGCGTTCTCAGTAGAGCTACACATTAATAAAGTCTCAATGGTTTTCTAAAAATCCCGCAAAGGGAACTTGTTTTACTTGTGGCCAAAAAGGACACTTTGCGGATAAGTGCCCCAAGAAGCCCAAGATTAAGAAAAAACTTAATGAGTTGCATATTAATGCCGCTGACCAAGAAGATCTGTTTCGACTCCTCGAAAATAGATCTCCTATGTCTTCGGATAAGGATGAACTAAGTTCTGACGATTCAAGTTATCGATCAGACTCTGATCATCCCAACTCACCAAATATTAAGTTTGGTTGTAAAGATTCTTGTTGTAATCCTGAGCGAAAAACAATTCTTGTTTTAGGACAGGATCCCAATGGGAAAAGAATTTTAACCAAAGAGGAAGAACATGAAAACATGCTCTTATCTCTTATTGCACAAATTGAGGACCCTGAGCTGAAAGAGAATATATATAAATATACTAACATTGACACTCTTTTTAAAAGTTATGTTTATTATATAATGGTTCAACATGTCATAACTTATTTAAATGTTATTATTTTATATAATAAATTTAATTATCTATGTTTACCGCTCATGTCTACTACTACTATTAACTTTATTATTTGTTTTATATTTTTAACACTTATCTTCACGTGTTGATCAGTCTCATCCTCCATGAGTAGGCCAACTCGTGAAATATTTATTTATTATTGTTTTTTTTATGTAAAATGAAATTCGTTCACCATAAATGAGATATTACAACTTTGACCATACATACAAAGTATAAACCAACTACAACCGATAATAGTTCTCTACTAAAAAAATTCATTTGTGACTGACATGGACTTATTCATACTGTAACTCTTATAGACCAAAAGTTTGAGAGATAGCATCACTTTGACTAAGACAGAGTGCACATAACCTCATACTCTATCTAAGACAGATTATAGGACACTTTATAGACATAGTCCAAGAGACAAGTTTATTATTGCTATTATTATTATTATTATTATCCTAAGTAAAGGCATAACAGAAATTAAATATATATGAAAAAATAACGAATTGTAACTCAAAAAACTATAAATCCACATTTTCATCTTTAGAAGAAAACAAAATACCAAACAAAGTGGCGAAGGTGGCACGTGAGGGACATGCACCACCCTAGGAACATAGTAGATAGTCAAGTCTGAAGAAAACGAAGTCACTGGCCCCAGAAATGTCGCTCGTGGCAATAATAGAAACACCAATGCGGTGGCTCGTAGATGTCACATGCAAGCTTTGACCCGTGCGTGTAGCTCATGCGCCACTCTTTTTTACTCGAATCTTCGGCCGTCTTATAGATCGGCGCATTGGGAAACTTGTTGTGGGGCGCATGTTGGCCACTCGACTTCGGAAAACAACAGATCAGCTTGTTCCATGCTTTGAACATAAAACACCTAAAACATATGGACAGAAAAATAAACCTATGAAAGTGGGATAAATGAAGGAGGGAGGGAGCAAATGATACCATCGAAAAAGAAATGATATTCACAATTATATAGTGTGCAAGTACCGCCCACGCCTTATGAAAAAATAAGTAAATATGGAACAAAAAACTAATTTTTTAATTGTAGATCTCACTCTTTTTAAAAAAAAGTGTTCAGTGCTTGTACAATCTATAAATGTATTTAGCTTTTGGGACAAGTGATGATTTCACATGAAATTTTCTAAACTTTGAGTTTTAAAATGAGAGAAAAATAAGCATACAACATGGGTATTAATAACATTTATTAAGATATGTTTGGTAAAGGAGATGAGATGAGATAAGAAATTCTCAAAACTTCTTATAATTTTCTTACCAAACATTATTTAAATATAAAATAATTTTCAATTTCAAATTTTTAACTCATTTACAACTTTTTTCAAACTTAAAAACAAAAGTAAAATAAGTCATTTTTCTCTCATTTCCTAAAAGTAATATTAAACCATTTATCTTGCATTTTTCAAATTTTTTTCTCTCATTTTTCAAAATCTAATAAAACACTTTAATATAAATTATTTTACTATTATTTATAGAATTATGAGATATTCAAAGTGTTCAAACAAACCCTCTGTACATTGTAATGTCGTTTGAAAAATTCACTTAAGCAACTATAAAGATTGCAGAACTTTTTTTATGTGTTTATTTCTCAAGTTATTGTCTTACGCATTGATTGTCAGGCTACTAGACCCATTACTCTACATATTTATGGAATCTTAATTATTTCCAATGTTGTACATCTGATATTACATGTAAATGATCTTAGATTTCTTCACTTCAAATCCAAAAATAAAAGGGGGAAAGAAAACAAAACGAAAAAGCCATTCCAGGACAAGGCAAATGTATTAGAAATTAGAGAAAATCTTTAAACCGGATACTCCTTTAATGTGAGATAAACAGAGACCAATTACGAGCTGACACGTAAGGGATACACCCACCTCCCCAACAAACTGCATCGCACTCAATCTATCGTCTCATACGGATAGATTACCCAACACGATTTCTCTCTCTCTCTGCTGGTCCTCTCTCTCTATTTAGAACCCATGTCTCCTTCCCCGAACCCAGAAACCCATCAAATTCTCACTCAGATCTGCTTGAAATCTTGCTCTCTACATTGCAGCCATATGTGATCTGCTTCTTCTCTCTCTCTCTCTCTCTCTCTCTCTACTTTCCCCTCTCTCTATTCAGAACCCACGTCTCCTTCCCCGAACCCAGAAACCACATTGAACCCTAACTCAAATCTGCTTCACCTCTCCCTCTCTACCTCTCTCTCTCTACATAGCAGCCATACGTGATCTGCTTCACCTCTCTCTCTCTGTGCTTTCCCCTCTCTCTCTCAGAACCGAGATGTCTCCTTAGAACCCAGAAAACATATTTAGTCGAACCCATACGGATCGCTTCGAATCCATTTCTGAGGAAACCATTTTTCTGTGATTATTCGAATCCCTCCCTCCCTCCCCCAAAAAACCGAAACCCATAAAAACATTAACCCTCCATCATTTTACAACAAGGAAAAAGGAAGAAAAAAAAAATCGCAGCTTCCATTTTACAAAATGAAGGTAAATTTTCGGTTCTGTTTAAGTCATTTCAGTTCTGAATTTTATATTTCTTAATAAACCAAGGCTATTATAGCAGCTGCCATTATTTAGTACCTGAATTGAATTTATTGTACAATTTGTTATATTTAAAGCTTTGAAGAGTAAATTTTAATGCCTGATGGTTACATATTTTGTAACAGCCCGCTAGAAATTCAATGGTGGAATTTCTATAGACATTAGAAATCTCGTGAAAACCCCATAAGTTTTTACGAATCGGCTAATCGCATAAGTTCTAGTATGTCAACATAATTAGTTTTATCACTCACTATGGTGCCAGAAATGTGATTTTATTTGTTTGAGGTAGTTAGAAGTGTCAGATTACGTTATAGTTTACGCCACTAGACTCAGTTGAATATTTAGGATTTTTCAGTACTAAGTTTATTATGCACTTTTTCGGAGTGAATAGTAACCTCGATAAGCGTACTAAGTGCAGTGGTTTCAAAATCACAGTGTGAAATGTCCAAATTAGGTTAGAGAAGTTTTATTTGGACACTTGGCAAGATCTTAACCACACATAATGAATAGTATTAGATACTTGGCACAAAGAGAAACCATTAGATGGATTTGTGAAGGAAATCAATGTGTGAAATCATGCCACCTAAGCAAAACTTTTTTTTCATCTGATCAACCAAATTGAGTTAGATCAAGAGGGTTTCAACCCTAGTAAAACCCTAAATGGTTGAAATCCATTTGAAACCCCAAAAACTTGGTTGAAACCGAAACCCTAAACGTTTCCCCAAACCCTAAAGTTGGCATTCAAACCCTTTTTGATCCAATTTCTAGTATTGTGTTTAATCACTTGATTAAATCACTTTCACATGCTATTAATTTCTCAAATTCCTATTATGACATCTTTATCCAACATTTTAAACCTTAGAAATTTGATTGGGCCAAGAAAAATTGGATTTGGGCTTGATAGCATCTCAAACCCTAACCAAACCCCCTTTAAACCCCAAATTGAAGCCCACTTGGTTGAGGCCCACTAAGGCCCACTAAAGCCCACGAATTTTGGCCACCTTGGCATAGCTTCTTGGAGAAATTTCCTCCCCCACTTGGCAGACCATTCATTGCATCAAGTTGCACTCATTAATATGGAGGAACCCACCCCATCAAGTCCCATGTCTCATAGCCTTTGTAAGTTGTCTTTTGCCCCCCACTATCCTCTACATTATGTCACATGTCTACACCTCCACTCAATGATCATTAAGGTCCAAATATTCTCCCTACAGAAGTCTTGAGTCGTGCAAGACACACTTACTTCACTTTAATCATTTCTTCACCCCGTTCTTAGAGAGAAACCCAAAAGAGCTCTCTCGGGCAGATTTCTGGGTCTTTTTGCGTGGAGTTTTTCGACCCTTTGTAAGTATTTTCACACGATGACTCCTTCATAAAAGTTGTTCCTCTTTGAGTCTAGTTTCCGTAGATGTATTTTTCGTATCATTCCATGGTCATTTGGTCGGTCAAAAGTATTTTTAACCATGGAAAGGTCATTCTGGGCGTGAATCTGGAGAGTGTGTTATGTTTTGGAGTTTTTGACCAAGCTAATGGACATATCTTGGTCCGAAAATTTTATGGAGTGTTCTTAGAATGTGTTTAAGAGTTTTCATTGAGGTTTTGTTGCATGAATAAAGATTTTGATGATAGATTTTATTAGATCTAGAAACATGAAAACTGGAAGTGGCAAAACAGTTTTTATTTGGATAAAGTTTGAATATTTCGAGGTTTGATCTTACTCTAAAGGCTTTGATATTTTTATATGATGATCCTAAGTCTCTTATTTTCATGTTAGGATGTTATTTTGGAGATATTTAGTATTAGTTTCAAAGATATGATTTTTCTATGCAAGAGAATTTCGGTTAGGCCTAAGATTTGATGTTTTTAGGTTAGATCCATGTTTTATTGGGTTTTAGCCATGTGATTTTAATTTTGATGGTTGGATATTCTTTAGGACACGTTTTTAAACCATGTGATACTTTATTTCAAAGATCTCACCTTCTTAAGCCATTGATCAAGAGATTTATCAAAGCTAGTTAAGAAAAAGTTTCTGTTTTTGGACTAAGTGTAAAATCAAAAACTTCAAGTGTTATTTTTGTGATTTTGGTGACTTTAGTTTGATGATTTAAAGCATGGTTTATCTGAGGATGATGTTATGAATATGTTAGAAGTAAGATTTGATTTTTTGGAATTCTTGGAGATGTTTTGATTTAAGGACAAAGCTTGTGATTCAAGTGTTTTGATCTTTTTACAAAAAAGTTTGGTGTTGATTATTAGCTTTTTCTAAATGGATGTTTTAAGTATGGTTTTAAACTTAGGATTGGAAGATGTTGTTGTAAAATTTTGGTTTAAGCATGAGTTTTGAAGTTGGAAGGAATTGTAACAAAAATCAAGAGAAATGGCCTATGGATGTTTCGGCCATAGTGTGTTTTCCATAGTGATGTTTTGTTTTAAATTTTTCTGAGTTGATATTTGAGTTTAGAACAAAATTTACATGAGGAATGTAAATTTTGGAAATTTTTGGAGTTAGGATATGAAATCCTTAAGTTATGGGTAAAATGGTCGTTTTCCCACATGTAGAGGGTAAAATGATAATTTTACTCTAAGATAACTTGTTTCCATGTTTCTAATTGTTAGTAATTAAATTTCTAACTTTTAGAATGACCTTTTACAGTTTCTCGTATATCGCACTTTATTCTCGTAGAACGTGACAATCGAGGTAAGTTAGCCTCTAACTTACTATCAGTTTATTGTGTATGTGTGATGGGTAAGAGAACTACAATTTATGTATGTATGTTATCGTATATGCCATGTCATGCTATGTCATTACATGTTTATCTGCTACGTATGATTTAATCTCTCATGAATAATTATCTGTTACATAATCTTTTCTATCATACAATGATGTATGTTATAAGTATGCCATGTTAAGTATGCCATGAAATGTTATGATTAAATCATATTGTGTCATTTACAAGTATACGCCATGTTAGAAAAGTATATGATATTAATTAATATCTCATGCATTAAGAAAGATAAGACATGTTATGTTACGTATAATACGTGGGGCCACAACAACTGTGGAGTACGTATTATATTTTATGTTACGTGAATACGTGGGGCCACAACAACTGTGGAGTACGTATTATATTTAATGTTACGTATATACGTGGGGCCACAACAACTGTGGAGTACGTATTATATTTTATGTTACGTATATACGTGGGGCCACAACAACTGTGGAGTACGTATTATATTTTATGTTACGTGTATACGTGGGGCCACAACAACTGTGGAGTACGTATTATATTTTACTGTTACGTGGGGCCACAACAACTGTGGAGTACGTATTATATTTTATGTTACTGTATTCATGGGGCCACAACAACTGTGGAGCATGAAGTATGGGGCCACAACAACTGTGGAGCATACACTACGTGAGACACAGCAATTGTGACACGTAAAATACGTGGGGCCACAACAACTGTGGAGTACGTATTAAGTCAAGTTTCAGATCAAGTGCATGATAAGTCAAGTTTCAGATCAAGTTCATGTTTTGTTATGTACACGTACATGTTATGTTCATGATCAAGTTATGTTCCAAGTTCATGTTCACATCATGTTAAGTTCACGTTTACAGTATGTCTCAAGTTCACGTTTATGTCATGATATGTTCAAGTTTATGTTATTTTCAAGTTCATATTTATGTTATGCATGTTTACGTTCATGCTACATTTCAAGTCCATGTTATGTTTTAAACTCAAGTTCATGTCATGTTAAGTCAAGTTCAGTTCACGTTTAAGTTATGGTTATGTCATGTTATATGTCAAGTTATGCTATGCTTATGTACGACTTTACTTATGCATTTATGCTTTTACTGCCATGCATGCATCTTTAACCTGTGTGTGAGTTTTATGTTAACTTACTGAGATTTGTAATCAAATCTCACTGTGGTAGTCCCAACTACCATTCCCCCCGAATGGTAGATCTTGTTACAGGACCCAAAGAAGAATTGGAATCTGACCATCTGAATACGGTCATCTAGGCTACGGTGCGATGTTGATGATGGTATAGTATTTAACTTAGGTTAATGCTTGTACTTTTGGAGTTGTATCTCAGGTATTCTTTTGATTACAACCATTTTGGACTAGTGTGATGATCACGGCTATTTAGTATGCCTTTATGTATGAAATATGTTTCAAGCATTTGGGATATTTTTAGTTTGGTGCATAGTATTGCTAAAGAAAAAGAAAATTTCAAATTTATCCGCTGCGAATATTGCATAATGCTAGATGCATGTTAGGAACATTGCATCTTATATGTCATGAACGGGGGCAGGTAACCTTGTGTTGCATGTCCCGATGCTTCAAATGTCCGTTCAATCCCAAGCGGAATTTGAGGGCGTCACATATTTAGCTTGAAACTCGTATATTATTTGTTGTCATAAAACTCTTACTGATGTTTGGAATTATGTATATTCATGTTTTAACATTGTTATATTTATAATGGATTTTATGATAAGAAAGTGCATGTACTAAATGTTCTGCAGATAATTTCGGCAATATATTGTGTAAATCTGAATAGTTTTGCTTGGACTGTGTATTGGCTGTTAATAAATATTGATATGCATGCTTATTGCTTGGACTGTCTATTATTAATCAATATGAAGATGCAATATGATGATGATGATGACAGTGGTGCAGTACCACATTGCCATTGTGGGATTCCAGCAAAGTTAAGGATCTCTGCCAAAGATACTAGCTTTGGCAGACGGTTCTTAAATTGTCCAAACTATAAGATGAAGAGATAATGCTCATTTTTTCAATGGATTGATTTTGAACAATAACTAAACCATTGTTGCAAAATGACATTGGAGTTAGCTCAAAGAAAGAACGACAGGATCAACCAAGAGTGTGTAATGGCTGAAGAAGCAAAATTTAAACTTTTGGAAAAGAAGTACAAGGGAACAGTATTCTTGTTATGGTTATGTACCATTGTGCTTTGTGCTGTAATTATTTATAATTTGAACGATAATCATGTATGTCAGCCCCAATGCTAATGTTGCATGGAATAAACAAACCCAGGTTCTTTACATTGTCGATCAAGAAAGTATGCATACAATCTTTGTGCATCTCCCTCTTCAAACAATTTTCTTCTTTTATTTTCCAAATAATTTTCGACGTCCTTTTTTTTTTTTTTTTAAAGAGCCGATAGTCACCCACATAGCAGCCCCGTCCCAAGTTATTAAAAAACCCTCACTTATGGCGGAGGAAAACCGTGGAAACAACAAAACACTTGGGGGTTTACAACTACCCAAAACCAAGTGTCAAAGGCCAAAACAAAGAACAAAACAACATCTAACAAGCCTAAAACCAAACACCATAACAATCATACTCTAATATAAGGAAGACTTAGCTTATCAGTTCTAATCAGCCCCCTTAATAAAGCAGGGATCATATTCAAAGAATCCCAGATAACATCACAGTCCTCAGATGCTATTTTTGCTAAGAAATCTGCAGGACTATTTCCTTGCCTGTAAACATGTCGAATGTTGAAATTGATATTGCAAAGAAGGTCCATGAGCTCAATCCAATAGTCTTCTAAATACCAAAGAGGACAATTTCGTCCTAGTACCCAATTAACTACAACTATGGAATCCATCTCTATTTCCACATTTCTGAACCCCAATCTATTCAAGTGTCTCACTCCATGTAATAACAACATGAATTCTGCAAAGTTATTAGTGCCAAATTCAAGAGGTACAGCAAAAGCAAGAATTAGATTACCTGAAGAATCCCGAATTAAACCACCAGCCCCAGCTTTCCTCAATGCCTCTCTCCTACTCCCATCAACATTTAGCTTTACCCAGCTTCCCCTTGGTCGGGTCCAACTCACTACCTGACAAGGTTTGCATCGCCTCTCTCTAATAGGAACATTTAGGTCCGCCATCAAAGATTTCTCACTTCGGGATAAAGGCTTTGAAACCTTTAATTTTGCACTCAATTTAGCCAGCCAAAATTTAATACTTCTCCAAATATCCTCCTCCGACTCCCATTTTCCTTCCATTCGAGCACAACACCTTCGAATCCAAAGCCGCCATGTAACAATAGAAGGAATAAGACCCATAATTTGACCCCTGAAAGAAGACATGGATGCTTTGGCAAACCAAGCTGTTACTATTTCCAACCACGTACTATGTTGATGTCGTAGAAAACCCACAATCACAGCACATCTCTTCCAAACTTTCCTGGCAATTTCACCCATAGCCAAAACGTGGTTTATATCCTCATATGCCCCTTGTGAACAATAGTTACATTTAGAAACAATAGGAATTCCCACACTTCGAATTTTATCATCCACAGAAAGAGCATTATTACTACTTTTCCACATAGTAGTAGCAATATTTTTAGGGAGACAAGGATGCCAAATCCAATTTACCCATCTAACCTTTGGTGCTTTGGTCCCGATAATCTCCCAAGCACTTTTAGAAGAAAAATGCCCATCTTCTTCAGCCATCCATATCAGTCTATCAACCTCATCTCTCGACCTATGAATTGAACAAGAGATTTCCTGCGCCTTCTGACCACCTACCAGTTGGACAAGAAGATCCATATCCCACCCACTGGTCCTGCAACAATCTCTCAGCTTTATATTAGGCAAAATAACAGGTAAAGAAGCTGCAAGGGGCTCATCCCCATACCATTTATCCATCCAAAAAGAAATATCCCCTCTTCTTGGTTTCCATTTAGACTGTTCAAGAACATCCGGCATGCTTCTCATCACCATCTTCCAAAATCTAGAACCTTTATTGGGATTAAATGAAGAAATGTGATCTTGTTTTATATATTTGGCCTTAAAAAATCTGGACCAAAGAGAGTTTGTGGTTAAAAATCTCCAAGCAAATTTCATATGAAGAGCTTTTTGTAGCTCATCTAGATTTCGAATGCCAATGCCACCTTCCTTGACCGGTTTGCACATCGCCTCCCATGATTTCCAATGTTTTTTTGGCCTGCCATCTTTGAATCCCCAAAAGAAATTGCTAAAACATCTGGAAATGGAAGAGAGAATCGATTTGGGAACCTACAAAATTGATACGCCAATACAACCTGTGTTAAAATCACCACCTAATTCTTTACTCAAAACCGACATTATCTTCATTGTCGGTACGCCGGACTCATTCAAAGTGAGAATGAGTTTCTTTTGCACACGCGTCACTCCTCTATGTCCATGGAGCAAACTCATACTTCTTGGTGTCAGTAGCACATGATTGTGTTCAGGCACAAACTTGCATACTATCTACCTTTCACCATCTTTTTTTATACACATGGTAGCTTTACAACCAATCTTTGTTTCCGCAAGTTTGGGATTTTTTCTTTCTTTTTGTTTGAGACTTTCACGCCTAAATCCTTCCCTTGTACAAACATAGTGCAATCCAACTAATTTTCTGTCCTCTCAGGATAATTGCGTATGGTTGGTTCTCATTGCGAAACCTTTTCGTCTTGCATATACCGTGTAAAATGCTTGGGCGTCCTCGACCTCATCAAATTCCTTCCCAACGAACGGTTCAAGATTTCCACTACTGGAGGTGGAAATCAAATTGATTCCATCTCTATCTCTCACATTCACTCCATCTCCATCACCATCTCCCTCATTCACTCCATCTCCATCACCATCTCCCAAATTAACGCCATCTCCCACATCCAATCCATCTTCGATGCTCACATCACATTGCTCTTCCACGGTTTCATTCTCAATAGCTTCATTTACAATGCCTTGTGGACAGTTTTTACTCATCACTATCTCAATGTCATCACTATCCGAACTCCACCCAAAATCCTTCGTCCCAACATAAAACAATGTAATCAATAAAATATCAATCCCTTAAAATAACATATAAAAAAAATGCTTTTTAATAGCCAAATGCATATGCCCCTCAAAAGGTTCTAAATAAATATTCAAAACCTTATTCCACATGTACTAAGATAATATTATGAAAAATAAAAAAAGGCGTGATTATGGAGACTCATTTACTAAACACCCATCACCCTTTTGTTTGGACACTTTTATCTACCAATCCAGCCAACCTATTTTTAGTTTTCAATTATTTAATTGCTGAGTTAGATGGACATAGATTTAGATATTAATCAAATTAATTTAATTCACAAATTTCATTCTAGATTACAACTGGAAACCATATTCATTCAAAAGAGAACGATAAGCAAACAATAGAAAACCAAATAAATTTAATACCATGGTGTTGACTGTGCCAAATGGGCGAACAATGGTAAATCGAAGCCAAGCCAAGACCCTACAACAAAAACAAAGACAAAGATCATTACGAAAATATTCCCACCGAAATGATAATTAGGAAAAGAATAAAAATAAATAAAACTCTAATCCTCAGCAAAATAATCGAGTAATAATCAAGTTAAATCAAGTCAGAAGCACACACAATCCGAATGGGAATTTCATGGGCTCAAAAAATCCGAATAGGAATAATCTTCAAAATGGACGCTTGTTAGTAGGAATTTCATGGTTCTTTGTTGCTAAGAAAATCCTAATTTCGAACCTCAAACCGAAACTGGGGCTCAAAACCGAAACTAGACATACTTAAGTTAAATAAATAATAAATGAAAAATGATGAGAAAATAAAACTCACCACTTGAAAACCGAAACTGGGGCTCAAAAATAATCATTCAAACAATATGTTTTTTCGGTGTTGATTCGTGAATCGTGATACTTCCAGTACGAGAGAATGAGAGGGGTTTACGGTGAGAGAATGAGATGGCTTTTCGGTGAGAGAGAGAAAGAGAGAGAATGGGGGGGAAGAGACGCTGTCCGGATTAAAATGGTAAATTATCCCCTGCAGTGTAGTCTACATCTTTGTTGAAGAGTAAGCTAGGTGTCAGCTCCTAATTGGTCTCTGTTTATCCCATTTTAAATGTATGTCTGGTGCGAAGCGTTTCTCTAGAAATTAACATCTTAACTATAACAGAAATGCTAAACCCATCGAAGTTGGGTCCCGATAGTGTGTCCTAATGCAATTTTTTTTTTTACTTAGTAATTAAATAAGTATATTTTAATGATATTGTGAATTTTTTTTAAAAAATATTTAAAGATGTTAAAAAGATACATGTAAAAAAAAATTTAAATGAAAAACACATCAAAATTTGAGTCCTGACTCCTGATTAGTGGCTGTAGCTTTACTCTAACTATAATCCGGTACTTAGGATGCCGATTCTAAAAAGGCCGTGGGACCAGAAAATGAACATCTCGTTCTCAAAAAGATTGCCATGGGATGGGAATAAGAACCAAGAATATGAGATTTTGTGTCAATCCAAGGTAAATGCAGCTATAATATTCACTATATGTGGACAACAATACAAATAGATCAAATTGATTTTTTATTATTTATATTATTGCAATGTGATGGTTGAGTAAATGCATGAATTGGACAAATAAGGAATGACAATTTATTGAGATGCTGGTTCATGGATTACAAGATATTTCTTTTTCTATTTTTGAAATTTTTCATTTCGCTTCCTATTAAAAAAAAATTTTTGAAAAGAAAATAGTATTCTCAATATAGTTGTTAAGCATGAATGTCTAATGGAGTGCACCCTAATACATATTCTTTGTTTTGCTGAACTTGCCCCAAAAAAACAACCATTCACTTGTTATTGACTCAATTTAAAGGCCGTCAACCTGACATATCTAGTCGTGAAATTGTTACATATTATTATTTGAAAAATGATTTAACTACAAAGAGATTTTATAAAAATAAACATATAAATTGATGCGGCTTTATGTGATGAAATTACCCCAATACCCCTATACAATAAAACTTATGAAGATTTACCAAATCTATCAATCAATTTGTTACTCAATATTCATGCAATTATTCAATAAGAACATCATTAACATAAAATAAATCAATGACATAACACAAAAACTCGTAATAAAAGGAAACCATTTAAATAACTCTTTAAAGGTAAAACTCAATGGGGCAGCCTACCCATAAATGTCAATCCACTATTTAAAAATCGTTTAAAATCAAGTTTCAATTACAAAATATTTGCGAATTGACACTTTTACTTGACCAAACAAACAACTCGTTTGTCTCTATCACAATAGCAGTCAAATCCTTTAACGATCTTCAAATATTGACTTCTCTACTAAAACTCTAGTGGCTGAAACAATCATACTATCTGCATCTTAGATCACGATCACACTCTCTAAGAAAAAACATTATGAAAAATTCATAAGGAAATTTTCTCACCAAAATAAGTACTGAAAAGTGCTCTGAAAAATCTCCAGGATTGAATCTCTCATGTTTCTAATTAGTAGGATAGTTTAAATATATTTCTAGAAGCAGTTTCTAAGTTCAAGTGAAATTATGCTCACGGATTGAATTTGTTGCAATGATTTTAAACAGTTTGCTAACTGCCGCAACTATCTCCACAAACTTGTTTCAATGGATAAGGTAAGAACCTTAAGACTCGGAATTACATGTTTTGACTTATCTAAAATGCCTTGTTTGTTTATCTAAAGTTAAATTATCTCATATTATCTCATCATTACAACCTTTTTAGATTCCCACATAAAATATAATAAATAATTCAACTTTTTCAAATCTCAAAACAAAACTAATATTAAAATATTATATTATAACAATATTTTATTCAACTTTCAACAAAATATCTCATCTTATTTCATCTAAACTGTATAACCAAATAGGCCTGAAAACCGACCCTACCGGTTCGATTTTGTGCCGAACCGACAACCGACTAACAACCATAATTTTCTAGTTTTGCCAACTGACAACTGACCGTTCAAGGGGGTGGAACTGGCTGGAACCGATTTCGGTCGGTTCACGGTCGGTTCGGTGGTTTGCCGAGGAAGGGGACGACAGCAACGGCAAGGCAGAGGCAGGGGCCAGCGTCAAGTTGAGGAAGGGGAGACGAGACGGTTAGACGGAGGCTTCGAGTTGATGAAGGGGAAGACGACAGCGGCAACTGAGAGGAGTGAAATCGAAGGGGACGAAGGCAGCGATAAGGCAGAGGCAGTGGAGGGTGGAGTTTGCCGTGACGTCGTCTGGAGAACCGAGAGTAGAGAGGAGTGAAATCGAAGGAGGAAATGCCAAATAAGCCTTTTTACCCTAGTACAAAACGGCACCGTTTGGCTTAAACTTTATTTTTTTAAGAGTTAAACATTACAAAACAACGTTATTTCACTCACTTAAGTGAAATGACGTCGTTTTATTTATATAAAAAGGAAATATATATATATATATATAACGGTTTGGTCGGTCGGTTCATTAGTTTTTCCAGAGATAAACTGTAGACCAAACTGGCCGAAGTCTGTTCATGTGAATTTCTCTCAACCGCCGATCGGTTCTTCGCCGGTTCCGGCGTCCTGAGGTCAGTTTAGGTCAGTTGCTCTGTTTTATGTACACCCCTATAACCAAACGTTACAAATTCCAAACAAACTCAAAATATTTTATATTCAAGAACTCACATAATTTTAACACAAGATGATGTCTATCATCTTAGTCACCCAGTCTAAATGCTAGCCAAATTCTTGAAATTCACATTTTCATGTGGTACATTATATAATAAAATTATTTTTATTATAAAATATATTTGACACATCATATAAACCCATATAAATTTGTAAATTTATTCTTATTATATCTCTTTGTGATAGTGTATTCTTTTATTCTTTTATATATTTAACCATTGTCTTTTTTATCTTCCGATCAGTTATGATATGCCGTGCACCCCTCATGTCCTCACGATGCATGTAGAACTCATGTACCATAAACCCATATTACAACTTTATGAATTTACCAGTTTTTTTTTTTTTAATCTTTCTCTCTCGATAAATATATGAAAAGCGATATAGTTACAAAAACATTCTAAAAAAATAAATTTATGTACTGACATGATTTTACATGATACGATGTTATATCTACTTTACAATAAAAGTAATTTTACAATTTAACGTAACATATCAAATTATATTAATTTATGAATTTATTTTTATTAGATATTTTTATGACTAAATCATAACAGTACATTATACATACATATAACATGGATCTCAGTTGGACATCAGGGATTTTGCCTCCAATAGTCTCCCTAAATCAATCACAAATATGGTATATATACGACAATCAAACTTTCTTGTCCATTGTTATCACAGCGTCCTGAAAGCAACATTTCTTATGGAATTGCTTTCAAAACTCGTCAACAATCTCTGCAGACAACCTTTCTCTTGGCCTAACTAAGAGATCACTCTTATATCGGATCAAGTTTTTGGTCAATTTCCAAATCCTCCCTAGCTCTGTCCTTTTTTCTTTTGTTTCTCTGTATTGATAATATTCAATAAGCATATTCTTAATACATACTTAGCTAACTTGAATGCGAACGAAGACTTGCCAAACCCATTTTTGAGAAGAGCTGCAACAATTATTTTATATTGCTATGCAAACGCTAATAATTCAAATAATTAAATTTATCTCTTCTTATTTATTTAAATTTTTAAAACAAGTTGTGGTTTAATGTCTTTTCTTTTTCAACCTTAAACACCCACACAATCTCTCTGTCAAGCAGCCACCAACCTCAACCTCTTCGTATTGATGACCACCGATTTCTCTGATCAATTCCTTCTCGCATGCTGAAGACTAAAATATATGTAAATTTTTAGGATGATGGACCCAATGAATATAAGACTAATTATAATATACGAGTCTCACGCAGATTATTTTTAAAAAAAAAGAACTTATACAAGACCTGTGCATTTGAAATTTTGCCCTAACATTGCTATGAAGATAATATCCGTAACATCAAGGCTGCTTTTTTGGCTATTTTGGAAGTAAAAATATGGGGAAATCAACATAGATTTAAAGAAAAGTGATTTTGGAGACTGATTTGAAAATGGGTATTTGGTGGGTTGATGCGTGCTCCTATTAATGGACTTTTAATCTTTTTCCGAGAAGACAAAGGTACAAAACTAATAAGCTTTGACAATGGCTTTTGTGGAGAATGATTCCTCCTCCACTTAATTTATAAATGGGTTTAGGTGTGCGTTCGGAGATGGGGCCGGTGTTCAAACCCAATATTTAAAGCATTCATAGTGACTTCTTATTCTATTATTTAAAATATATTATCAAAAAAATAATACTATATATTATTATAAAATGTGTAAATACTGTACAATCATTTTGAAAAATATTAAGTTTCAAAACTGAAAAATTAATTTTTTTTCATGTGAATTCTATACTTTTTCATTTTTTCAAAATGATTACACAGTATTTATATATTTCAAAACTGTAAATATCATTTCTCTTATAAAAAATTCAATTTTTCTATTTTACATACTAAATTTTACAATATATTATACATTAACTTATCTATTTTTTTTATATCATTTAATTATTATATTTTTTAATATTTTTTATTCATTCTAAATATTTTCTCAAAACATATATCTTTTGATATTTATAATACGTAGCCATAAACACCAAGGATCACGTGTAAATTTGGATAGACTTGGATTTGGGCCAATACGGTAACACGACAACAACTCCTCAATCTTCCTTTCATTGTCTCTCCCAACCAACATTTTTCTAAAGAATAGAATATGAAACAAAGCTCAGTATCTATAAATTTTGATGGCTCTCTGCGAATCAAAATTCATGACACAGAGGAAAAAAGCCACTTATATTTCAGAAAATGGAAGACGCCAAAAACACAGGAAAAAGCCACTTATACGAGAGAGATGGACTGAAATGAAAATGTTGGAGTATCGACTGTGGGGGAAAGTAGGAGAGAGAAATTAATTGAAAAATTTTAGAGCTGTGAACATTTCAATCCACATATAGTGAAAATACTGTTGCAAAATGTTAAATGAAGTTCATATACAATATTCATTAATGGATTAATGCAGACTTCTTGATATTGTTGTGTCTTCTCCACCTGAAAAGTCTAGCCTATGAAAAGAATCCACAAGAGTTTCGTGTTGAGTATTTCAAACCTTTGAAGAATTCTATAATTTGCTTTATTTTTGTTCCACAAGTACTAATTATATATACAAGTTGGTAGATCAAGTCGCATAAAGACCCACTATATTTATTATCTATATGCTAATATCGTAAAAAATATTGTAGATCGAGGCGATTTTATTTATTTAAATCAGTCTAACCAAAAAGATTAAGGCCGCTTGGATACTTAAAATATCTCATAATACTTGTTAATAGCAGTGAAATATTTTAAATTAAAATATTTTATTAAATTTTGAAAAAGGAAAGAGAAAAAGTTAAATAAAACTATTATAAAGTTAAAAAATTGGTTGAATATGATTTTTTAATATGATTTTTGTTTCAAATTTTAAAAAAAATTAAATTTTTTTTGTATTTAGAATTTGAAAAAATTATAATAATTAAATAAAAATTTTAAAAATCTGAAATTGAAATTTTTTGTGTGTTTAAGTGATGTTTGGAAATAAAATATCTGAGAATACGTTAGCATCCAAATATACCATAATGCTAAATACAATCATAGCATGTGCAAAGCTCACAAAGTTATTTAAAAAAAAGCCGAGTCAATTATTAAAAGTTAATTTTTTCACGTAGTTTTACATTTATCTACTTTTTTCAAAGAGAACGTGAGATTTACACATGTGAGATGCGAAGAAATGTGAGCTAAATCCAGTTCCCTAAATTCACTTTTGAGTTTAGGATTAAATTATTCTTTTTAATTTTTATTTCAAATTTATATTTATTTAGATATATTTGTTATCTCTACTCTTTCGTCCAAACTAATTCATATCCTAAAAATTAAATTTTCTTATTTTTGTTGATATGAGCAAGATAATATTTTTATATCTTTCAATAATATTAAATAAAGTTATTTTTACTAAAAATTTAACTAATTTTTATTAATAAACACACATTTCCACAATGCTATGTACGACTTCAATTCCCAGCTAATAACTATATATTTTTAGTACATAATATTATTGTTGGAAAAGATGAATTTTGACAAAAAATTTATATTATTCTTTAAAATGTAATAATTTTGAAAATATTATCATACTTGCAAAAGTTAAATTTTTGTTTAAAATATACACTAGAGAGTATAATAGTTTATAACATAAGAAAAAAGATAAAATAGTGAGTAGTTAAGATTGTAAAGGGAAATAAGAGAAAAAATAATAAAGAAATAATAGAGAAAGATTATTTTAATAGAGTAGAGAAAAACAGAGAATAAGATATAAGAGATTTTAAAAAGATGAGTAAAATCTAGGGAAATATGAGTTTTAGCTAAAATTTAGAAAAAAAACTTGTTCATTCAAATGTGAATGCTCTAAGAAGGAGATGCTCGAGAGACCAATATGGTAGCTAGGATTCTTGGTTTTGGAAATAATTCATCCAAGGCACGCAATTAAGGCATCTTTTAGATAATGAGATGAAATGAAATGAAATAATTTGTGAATAATAGTAAGATTATTTGTAAATAGTAATAAAATTATTTGAATTAAAATGTTTTATGGAGTTTGGGAAATGAGATAAAAAAAATTGAATAAAAATATTATTAAAATATAATTTTTTAATATAGTTTTTGTTTTAAAATTTGAAAAAGTTGAATTATTTTTATATTTTATTTAAAAATTTGGGAAAGTTGTAATGATTAGATAAAAAAATTGAATATTTAAAATTAAAAAATATTTGTATTTGGTGTGTTTAAATATTGAGGTGATATGAGATGAAATGAGAGGCTCTTGCTATCTAAACCAGGTCTAAGTGGAGATGTGTTATTAGTGAGAGGTGAAGGATCAAGAATCGTGTACTACGTAGGTAGGTACAGCTATTAACTATGTTTAAGTTCATGTTCGAACTATATTTTCTTTTTATATAGGAGTGGTGCGTTCGAATTTAGTTCTTTCATTTGGAAACTAGGCTTTATGCCATCCGAACTTGAGAACTTCAAGCAAGAGATAAATAGACACATCAAATGGGTCTTATACCATTTATTACTCGTTTGATGTTTCTAAAATATTTCTATGAGCAGTACTAAATATTATAGAATCACTTAATATGTTTATAATCTCTCTTTTGATTGAGATCCTTAAAGGAAAAAGCTTCAGGTCAGATGGGTGTCAAACATGTTTTCCCATCGGCCAATAAGAATATGCCACGTAGGTAGCTAGTTGGTATATGTTACCATAACAAAGTAAAGCTGGTTTAGAATGATCGATTTGCATATTTTAAAAGATAAACCAGCCTCGTTAGTTCACATGAAAAGGTATACAAATACTTATATCAAATTGTAAATATGGGAGTACTTATATCTAGAGTGTTGAGTCTGCTGCAATCTAGTGGTCTTAGATTTTTAAAAATTTGTGATTGTGTTGGTTGGCCATGTTTTCTAAATGTGATGTTGTAGTAGTGTTTTGAAATTGTTCTTTTGTTTTTGATTTGATATAATTTCATTTTTTTAGTGTTTGATTGTAATGTTTGGATATATTAGGTTGAGTGAATGATGAGTATATTAAGAGATCATGTTGAGATTTTAGGCAGTGATAATCCTAGCACCAATGAAGTTGAGATAGTTGAAGAGGATGATCAGGTAAACAAGAACATGCCTAAGGAAGGTCATACAATGTCATCTTCATATGTGGAGCCGTATGTAGGGTTGGAGTTTGACGATGTAGAGGATGCACTAAGTTACTATAAAGCCTTCTCCAGATGAACTGGTTTTAGCATTCGAACAAATCATACTCAATCATCAGGCATAGAAAAATCATTAATTGGTGTAGAATATGTGTGTTCGAGAGAAGGATTTCGTCAGTATCATTGTAAACTTAAAGAGAGAGCAAAACCCTAGACTTCGGAAATAAAGTGTGGGTATAAGGTGATGATGATAATAAAGAAGAATGGAGACAAATGGGTTGTGTCGAAATTCGTACTCAAGCATAATCATGAGTTGTAGACACCTAGAAGTACAAGTTTGCCTCATGGGCATAGACGGGTGACACCAGCGCAAAAAAAAATTAATAGACACACTAAATGAGTTAAGGATACCAACATGGAAAATAATGTCCATGCTGAGTAAGGAGTCAGGTGGTAATTATAATATTGGTTGTATTGCTAAGGACATTTGGAATTATTTGGGCAATCGAAGGAAACATCTTCTTGATGAGGGAGACACACAAAAGTTATATGAGTACTTTTTGGAAAGCGAACGTAATAATTCAAGTTATGTATATTCGATCCAAGTTGATGCAGATGGGTCGATTGAAAATTATTTTTAGGTAGATGCAAGATCAAAAGCTGCATATCAATATTTTGGCGATGTTGTTATGCTTGACACTATGTACCTAACAAATTGCTACAATATGCCTTTGTTCCATTTACTGGAGTTAACCATTATCATCAATCTATGATGTGTGTTATTGATAAATAAGACAGCTGAGTCTTATATATGATTATTGAAAACATAACTAGAAGCTATACTTGGTCGTGCTCACTTTACAATAATAACTGAGGATGAGAAGTCAATGGATAAGGCCATCACAAAGCTCTCGTCCAATACAACTCACATATTGTGCTTATGGCATATCCCACAAAAAGTTCATGAACATCTAGCTCATGTTTATAACAGATATGCATAATTTAAACATGATTTTAACTGTTGCACTCTTGAGACACTAACTATTGAGGGTTTGAGTTGGATAGGACTGAAATGAGTTTGAAGTACAAGTTGGAAGAAAATAGCTAGTAGCAAACTATTTATGTCAAGAGAGAAAAGTGGGTGCTTGCTTATTTGAGATCTACATTTTGCGCTGGAATATCCACAACTCAACAAAGTGAGAGTATAAACAAATTTTGTAAAGACAATGTTCGTTCAAGTACGATGGTAAGTGACTTGTCCCATCAATATGATAAAACTTTGAATGCCCATTATCTAAGTGAGAAAGAGAAAGATGTGAAGACAAAAACATCAAAACTAATTATGAAAACTTCCACCAGTATTGAAGAGGAAGTGGCCAAGCTCTACACAAGAAAATCCTTTTTGATCTTCCAAGATGAATTATTTAGTGGCCAACGGTTCAAGGCACACAAGATACGTGAGAAAGATTGACAAAAAATTTATTTGGTTGGCATTAATGGGTATGAAAAGCAGACATATGAAGTAGCACTTGGGATGGAGGAAAATATTGTTTCTTGCACATGTTGTAAATTTGAATTTATTGGCTCTCTATACTGACACATTCTACAAGTTTTAACAAAAAAATTTGTTTGGACCTTGTACTGCAATCATATGTATTAGAGAGGTGATCGATCAATGCAAAGAGTCGCATGGTATATGGGATTTGTGTAACGCCTGTCTTTGTGGTGGGTCCTTTAGAAAATGATTTTAAGAAAATAAACGAGAATTACGGTTTTCAAATTTCTTTTCCTTCCATGTCAGGATAGAAAAGACTTCATGTTTATAAATAAAATATGTTTATTAATTTAAAGGGTTACAGTAGAAAATATTAAATTTTATAATTAAAGTCCCTCATACAAAACATTGTACCTAGGTTTTTGGACTCTTCTTCTTGGGTTGTGTCCGTCCTGATGCATCATGCTCATCTTGTTCCTAAGAGGGCATACATAAAAACTAAAATGAGTCGATGACTCGTAAGCATTACTTCATATAGTTAAAATATAATAACATAGGTTTTCAGTCATGCATTCATCACTCCATACATATCATACATAAACATTAATTTCATTTTTAAAACATTATGAGATTGAGTTTTTCTTTAAAAATGGTTTTCTTCTCGTAAACAGTTCCTCACGCCTCGCTACCTTCATTTCTTAAAGAGTCTTATCATACATGCATCTTTTCTTAACATACATACATTTTTTTTTTATAACTTTCATTGATCATTGCACACTGTTACGCTCTGTGTGTGAGGGTTAGCAGTCTTTTGGACTTGATTCCGCATGTGACCACGGGTTAGGAATCCATTCCGTTAGGGTGTAGTACTGGGTGTATTACCAATACTACTTACAGAGCATTGCAATCTGCCCAGTCCAGTCATTCGGTACCCTTTATGTTCATTCAGTCCTGGCCATTACATGTTTTCATACATCAAATTCAGTCCTTTAAGTTCTTTTAGTCCTTTGGTCAGTTCATTCTTAAAAGTCATTTAAAAGCATGGGATTAAATGTCATCCTTCATGGCATCGTTTAAAACATCAGTTCATGGCATCGTTTAAAACATCAGTTCATAGGGGTATTTTAAAACACTTTCTTCACGTCGTTTAAAGCATTGCTCAAAACATGAGGCGTCAACCTTGCATTTCATTTCATAAAAATACATCTAGTACTTACTACGTATAGCATCTATTCACATGCATACACTTACATATTTGGAGTGCGTAAAAAGGGGCTGCCAAGGAGGGCCGTTGCATACTTATGTTTGAAAATATATACTTAGCATTTTTTCGTAAAGCGTGTTTCGTAAAGAAAAACATTTCATTTTCATTTTCGTTTATTTAGAAAACTCTAAAAGAGTATGAACGTAATACTTACCTGGACTCCATGCCATACTCAATCCATGCAGTCCATTTGTGTGCGTGTCAGATGACAACCTACATGCAAACATATAACCTTAATGTTATTCTCTATCAAATGCATAAGTAACTATACTAGAAATAGAATTACACTTCACTTGGAACACTCTCCGTCCATCCCTGGGTTCTTTCGTGCTATTTACTATGCTAAAATCTTTGGAATTCAATTACCATCACTACCTCCGTGTTTCACCTTAGGGTTAAGACGTTAAAACCTTCATCTTACTCTCTTATTAATCACATTTCGATGCATGACTCAGACAAACTATGTCACGCATCCCGATCCTAGACAACATACCCAATACTACCTTCATGCTTCCTAGCCCATACTCATTCTCATTCCCAACCATACATGCCACATAACTTTAAGCCAACTCTAAGGCTTAAACATCGTGTAACTATGCTTATGACAGATTACCCATTATATATTGTAAATCCGTCCGGTACACGTGTCTCACCAGATGCACATGTACCTCACCCTTTATCACCTAAGATCAACATATAGTCCAAATGAAGACCCGCTTGTATAAACAAGTTTTATACTCTGATACCAGCTTCTACTTAAACCCAATCAGCAGGACCTTCCTACTTCCCGGCCCTTTACAAGTTCATCCCAAAACTTGACACGACAAGGCTCCATTCACCACTACATCTCCGTCACGTCACGTAGCTCGAGACAAATCTCGAGTTACGTGACTACACCCGTCATGCTTTCGCTGTGTTACTCTTACACTGTCCCATCACTTCGCACATATTCTAAACCATAAGTCAACTACAAGGTGACACTTGTCACCTAGTACTACAGGCCATATCACAGTTATTTCGGGACACCGCTACACAGTTCTTGACGCTACATAACACGCTCTACGCTCCTTTATTACGCGACCATCCTTTTCTTCATGACACTCCATACGGTGCATCACTACACAACATGAAGTATGCATCATTTGTACTCCCTTCGCTACATCATGTATTATCATGATGCACAGCACACGGTACGTCGCTACACGACATGGAGCACACGCCACATGTACTTTCTTCACATTACGCCACACGTCACTACGGCACATGGTGCATCACCGCACTACATGGAGTACACTCCATGTATACTTCCTTCTTAACACTACACCGCATTACAACTACGGCATACACCTCATACCCATACTTCACAGCACAGTCCACAACACTACACAATTACACCCAACACTTCACTACACATTCACACTTCACAGGAAACTCCACATTACTAACAGCACAGTCCACAATCTATCAACTAATATTTAATATAAATAACGATGGATAAAGGGTTATACCAACGATGGGATAACCCATGCGTTGCTCTCTACCCGTTACTGTTAAAGGCGTGGGAAGAGTTGTATGTGGCGGTTAAACTGTGTACGGTGGTGATTGGCCAAGTATAGTGGTTGTCCACCATGCATGGTGGTTGTTTGGGCGTGTGGGTTGGTGGACTTGGAAGGGGTGACCATGGGGAGGCTCATGGTAGTCTCAGAATGGTGGTGAGGGGCAAAGCATGGCGACATCTCGCGGTGAATAGTGAACCCAAAAGAGTGAGGTTGAAGGGGGCTATGGATTTCGTGGGGAGTTAGGGAGAGGAAGAGGGAGGCTGGTGGTGGTACTTGGTGGGGCCAAAACTAGCGTACGGCAGAGCTAGGGCTGTCGGTGGTAGATCTAGGCCATGAAAGACCCATTCGGAAGTGGGAGAATCGTGGGGGAGGGAGAGGAGCTATGGTGGCTTGGGTCTTGTGGGAGTGGTTGCTGGTGAAGGGAGGAGCTACTGGCGGAGTGCGGTGGTCAGGATGGAGGTGCACGGTGGTGCAAGGTGAGAAAATGGGTTTTGAAACCCATTTTGGTCAAGCTACTCTAGGGGGAAAGAGAGAGCACATGAGGAAGGGAGGCCCATATGTGGGAGGTGATCAAATGGGAAGAGAGTGGCTGGTGACTGACGGTGAGACTGGGTTGCTGTGTACGATAGCATGGGATGAGAGAAATGAGTTTTTACCCATTTCGGGTGGAGTTGTCGTGGGAGGAGAGAGAAGGCACGTGGGGGCTTGCCGGCGTGAGGGGAGTTGCCGATGGGGTGGTAAAGCTGCAGTGATGGTGCGGTGAGGCTGGGCACGGCAATAAGGGGCTGGGTTGGACGTGATAATCGGGTGAAAGGGGGAGGGGCTGGGTTGGACGTGATAATCGGGTGAAAGGGGGAGAGGCCTTTCACACACAGAGAGGGGAAAAAGTTAGGGGCTTGAGTATTTAATCCAGACCATTCATCTTGATATCTTCAAAACGATCTAATAGTAAGTTTAAATATTGATTTGAAAATGCGTAAGTATTTATTTAATTTAAAACACAGAGATGAAATAAAATAGAATATTATTTTATAAAATAAAGTTCATAAAATAATATTCTTTCATCATTAATTAAAATGATGAAGTCTTGTTAATTATTTGAAGAGAATAAAATAATTTAAATTAATTTAGAATTTTCAATATAATTTAAATCTCGTAATATTTTTAAATAACAAAAATCATTTAAATTAAATAATTTTTCACAATTATATTTTCAAAAATATTATAATTGTGTTATTTAAAAACAAGTTTAGTCCGATAACAATGGAAATATCATATGTAAATATTTCCAAAACATTTAAAAATATTCATAAGCTTTAAAATAATGGGTTTGCTTTAAAATCCGTCTGGTATCTTTAAAAACACGCCATTAAGGCTCGGCACGTAGAATGAGACTTGTAACTATAAAAGAAAGAATAAACAGATTGTTACAATATGTGTCGATGAGGAGCCATTGGAGACTATCCCAACTACATTGGTCATGAAATATCATTTGATGAGACATTTTTATATAATTGCTGAGATGTGATCACTATCTACTAAGAAATATGAGCATGCTTGTATGAGAATAGAGACTATTCATCAAGAGCTTCTCTTGATGAATGATAATGACAATGGTGGTAACAGGGACGGACATCCAGTTCAAAGCTAAATTAGTCTCAAACTTTTCATTGCAAGATCCTCCAATAATTGTATCTAAAATAAGGCTCAAATTATTACGACACAAGAACCCAAATGAAAATGTACCAATAAAGAAGCGATGATGCATCATTGTAAATAAGAAAGGCATGTTAGAACCAATTGTCCATCACATAGGTAATTGTAATGATTTTATCATGTTTCTAATTATGTCGTATGTTACTTGTATGATCTTTTAACTTGATAAAATATTTTTTTATAAGAATATGGGTGAACCAAGTTCAAATATATTACCTCCAGACCTGGCCAATATGTCAACAATATTTGATATGTATGAATATTAATCTTATCTTACTTATTTTATATTTAAATGTTTAATTTGGTCACTCCTTGTCACCTATTTGTGAAAATTGTTCTTGGTTTGTAGGAATATGCAATTCACACAAATGTCAAAAAATGAAGAGTATGAATCATCTTGAAATTTTCAGTTTTTACAAGATAATTAATTACTTGGTAGCTGATATTTTGTAGCCATTATACTTTTGTAGGCATCATACTTTTGTAGCCATTAGAAAGGGGATGAATTAATATAGATATATACTAATTACATGTAGTCATCATGCCCCCATGATATCATTACATTGTCCAGTCCACACCCTTGAGAGTTATAAATCCCGTAATTGGTATTGTAAGCTGGATTGTTGTAATCTAGATTTTCCTTGTAAATACACTAGTCCTATTGAGAGAAGCAGAACAGGATCCTGCGGGATAAGGCTACATATGTATGGATATGCCACTTCAATCATTTCAAAAGAAAAAAGAAAAATCGACATATATATGCAGACTTCTTGATATTGTTGTGCCTTCCCACCTAAAAAGTTTAGCCTATAAAAAGAATCCACAAGAGTTTCGTGTTGAGTATTTCAAACCTTTGAAGAATTCTATAATTTGCTTTATTTTTGTTCCACAAGTACTAATTATATATACAAGTTGGTAGATCAAGTCGCATAAAGACCCACTATATTTATTATCTATATGCTAATATCGTAAAAAATATTGTAGATCGAGGCGATTTTATTTATTTAAATCAGTCTAACCAAAAAGATTAAGGCATGAGTGGATACTTAGAATATCATATCAGTGAAATATTTTAGGTTTTTATTGGGTTTTAGAAAATAAGAAAGAAAAAATTGAATAAAAATATTATAAAGTTAAAAATTTGTTTGAATATGATTTTTAAATATTATTTTTGTTTTGAAATTTAAAAAAATTGTATTTTTTTGTAGTTCATTTGAGAGTTTGGGAAAGTTGTAATAATTAAATGAAAAATTAAAAAATCTGAAATTGAAAATATTTTGTATTTGAGTGATATTTAGAAATTAAATATCGATCCGAGAATACTTTAGAATCCAAGCATACCCTAATGCTAAATAAGTCTTAGCATGTGAAAGGTCCGCACACTCATTTTGAAAAAAAAGTAGAGTTCACTATTAAAAAATAATTTTTTCACTTAATCTCATATTTATTTTTTATTTTTAAAGAGAACGTGAGATTTGCACACCTTATCATTTCTCAAACACCCTATAATTTGTCTCACAAGATGCATGGCATCGCAAAAATGGATCAATTAGTTCCTTTTGTAAGTGTTTTTATTCTCTTTGATCGATTACCTATATATTATTCGAGAAAATGATCATATTTTGTACCCTCAATTAATATCAAAATTATTAATAATCAACATCCTAAACTACTAATTTTGATGGTTTGCACCCTTTAAATAGATTTGATCATTACGAACAATGATAAATAAGATATGTGCATGGCACAATTTTGTTCACAAAAATTATATGTACAATAAATTTTACTTACTTCGTATGTATTCTACTAATATGATTGGTTACGTTATTTTTTTTAATATAAAATAATTATTTTGATCAATCATATTAATAAAATGCATAAAAAAATATACAAAAGTGATTATATATAATAACAGAACTCTTTGGTTCAATGGTAAAATCTTAATTGATGATGTGAATTACTAACATCTTAATAGTTTAAGCCTTTAAGGTGTCGGTTGCTGCAGATAGATTGGTTTGAAAGGGGGGGGGGGGGGGGGGGGGGGGGGNGTTGGTAAGAGCATTCTCGTCCACCTCCCAATAACTTAACTAAATCATTCTTTTCATTTTTTATTCCAGATTTATATTTATTTAGATATATTTGCTATCTTTATTCTTTCCTCCAACTATAAAACATATCATACAAATTAAATTTTCTTATTTTTGTTAATGTGAGTAAGATAATATTTTAATATCTTTCAATAATATTAAATAATATGAATTTTGCTACATACAAACACAGTTACGCACTAATTTATGTACCGATACTGATTTATTCATACTTAAAATTTAAATTAACATTGTTTTCAATAAAATCTACTTTTTGACCAATCACATCACATTGATGCACAGATTAATACACAATTATGTTTGCAAGTATATTTTTTCAAATAATATATACCAATGATATATTATATATATGTAACATGATGTCAGCCGTGTAGCTAGCTGGCAGTTTTTGTCCGACAAAGACGTTCATGTCGGGAAGATAAAAAGCAGGGCATGTAACACGTTTACCAACCATTTGAAACTACCTTATACCTAATATATATTCTGAAGTGCAAGGCATTCATTGGCTTGGAAACTAGTCGAATGCATCAAAAACCCTAAAAGGTAGATCACGCAACCCATTTATAAATTACTAATTATTTGTGCTTTCGTGCGCAATTAATATTTCAAATTAATTTCATATTTTAGCTTATAACATATAATATATTTCAGATTATGAAAGGGTACAATTATTCAAGCCAGACATCAAGATAATAATAGTTATCATTCAGATTTTAGCAGCTTACTCATGTAATTAAATTATAATAAGTCTATTATATACTTCAAATTAATTATTTATGTAATTAAGTCGTGCTACACCTACCGCACGAGATTTTTATCTATTTTTTATATCCTTAAATATTTTTTAAAAAAAAGTTTATAATATTATTAAAAATACAATTTCTTAATCATTAAATTAAAAAAAAAAATCAATCAATAGATCGATGACTTTGTCGGTGAATAAAGTATTATCTTATCTAATTAACCCCCGGCCCAAAAAAACAAACGAACGTAACTTATGTCATACGCTTTAATTTATATATGCCATTACACGTTGATCTTTTTAAGAGATTTTCTACCCAATCTCTGTTTAATTTGGCTTAAATAATTAAAGACCGTACCGATCGATTGATAGCTTGAGCCAAAAGAATAAGAAAGTCTTGTGGTTAGAATATGTCAACTCATTATTTATTACAATAATACTCAAGTCTCTGCTTGTCAACCTTTGCACGTACGGTGGCGATATATGTAAGTTCCAGGATGGGGGATGCATGACTACTTTCAGGCTTTTCTTTTCTTTCTCTATGGGCATGCATATGACAGCTTGCGTTTCCTCACGTTAGTTCTTTGAAACTCCCTACATCTCTCTCAAAAAAATTATACTTGTCATCCTCTACGTTACATTAATACTCAAGTCTCTGCTTGTCAACCTCTGCACGTACGGTGGCTATCTATGTAAGTTCCAGGATGGGGGATGCATGACTACTTGCAGGCTTTTCTTTTCTTTTTCTATGGGCATGCATATCATGACAGCTTGCGTTTCCTCACGTTAGTTCTTTGAAACTCCTTACATCTCTCTCAAAAAATTTCTACTTGTCATCCTCTACATTACGTACCAACGTTACTTAGGGTCGGTGGTCTCACTTGGTTGATAAGAAGCAGGTAACCGCGCGCTTTACTTTTATATGCATTTCCTAGACGACCAACACATATTTTTTCCTTTTTTTTTTTTTTTT